>CM046396.1:36412500-36907500 GCA_025413875.1 Rhododendron molle
TTCTCGGGACCTGAGTTGATATGTAAGCATTAAATTGAAAAAAATAAGAATTAGATTAAGCATTGATGTATAGAGAATAGGTTGTTTAATCTGAGCAAAATAGCATTATATGCACGATACAAACCTGGGAAAATATTCTATCAACGATCCTGTAGGTAAGTGCATGGTTGCCATATCTAATAAGGTTCTCTTTATCAATCAAGAAATCGTGATCTGTATCCAGCTCCCAAAACTTGCAGTATATGACGTAGAAGTGTTCATAAGAGAAATATCTGTAAGAATTTCATGCAATAGACGAGCAAAAATAAGCAAAAACAGTTTTAGAATGTGACAACAAACAAGAATTTGTTTACAGGAAATTTACATGTTTTAATTGAAAGAAATGGACTATTTCCTTCCAGGAAAATAAAATTTAAGGAGAAAACCTGGTAACATGGATGTATTAGATTCGCATGAGTATAAAATAGACGTTACGCGTAAATAGTTAATGTGTTTGAAAACAGTCTTCCCATCCTAGGCCAGCCCATCCTATGAAGTGGCAGGAATAGTATGAGAAAGGCCAGACTTATTTTCATTTCATGACATAAGACAAGTTAGAAACCTCGCCGACGACTTTTTTCCTAAAAAGCCACTTTCGTTTGCTAATGTACCTTAAAACTTTGTTGATGTCTTCCTCTTCATCTGCATGTTGCATTGCAGCAATTAAGTTTCCACGTTTCAGCTCCCTCAGAGTAAGATGACCATTTCCCAATCTATTCACGTAGTAAAATATTCTGTACACTACAGTTTCAGCTGGACAATTGAAAAAAAAATATGGTTAAAATGCATCAGACAAACATGCCATCGTTAACAAGTACTGGTAAATATGAAAACATATCTCGAAAACAATTAAGCCTGCAATATCCGCAATGTGTTTTGCTGGATATGAACCAATGAGACCACTCTTCCCTTGACTAGCAACAATCAAAATGACGATGAGAAATATAGGAATCAAAGGAATCTGAGACTAAAAGCATCACCCAAAAAGTAATACACAGCACAAGCTAAAATTCATGTGAAAACCAAGATTAAACAGAAAACAGGTCGATAATCAATACAGAATTCAAGGAAACTTTGGAAAGAACAATCAGATATGTTGTCTATAAGGGTAATCTGCCTCATGGTTGAGTGATGCAATAAAAAGGTATCATTATTCTCTTAACTCTGATGTACACATGATGATCAAATGTGCATCCAGGCCTTATCTTTTTTCATACATGATGCAACATAGAGATACAAATGGGAGGAACAACAGAAGGGCGAAAGAGAGAACAAAGATTTTCCAATAATCAAATTACGTTTGTGAACCAAAGCGAATGTTGCTTCTGCCTGGATAGGAGGTTAGAGGGTGGCAACCAAATGATGGCTTTTATAAAGGAGTATTTCCACCTAACTAAGAAAAACAAAAACAGCCTCACAAAGAACAGCCAAATGCAGGGGGCTGTTTGAACCAAAAAAAAAAAATGCAGGGGGCTGTAACAACAACTGCCTATCAATCTTCATGTACCCAATTGGGATATCGTAAGACCCAAGACTTGATCCCTAGCAGTCTGAAACCATCTAACACTTAAGGAAATACACCACTATATTAGAAAAGATGCTAAGAATATCAGAATGACTCATTCGAAAATCTTTATGTTAATCTTGCATAGGTTGCTTCACCTCTTTCAGGTATGCTATATGAGAAGAAAAAAGTCAAAGGCTAGTATTTTAAGAATTATTATGCGCTAAAATTTTTTACTAAATCCGCCCAGATCTAAGTTCTAACTCACAGCTAGGCTAGACATGTTTTGGCTACAGTGAATCTAATCTAGATATATCCAACTAGGATACATGTGATTTATGGCGTCTTCATGCAGTACCAAATCGTGAGTGGGCCAATCACATAACGATTTTTATTGTGCATGAGGTTAATGAATAAACGAGTGCCATCTACACCTACAACCAAATATGTATCAAAGAAGACAAACAATTAAACTAGAATTTTCAGAGAGTTAAATCTTTGAAATACACACCATGCATAAAACCTCATAAGAGTCAGAAAGAAACAATATGGCCAACACTGATATCAAGGAAAGCAAACAAAATCACTAAAAATAGAAGCTATAACCTGATAGGCAACATACCATATCTATCTTGAAATTCAGGCGTGCTCTGCAAGAACTCCAACCCTGGATGAGTCGCCAAAAGTTCTCGAAGCACAGGTTTGAAGTCATCCTAGTGTCAGGTCGATAAATCCATTCAGAAACAGAAGAACTCAAATTAACATTCACGCACTTAAATCATGTATACAAACAAATCTCTTCTGATGGCATAGCCACCTGACAAGTGCCACAGACACAATTCACGCAAAACCATATCGATAAAAAGATGGCTCTTAAATTCCTCATAGATATCAAAGGGAGGAACAATAAAAATATTAAACGCAAAAAACACCTGGGTAAGGTATTTGAGATCTGGCTGCTTTAAGATTGTAAATATTTGAGTTGCGATATCTTTTGTCAACATGTTGCCATTGACCCAATAATCGACAAAAGCATCCCTGCATGTTAGTAAGCAAATAAGAACAAAAGCATCCAACAGCAGATGAGAATATCATGTGGCGGCAATCATGAATTACAACTTTAGGAAAATCAGCACTCAAAAACCAAATTGCACTTGACGCACATTCTATGACACTCCATAATTATCAACTGGGTTGCCTATTCTATAGTGCCCCAACAATACGCATTATAGAATAAAAAAAGAAAGAAATAGATTTCCTAAACCCCAAGACAAACTTTCAGAGATTTTTCTTTACACAGGAGCCCAACCTTGAAGCACCGACTCTGTGTGCAGTTTAGCTAGAGGTGGCAAAAGGGCGGTTGGGTTGGTTTTGGGCGCGTTGATACGGTTCATGGGTTAGATGTGGGCGGGTTAGATATGAGTGAGTGGATTGGATTTGGGCGGGTTGCCTACCCATGAACCCACTTTGGACCCAATAAAATGCATGCCTCTGCTTTGGACACAAAATTTGTTGGGAAAACCGAAGGGCTCCCCTTTGAGTTTCCTCTAACAAAAACTCTCTCTCCTCCCTCTTTATAGTGTATATATCCCAACTTTCTTCTTTAGTTTTGCAATTACAACCCCCTAGTCCACCCCCCCCCCCCCCCCCTCTTTTTCTCTTCCTCTCCCAATCAAACTCTTCAAGAGAAAACAATAATAGGCAATCACAGCATGAAAGCAAAGTCGTGGACAAAGAGCGTGACTTTGTTAGTCAGGAGGTTAAGGCTTGATTTGGAATGGTAATTGAGTGCAAGAGGAAGTTATATGCTTTGAGAGAGAGAGAGCGAGACGCATCAGCTCCCATTCTTGTTTTGATCCTCTGTTAAGATGTTTCCATGTTCTTAGATATGACCCACACACCCGCACATTATTGGTATATAGTTAGAGAGAGAACATAAAAGTTATAAAACAAAGCCAATGATTGAAATTAAGCTCCCACGTACATTGAAGCAGTTCCAGCGTGGTTCTAGTAACCCACAGTTTGAAAATTATTAGATATGACACACACACACACACACACATTATAGGTATATAGTTAGAGACAACATAAAACAAAGTGAATGACTGAACAGGATAAATTACATTGGATACGGCTGCAGGAGAACAAGAACCCTCTGTTCGGAGGTCTTTGTCTGATTTTACTTTAACATTTTTTTTTTCTAGGAATTAAGCTCCCACGTACATTGAAGACAGTTCCAGCATGGTTCTAGTAACCCATAGTTTGAAAATTATTAACCCATTTAAACCCATTTATAATGGGTATACACAGTGTGACCCAATTACAACCCACTAAATAAATGGGTGAGTTGGGGCGGGTTTAAAACAGGCGGACATGGGCAGGTAATTGGGTTGGGGTTGAGATTGCCACCTCTAGGTTTAGCGATTCCACCTTACTAGAGATTTTACTGGAGCTTAGTTCTGATGTACCCGATAACTTGAAAACCACTTATGAAGGAATTTCATTTGGGAACCTAGGTTTTCCAGATCTATACAGGATGAGAGCGGTGGATGAAGTTTGTGAGCTTCCATATACCATATAATTCGCTTACGGAAATGCGATCTTATATATGATTATACCTTCAATATCCTCATCCATACCCTCATACGACATACATACCAATGATTGATAACCCAAAAACTCAAACACACTGATACATGAGTTCAACATTGTCAAAATTAAAAAACAGATCACATCGGAAGAAATTAGCACTTATTAATAAGACACAAGGTGCATACCTCGTTACAAACCCCATGCACTCAATGTCAATCCTTCTAAATAAGGCACTAGAAATGAACGATGGCAGCTTGCAGATTTCCTTCGTAACAAGTTTAAACTCTGATATCCGAATTAGAAGTAAACATAGATTAATGGCATACCCCCCCAAAAAAACAAAAGTTCTAGGATAAGAGGACTATCTTATCAACAATGGTATTCGATCTATATCTCACCATGGATTTGTAGCCCGTCCAAGTGACCATAGAAAAACTGATTTATTCTGAACAAACATCGTTCTTTAATCTCATTTGGAGGTGGACGACCATTTTGAAAATAGAACTGCAACAGTTGCAAGCATTCCACCCAAAACGCATCATGGTTAGTAGCTAGCAACAAATAGAAATGGCAACACGCGAAGGACATGGTAGAGGAAACATTTCAAGCAATTATGAAGACAAAAAAATAACATTCAAAGACTAGCTGACCTGAGGTATCAATTCTTTTACTGGTTCATTGACTAATTTTAGAGGAGAACCTAAAGTAGATGGCCCCACTCGCTGTCTCACAAAACGTGGAGAACCAGATGAACTTCTTGGTGAAAGTGGAGGTGCACTGCCAGCAGGAAACATGGAGGGTAATGAATTACTTGAAGCAGCCTTTGGGCTAGAAGATGTCCCAGTGACATTCAAGGGAACACCTGCCTTTGCATTGTTAAGCAACGATTTCACCTGCACTCAAAGATGACAGAACAAACCTTTTTTAAAACACATTGCTTACCATACTAACCAAGAAAAGAGACGGGAAGTGAAGAAAAAATGCAAGAGAATATAAAAAGTATAAAGCGCATCCCCTCTCAGACGGCGAAGTTAGAGCATACAACTGAGTAGTTTTAGTTTACCTGCCAATGGCAAGCACTTAGTTGCAGGAAACTCCTAAAATGGAGCCGCTCCATCCTTGGGAGCCTGCTTTTGCGCTCCCAACTAAGGAGCTTGACGGGAACCCACTCCCATTGAGATAGGAGCTCGCTCCTTACAAAGATGGGAGCTTTTGTATGATCTTTGTATAGGAAATCAGGGATTTGTCACTTGGCTTTATTCATTGATCTTCAATGAACACATGATATCTAGCCCAAGTCATGATATCTTGAAAAGAAAATCATATAATGTAACACTAGCCCATTTCTTGCATTTATGGAGGACTTGGCTCATATTTTTACTTCTTAAAATGATTGTACTTTCAAAGTGAATACTCTATACTACATTATTTTTATAATATATGTACACGCTACTCTCACGCTCCCATCCTTGGGAGCTTCTGTATTCCCTTGCTCCCCCGCTCCTGCACCCGCTTCCACTCCCGCCCCCGCTCCCGCTTCATGCAACTAAGGGCAAGCGCAGATTGTGTCTAAACTTTCTAATAAAACTGACATGGGAATGGAGAAACTATAAGAACACTGCATAGCAGATGAGAGACTGCACTTCCATCAATAGATAGTTATCACCAACAGAATAATCTATGATGAGTAATATCCTTAATCTCTAATAGATTTTTGGCTTATTTAGACATTTGCATTCCTATGAAAAGAATGTTAATACAAGCTGGTATGGTATCAAAGAAATCTTGCATACTCTTTTCCTTGCATCTTCTGAAATTACACCAAAATGGAATAAGCAAGATACTCATTTAAAATTAAATTCCAGCCGACTGTTAAAAGATATTTCAATGCCAAGCAAAAATACCACCGGGTTCCCTTCTAGCACCAAAGCCACCTCTAATCCAATATCACAATTCTTATGGTTTTCTTACGAATTCTAGATAAATATCACCATCAAAAAATCCAAATTACCTCTCAACCCCAATCACATCAATCTTGATTCTATGCCAACAACCACAATCATTATCCACCACCAATAATATGATTTCAAACCATCGCAATAGCCATTCCAACCAACATCACCAGCATCATCGCAGTAATGCAGTAACACGCTAGGTCACCAACTCAACAACTCATCACCACCATCCTTCACGTGAGTGTTAGAACATTTCTAGTAGGTTTTTCTAAAGCATATCTGAATACTGAAAGAGAAAGAATTCCTAAAGATCTTTGGAATAGTAGAATGGGATATCATCAAACCAGCAACAAATTGGAAATCTGAAAAACGAAAATTAAGGAGGACTCTAACCTCTGATCAAGTCTATATCATCCAACCAGCAAAAAAAAAAGGTGGATGCTAACCTAGCTAAGAATAAGATCTCCATTTTGACACGGAGATTCATCTCCAAGCCTAATCCTTTAGCCAAAAGTTATCTAGTACAACCCAAGTACTAAATTCTAGCACACTTTTAACAGGGAAGAAATTCCTCCTCTGAGGTGTCCTCGACTCCCTTGATCCTTCGACAATACGATCTTTTTTCCCCTCAATTGAGCAGCAATAAGAATTATAATAACAAGCACAACCTTTATGACTATCACTTTGGCATACCTTGGATTTCAATGAGGAAACTCACATATCATTTTCAGGCAATAGAAAAAATTCCTCATGATCCTGTAGAGTTCTATCATTGATGTGTATTCTTTAGCTCAGCTCAAGGCAAAACTGTTAGTATCCTTGATTGGACAGGTAATCAGCAATTTCAACCATGTGTGCATGAAGACCTTCTATCTTTGGATTGGATGCTATGTGCTTGGTTCACCTGAGGACTAGCACTTGCTTTCTAACTTCTTCATTACTTGGCTTCCGCAGGTATAGTATAGACGAAAGATGTGGCTTTTTTGCCAAGTGAAGGGACTGTCGGGACCTGTTTCCTTTCATTTCCCCAACTCCCAAGGTAAAATACAAGTTCCTTCCTGATGCTATTGAACATAGGAAAGCTACTCCCATATTAAAACAAAAATTCCTTCCTGAGGCCTATTCAACTTAGGAACGCCAACAGATCTTCAGACCACTAAAATTCGGGATTCAAACTTGTTAAAGGCTTTCCTCTCAATATTAACTTAAAGCTGTACTTCAATCGTAGCTACTAGAATTGCCAGGCTATTGGCGTGCAGGGATTTCATTGGTATATTAGATTTGTTCCAATTTTGAGATGCTATCGAGGGGTCTCTAGCCAACCAAGTTTCAAAATCTGTACCAATTAAAAAGCAATGAGAGAATGGTTCTTCTACTAAGTACACTATGAATAGAGGTCACTTAGCAAGAAATTCCATCACATTTGCCCAGAGGTGACTAGTAGACCCCTTGTTTACCGTATCATTAACTTCCCAAAACACTTCTTTGCCATGCTGTAAAGAAACTTATATACATTCCTAGGCCATGGTTTACTTCTGCTTTCCTATTGTGCCTTTTTAATCAAGCAAGCTTAACTAGTTAATCTTTCCATCCCTCTTTTCCAATAAGTTCGTTCACTGAAATACATGAACTACAATCACATGCTAGTCTCAAGTAGACTCCCATTAATAACTAGAAGATGATACAAGAACCAAAATCTGAGAAGGCCACAGGGAACTCATGTGTTCAGAATTCAGATACCATAAAACTCGAACATTTCTGAAATCCATAAATGCACCTTACCAGTCATCTAACTTTACATTGCAGGTACACGTGTCTTTCATCTCCATTTTCGTTTCTGTGTTTACTGGTTTCTTTAAGGCTGGACAGAAAGTGACGCATATCCAATAGCCTGAGAACCTCGTGAACGTATCAACGATACTATTGTAATTGGATAAGGTACACTCTTAAGAGTTAAGACCATTTCCAAACCTAAGCCACGTCATGGCCAACCCAAAAATTGGCACAATCTCTCAAAAGACCATCCAACCGTATGCCAAATCCATTTCCGAAAAATTGCTTACCCAAATCCTCTTTATATCTATCTACTGATATGTCCCACAAAAGTTCTCCCACAATGTTTGACACAGGGTTTAGCTGGAAGGAAAATGTGAGAAATGGAAGGACAATTTTACCGTGCTTAATATTCAATCTTGCCATTTTCTCTCCTCTTTCCTCTCAAGCCAAACAAGGGGAGGAAATTTTTTTAAACTTTCACTTATTTTCCTTTCCCTTCCCTATGTTCCAAACAAAGCCAAAGTTCCTGCATCTACCTCTTCACTGGTAGGTACCGTAAACACTAAGGGTGCAAACGAGCCGGGCAAAGGTTTGTAGTGTTCGAGCTCAGCTTGTTTGCTAAACAAGCCTAAAACTTGAGCTCGAGCTTGGCTCCGTTGTAAATGAGCCAAGCCTGCTTAATTTACTCAACGAGCCTATATACACGACCCGAGATTTTGCGAGCCGAGCCGAGCTTTTAAGTGTTGAGCTTGGCTTGTTTAGTAAACAAGCCTAAAATTTGAGCACGAGCTTGGCTCGATTAGTAAACGAATCCGAACCAAGCCATAGCTGCTCGCGAGCAGCTCGGTTTGTTTGCAGCCCTAAATTAAACACGGCTCAAGCAAAAAAAAAATTCCTCTCACAACCTCTCTCTAAACGTTGGAGCAACATTACCAAACCGAAAAATGACTCTGGCTTAAGAAACCATTGGACCCATGTAATTGAATTGCTCAAATTCATTCGAGGAAAAGGAAATTACCACCGAAGCGGTTTCGGGGAGCGAGAGCCACTGATCGAACATCTTCCTGGCGACGTCCGGGTTCGATTTGAGCGCCGAGGGAGACACCTCCGGAATCTGCAGCAATTCGGCCTCGAAACACGCCACGTCGCCATTGAAATCCACGTCCATCGCCAGAAAACAAAAACCAAAACAAAAACAAAAAATTCAATCTCTCATCCAAACAGATCGTCGCGGAGGTAGAGAGAGAAACCCTAGGAGTTGGATGTGTCGGAGGTGGGCGAAAGAGAGAGGGGGGGGTTATTGTGGAGAGAGAGAGTTGAGAGGTCGAAACCCTAGGAAAGAGAATGGGGGGCGGGTGGGTGGGTGTTTGTTGAATTGAAGAGAGAATGGAGAAGCTCAATGAGGACGCAGGAGGACACGTCCGTGCAGTTAGAAAGAGAGAGAGAGAGAGAGAGAGAAGGCCTGTGGCTGTGTAAATCTCCGGTCTACGTAACGAGGAGGAACGTGAGTTGGTAATTCAATTGCGAGAAAGCCCCAAGAGTTCTACTTTAATAACGAGGTAAACCTTGGGTCTTTAAATTTAGCGATTCAAACCCTGATCTGTTTTTTAACGACCCGCACCAGCTTATTTAGCTGGGATTTTTTGCTACTTCGGAAATATGATTGTGTACGAGGGTGTCAGAAAAAAATTGTAATTATCTTTTCAGATTTAAGCTTATTAATGCCAAACTTAATCAGAAGATTGTGATATCGATTCAATTATCTCAACGAATGGGATTTTTTTTTCTAGAAGTATTGAAACGGCACAATGATTCACTAGAAACTCAACAATTAAAGAAGAACAAGATATCTTGATAATTAAAAACAACTTGTTTTCCAAATGATTCTCCAACTTCAAAACAACACGGATAGAACGAATTACAGTGTGATTACTACTACTACGAACTATTCCTAACTACTTCGAACTAAGTCTAAGTTCCTAAATTAATGCCTATGGACAAACCAAGCATAGTATAGCTGTTTGTTTGATGATTTGTCCGGGATTTTTCCTTCTTTCATTTCTTCTATTTATAAGCAAACTCTTAGGTCTTCTCAACGACTTCCATTCTCCCTCCTAACTGCATTCGAAGTCACTTCTTGCATTTGAATTCAAACTTTCTGGGCTTCAACCTGCATTTCTCTCTTCATTCATTCTTTGAGTGACACCTGGCAGTGGTTGCCTTTACCTAACAACGACATTGAATTACTAGAACGTCATCGTTCTTTTAAATGTGTGATTCCATACGTTTCAATCTACATATACTCCGTTTTGTTCAGTATAAATGGCCACTTGTCATCTTTTGATTGGGTCAATAAATTCTCATGCAAACACAGTTGTCCTGCGAAACCCTTAGCCTGATCATATGGCTCAAAACAATAACCTAGGTTACAAATAACAACATCGCACTTTGGGCTGTGTTTGAAATTTGGGGAAGGGAAGAGACAAGAAGATGGAGTAAAATAACACAGTGCAGAACTAGCGGAACACTTAAGAAGATATCGGAGATTGGATTGAGCTCTTACACATATCGAATTGAGTTGATTTTTCGTGGGGCCATTAAAAGATAATTTTAAATTATTGAATAGCTTGGATCATCCGTACAGAACTCATATTGAGCCATGCGTGACGTTCGATACATCTTTGGTCGGTACCTTTAGCATTTTCGATATTAGAGTAGTGTGTAGGAACTAGTAATGGATAATGGATGGCAGATAAAATCGCAATAGAGTTAGTATAAAATTTTGAATTTATTAGATAATAGTTTTGTGCATCATCTGTCATCGATATAAAATTTTGAATGGTATATATTTGTCTTTTTTCTTTTTTGAGAACACGATAGAAATGCATTGATAATAATAATACAAATGTGTTATCGTTGTTACAATAATGAAGACACACCAACGACGAGTGAAGACCAAACTAGGGTCTAAGGAACAAAACACAGCGTACTGTTTCGCAAAACACAAAAGATACAATGACTATACTATTGCCAAAAGATAAAGGCTAACAAGGGGCGGAGGCAATAAGGGACAGGGGGTCTAGTGACCCCACTCACTTTGATTTTTCACAAAAATATTTGATAATTTACAACCAAATTTTGCTATTTTGACCCCACAAATAATTTCTAAATTGCCCCAACTGTTTTAAATACATAACAATTTCAAGCATTCTCTCCTTTTCGAGAGTTGATTGTGTTAGAAATGAGATTATCATGCATTATTTTTCAAATATAACAAATTTTATAGGGCCAATTATGAGGGAAAAAAGAATTATGAGGACATATTGATCTTATAATTAACCTATTACTTTAGTTATTTTTGGACTTGTGCGTAGAAAAAATATACTAAGGTTGTCAAAGGAAAGTAGCATGGTTGGAAATCTTTGTGCAAGAAGATTTCATGGAAATTTGATACCAGCAAAGGAAATAAATCAATCTCGTGTATTGCTAATATGGAAGTACTCGGCAGTCCGAGTGCTTGAGCAACTCAGTGGCAATTATATCCGGTGCTCGAGCAACTCCTTGATTCTCTCGACAGGTTATTTATAATCAGTTTTTGCTGGCTTCTAAAAATTGCAGAAAGAAATCAGAGCTCTTCACCATGTGTCCAATATCAAGTAATGTCTAACGGTGACCGGCTCCTATCTCTTGAAGTTACACATGGATCGGCGATCATGAATCTTTCTGCATAAACTTCAAGTGCTCTTTTCAACCAAATTGTTCCAACTAGTTGAAACATTCTTCCGGTGGATTCTGGAAGTATATCGGAGGACTTGTGGATTCAAGGCGTGCGGCAGTCAACCACTTGGTGCGGTGTACGTGGATTCGACAAATCGATCTTTGGTCAGTTGGTGAGGATTCACTATTGTTTTAATTAAGATCGTTTGTAACTGCACAATGATTACTTTTAGTGGTTCGATTTCCTCCTGTGGTTTTTACCCTTTTTAAGGGGTTTTCCACGTATATTCTTGTGTTCACCTGTTATTGCTTTTCGTTCCTTTATTACGTTGCTTTTGAGTATTTGATAGCGAAAAAGGAATTTCATTTGGTATCAGAGCAGGGCGCTCATTTTTTGGAGTTCATCCTAGAGCGGATCTGTAACAATAATGAATATGAACACTAACATGAATCATCCGTCGAGCCGCACTCCTATTTTGGATAGTGAAAATTTTGATTACTGGAAATCTAGAATAAAGGCTATCATGAGGTCTGTGGATGAGGAAATTTGGAATTCTTGCATTAACAGATATAGTTATCCTATGAAAACAGTAGATGGAAAACAGGTTCCTAAAATTTCTTCTGAACTAGTGCCACGGAAAAAGTACCTTTACAGGCTAATAATCGTGCCTTAGACATCTTATTTAGTGCTGTTGATGTTAATGAACATCGTAAGATAGCCAACTGTGAGATTGCTAAAGAGGCGTGGGACATCTTGGTAACTTGTCATGAATGAACGCATTTTGTTAAACAATCTAAGTTGCAAAGACTCACTACTGAATTTGAGATAATTAGGATGCAAGAGGATGAGACGTTTAATAAATTCTACTCTAAATTGATCAGTATTGTCAATAGTTGTGAAACCCTCGGTAAGCCTATTCCTCCATTTAGGGTGATTAAGAAGATTTTGAGATCCTTGCCAGAAAGATTTAAGATGAAGGTCACAATGCTTGAAGGTAAGCGTAAACTTAATGAAAAATCTGTTGAAGAAGTGGTAGGCATCCTCCAAACTTTTGAGGCTGATATGTTACAACCTGAGTCTCAGAAATCTAAAATTATAACTTCTGCTAAGTCGATTGCTTTTTCAAGCTCTCAAAGCGAGTCTAGGGATTCTGATTGTGATGGTGAATATGATCTTGAAGCTATAGCATTGTTTACCAAAAATTTCAAACAATTTTTCAAAAAGAAAGTGATTGATAGTGATGGGAATAAGAAATTTGGAAATAGAAGGAATAGTGAGTCTTCGAGTTCTAAAGAAAAAAAAGGCATAAAAAGTACTCCCGCAGGCCCTAAATGTTATGAGTGTCAAGGTTATGGTCATGTTGCACATGAATGCATTAATAAATTAAAGAAAAGACTAACTTCAAAGCCAACATAACCTGGGATGACGATAGTGACTCTGATAATTTCGAAGAAGAACAAGTTGATCACACAAACTTTATGGCGTGTGGGGCGTCTTTAAAGTCGAATCTTAGTGATCATGAATCTTCAAATGATAGTGAGAATGAGGGAAGTGATGACGAGTTTAGTTTCGATGAGTTAAAACAATCCTACAATATGTTGTTTAAAGAGAGTATTAAAATTAATGAGTCAAATTTGAAAATGGCTGAGAATTATAATAAGTCTAACATTGAGTTAGTGACTGTTAAAACACAAATGGAAGAATTAAAAGGATTATTGAGTGATGTCACGTGTGAAAAGAATAAGTTGTGTCAGGAGGTTAAGAGTCTTCAAGATAAGAATAGGGTCTTGGCTGAGTTAAATACCGCCTCGGAAGGAAAAATAATTATGCTAAAAGCTGAGGTTGATAAAGCTAACGTTCTATTTAAGCGTTTGAATACAGGGTCAAAGACATTGGACGAGATTCTGAGCGTACAAAGACCAACAAGTGAAAAAACAGGGCTCGGTTTTTATGAAGCTTCGTCGTCAAAAACATTCGGAGGTATTGCGAATGAGTTGGAATCAAAGAAGGTAAAGCTCAAACTCCATAGTACGGATACTGCAAAAAATCTGATTCGAAAGACTCATGGCATTAAAAAGGGCATTTTTACTAGATTTATTCCCACTTGTCACTTCTGCCAAGTTAAGGGTCACATTAGACCAAAATGTTTTCAATTGTATGGGTATCCTCAAGGTTTTCGTCACTACAAAAATGCTACCAAGAATGGGAATATAGATGACATGTCTGGTCATGATAAATATAAAAGGCTAAAGAATTTGCAGTCAAAACCATTGTTTGAGGATCAAAAGAGCTTGAGTAGAATTCCAGCGAAACAGATTTGGGTTAGAAAAAGAGAATTGAGCTGTATGTTTGTTCACACTGCTTTTAAAACCGTAACTCTCATGTGTGGTATCTTGATAGTGGTTGTTCCCGTCATATGTCTGGAGACAAGTCCATGTTCATTAGTTTTGAAAATTATAACGGGGGTATAGTGACTTTTGGTGATGGAAACACTTCGAAAGTTGTTGGTAAAGGAACCATACAAGCTCCTGGACCAACTCGTCTTAAGAATGTACTGTATGTGGACGGATTAAAAGCTAACTTACTCAATATAAGCCAAATATGTGATTCTCATCATGAAGTTCGATTTTCCAAAAATGACTGTTATATTTTGGATAAAGAAGGAAATAGTGTCATGCATGGTACTCGTACTGATGATAATTGCTATGGTATACTCCCTTCTAGTGAGATAACATGTCAGTCTACTACATTAAGTGACACTGAACTTTGGCACCAACGTCTTGGTCACATTAATTATAAGGATTTGTCTATGTTAACTAAACGAGAATTGATTAAAAGTGTGCCGAAACTCAGCAAACTGAAAAATCATGTCTGTGGTCCTTGCCAACTCGATAAACAAACCAGGGTAGCTCACAAAAAGACCACTGGGATAGCTACTAAGAGGCCCCTTGAACTTCTTCACATGGACTTGATGGGTCCTTCCAGAGTTGAAAGCATTGCAGGTAAAAAATATATTTTTGTTGTCGTGGATGATTTTTCTCGTTTTACTTGGGTGAGGTTTCTTCGTGAAAAATCTGAGACAATATCTATGTTTAAAGTTCTTGTTAAACATATTCAGAATGAGAAAGGAATGAAAATTGGTTGTATTTCTCGTATTTGCTCAGATCATGGAAAAGAGTTTGAAAATTCAAAATATGCTAATTTTTGTGGTGAACTCGGTATTCGTCATGAGTTTTCTGCTCCTAAAACTCCACAACAAAATAGTGTGGTTGAGAGGAAAAACCCTGTGATACAGGAAATGGCTCGAGTTATGCTACATGCTAAGAAAATTGCTCGTAGGTTTTGGGCCGAAGCAGTTCATACTGCTTGTTATGTGATCAATCGTGTTTATCTTAGACCAGGTACTATGAACACACCTTATGAGCTATGGAAAGGTAGAAAACCAAATGTCAAGTACTTTAAAACTTTTGGTAACAAGTGTTTTATCATGAGAGACAGGGAGCATTTAGGTAAGTTCGATTCTAGAAGTGACGAAGGAATTTTCCTAGGCTATTGCACAAATAGCAGAGCATTTAGAGTTTATAATAACCGTACTCGTAACATTATGGAATCCATAAATGTAGTTGTTGATGAGAGTCCATTAAATGAAGCAGATTTTATCTCTAATGATGTATATGAGACTTTAAGTGATCAGGACACAAGTGATGCAGTAGAGGCAAATTCAAGTGATGAAGATACAGATATTTCAAAAGAAGAAGAGCGCAAAGATGATGAGCAAGATTGTGAAAGTCACGACGAGCCATTGAATCCAACAGCTCGAGTAAAGCTAAATCATCCCACGAGTCAGGTAATCGGAAATGTTACAGACCCGATGAAAACTCGCAAACAACTCAGGGATGAGGTATCGTATGTTTGTTATGTTTCATTAGTTGAGCCAAAAATTATTAAAGAAGCCTTAATTGATGAGTGCTGGGTCGATGCTATGCATGAAGAGTTAAATCAATTTGAGCGTAATAATGTTTGGGAGTTAGTTCCAAGACCCCCGCACACTAATATTATTGGTACAAAATGGATCTTTAAAAACAAATCTAACGAACAGGGTATTGTTGTAAGAAATAAAGCTCGTCTCGTAGCTCAGGGATACACACAAGTTGAGGGAATTGATTTTGATGAAACATTCGCTCCTGTAGCTAGGCTAGAGTTTATCCGTATTATGCTAGCTGTCGCATGTTTTTTTGGGCTTTAAATTATTTCAAATGGACGTTAAGAGTGTTTTTCTCAATGGTGTCATAAAAGAAGAAGTCTATGTTTCCCAACCAAAGGGGTTCGAAGACCCACACAAAACTGATCATGTGTGTAGTTTAAACAAAGCCCTCTATGGCCTAAAACAAGCTCCCCGAGCTTGGTATGAGAGGTTGACAACTTTTCTATTAAGTAAAGACTTTGTTAGAGGAAGTGTCGATAAAACGCTTTTTGTCCAGTATAAGGGAAAACATTTACTTGTAGTTCAAATTTATGTGGATGATATTATTTTTGGGTCCACATCTCCTGCTCTTGTAAATGAATTTTATGATTTTATGCAAAGCGAGTTCAAGATGAGCATGATGGGCGAGCTTACATTTTTTATTGGGTTACAGGTATGTCAATTTGAACATGGGATTTTTGTATCTCAAACTAAGTATGCTTCAAACTTAGTTAAGAAATTTGGTCTTGATCACTCTGCTAAACACTCTCGCACACCGATGAGCACTACTACAAAATTGTCAAAAGACTTAGATGGCGTCTCTATAGGTCAGACTCTTTATCGTAGCATGATTGGTAGTCCCCTCTATTTGACTGCAAGTAGGCCTGATATTGCATTTAGTGTTGGAGTTTGTGCCCGTTACCAAGCCAATCCTAAAGAGTCTCATCTTACAGCAGTTAAGCGTATTATTAAATACATTAGCGGAACCATGGGTTATGGTATTTGGTTGTCTAAAGATACTAATTCGAACTTGGCTGGTTTCTCTGATACTAACTGGGCTGGGTGCGCTGATGACCGTAAAAGTACTTCCGGAGGATGTTTTTACATTGGGAATAACCTTGTAGCATGGTTAAGTAAGAAACAAAATTCAATTTCGTTATCTACCGCCGAAGTGGAGTACATCGCAGCAGGTAGTGCATGTACACAACTTCTCTGGATGAAACAAATGCTTGATGACTACAGGTTACCTCAAGAATGCATTACTCTTTACTGTGACAACACAAGTGCTATTAACATCTCGAAAAATCCTGTGCAACACTCTCGCACAAAGCACATTAATATTCACCATTTCATTCGAGATCTCGTAGAAGATGGTACGGTCACACTTGAATACCTTGACACTACTCATCAAAAAGCTGATCGTGTCACCAAACCCCTTGATTTCCATCGCTTTGATTATCTCTGCAAATCAGTTGGGTTATGTCTCCCTGATTGAGTTGTTTTCTTTCATCTCTATTATTGCTATTTATTTTTCTCTCAGTTAAGTAGTTGAGTTTTGAATTTTTTTTTTATTTTTTTTCCTCGTTTCCTTGATTTACCGTTCTTAAATCAAAAAAAACAAAAAAATGGAAAAACAAAAATTTCTGGTTTGGACGTAGCTTGTTTTTTTTCTGAGTAATCCATCCATGGGTTTCAACTATGTGCACATTCTTTTCAAATGCATGCATTCTTCTTGCTGTTCGGGACTCGATTGCTTATACCTTGACTGGGACATCTCGTAATTGGGAGAAGAATGCTATTTCACAGGGTGTTCTCTATAGTTCTTATCGTCTTCTCAATCTGTTTTTTTGTGCAACTGTATGCAACTGTAGAACCCTGTAGTCACACATCTCTATCCATGCTTATAGGGGTCTCGCTCTTCAGTTTATTGGGTTAGGTCGTAACGTTGATTGGTGCCGTATTGCCTTTTCTGAGATTGCCAAGTTTGGCTCTCTTCGTAATCCTCCAACAGGAAAACTCCCATATGGCGTTGTCTTGTCTATCTTTCTTACTAAAATTTGTCACTGTCCTGGTATCACTGGAGATCAATAGAAGTTATCTACTGAAAAACGTAAGCCTTTTACTATCCACTCTATCTCTATTAGTGCTGCACATGCTTCAGAACTTAGTGACGATGACACTAGTGTCCATGAGAATGATACAACTACAGGGGAAAACTCTACCACCACTGATATGCTGATTGATCAGCAAGTTGAAAATTGGCATTTCCGAGAGGAGTTGGCTGCCCAAGGAAAATTGCTTGCGGTTATGCGCAAAGAACAAATGCGCCAAGGTGTTCATCTTTTCGAGCTTCAAGAGGCTCAAACTAAACATGCTGCTCAGTTTGCCTCATTCATGGCCGAGATGAGACGTCCCCTCACTTCCGCCCGTTTTTCTCCGTAGTTCTCTATTTGCAGTTCAGTTAACTTATGTTCTCATAATTGCCCGCTGTGGCCTTTTGTGGATGTTTCTCTAGACTTATGTTTTTATAGTGTTGCTTTATCGACTTCTTTAGTCTAACTTAAATGGTTTCAACTCTGCAATGGCTATAATTATTGTCTCAATTCATTGCTTATTTCTATATACTCTAACTTTGTCATTCTGTGACAAAAAGGGGGAGTAATTTATTGATTAACCGATTATCTTTTGTGTTTGCAGCTCTTCCCAATTGTGCTTCATCTATTAATTAAGGGATAGGTTAATCGTGTTGTGTTCGTTTTGTCATGGAAGTGCCAAATGGGGAGATTGTAAAGTCCATATTTTGGCAAATCCCGTGACAAAATCTCTTTTGATTTGTATCCCATTATTTATGATGTAACGTATTGTTTTAGAGCATTTGCTTTAGGAAAGGTTTCCAATTGGTTTTTGTAATTGATAGAGAGAGAGGTTGTCAAAGGAAAGTAGCATGGTTGGAAATCTTTGTGCAAGAAGATTTCATGGAAATTTGATACCAGCAAAGGAAATAAATCAATCTCGTGTATTGCTAATATGGAAGTACTCGGCAGTCTGAGTGCTTGAGCAACTCAGTGGCAATTATATCCGGTGCTCGAGCAACTCCTTGATTCTCTTGACAGGTTATTTATAATCAGTTTTTGCTGGCTTCAAAAAGTTGCCGAAAGAAATCAGAGCTCTTCACCATGTGTCCAATATCAAGTAATGTCTAACGGTGACCGGCTCCTATCTCTTGAAGTTACACATGGATCGGCGATCATGAATCTTTCTGCATAAACTTCAAGTGCTCTTTTCAACCAAATTGTTCCAACTAGTTGAAACATTCTTCCGGTGGATTCTGGAAGTATATCGGAGGACTTGTGGATTCAAGGCTTGCGGCAGTCAACCACTTGGTGCGATGTACGTGGATTCGACAAATCGATCTTTGGTCAGTCAGTGGGGATTCACGATTGTTTTAATTAAGATCGTTTGTAACAGAGACGGAGCTAGCATGGGGCGTATGGGGGCCACGGCCCCCGCGTTGTTTTGGATTTTTTTTAAATATTAATATTAGTTTTTTTTGTTAACAACGTCTAGATATTGTTTTATGTTGGGTGTTATTTAGATAAATAAATCCTCTAAAAATGTATTCGTTTTAGGTCCCAAAATCCTATTTCTATCTTGCGTCATGGTCTCCTATAAGTTTTTCATTCAATTATTAATCTCATTTTTTCTTTTTATCTCTCCACTTACTATTCGAAAAACATCCCTCAAAATCTCAACCAAACAATTAGATTTCCGAACCTTAATACTGTGTTTGGATTGCTTCTTGAATTTTTTTTTTAAATAGCAGGGGTAGTAAGTGAAAATAGATAGAGAGAAAAATGTTAGAAGTAGGAAAAATCTAAGGAGAATTTTTTGAAAAATTCTTTTTAAAGAGTAAAGCAAACACAGCATAAAATTTTAAAATTTTGTTGTTCATAATCCGGCCCCCGCGTTTGGGAAATTCTGGTTCCGTCCTTGGTTTGTAACTGCACAATGATTACTTTTAGTGGTTCGATTTCCTCCCGTGGTTTTTACCCTTTTTAAGGGATTTTCCACGTATATTCTTGTGTTCACCTGTTATTGCTTTTCGTTCCTTTATTACGTTGCTTTTGAGTACTTGATAGCGAAAAAGGAATTTCACATATGAATCTAATTTTTGACCCCACTAACCAAAATTTATGACTTCACCGTAAGGCCAACAAGAGGCTTATGAACGCCGTGACAAGAGAAGGCCAACAATGAACTGAACATAGTGTGGACTGTGTGTTTTATGTGCTTGCGGCTAAACAGAAATACAACAAATCAAAACCGACGACAACTAATGAAACTACTTAGAAACGAGCAGGAAAATACAGGCATCTGCGAGAAGACCCGCAACCGTAAAAATTCCCATCGGCATCGTGAACAACAGGAAAGAGTGCCGCCGCGCCAAGTGTTATTTTTACGCAAGGCTTTACTACTCCGGGTCTTTTTAACTGAAATACATCAATCCGCAGTATTAGTACTTGCTCTCCAATCCGAGTGGTTTACAACGATCTACTTAGAACTGTCCATGAAAACTCAGCTAGGGACAACAACAACAACCGCAGCTTGGGACAGCAACAATCGCAGCCAGAACCTGCAATGACAGCCTAAAACTGCAAGAAGTGAGGCCAACAACCCCCAAAGCATACAACAGAAGAAACGGTCGGATCGGACGGAAAAGGGCAGGACCTCGGGTAATCGTCCCCCATCTCCCTCATCGCTCTCCTTCATCTCTCTCTCTCATCGTTTCCCTCTACTTCATCTCTCTCTCAACACCAGATCCTGATTTGCTCTTTTTTCTTTTTTTGGTCTCTCTCCCCCATTCATTTTGACTAGAAAATCCTGATTTTCTAAAAGCTTCCCCATAAGGTGTTTGGGAAAAATCCCTTCAACTGGAGTAATTGATTACAGATTATTCGTGCAAATTTTCTAACGGATCATGAATAGAGCACACAATCATGCATTTTGCAAACTTTCAAAGGATGCGTTTAAAAAAAATAAAAGATAGGTATTTTGATCATTTTGTCCAATTAGTGTCTTTTCATGTCAACCGAATAACACAAAACGTTTTCAGAAAAATGTTTTCATTCCGGCCGAAACGAACTGAGCGTAATAATTATTTAGAGGAACGGGAAAAAAGGATCCGAGCTTTGTCGAGGTCAACCTCGTTTGTTTGCGACCTCGATTACTAAACAAGCCAAATACTTAAAGTTCGAGTCTTCACAAATTAAGCTTAATCATTTATTATACGAGTTTTTTTAATCGAGTTGAGTTTTTATCGAACAAGACGGGCTTTTTGCAAAAAAAGAAAATTTTTTTTAAAGGGGAAAAAAAAAAAAAAGGAGCTGTCTCCGACGGTTGCGGAGCATTGCTATTGCTTTTACACGCTGACCAAACTCAGTCTCAACGCTATGTTTGGATCTTTGTGCAGAAACCTTCGACCAAATCGAACTCAGCACAAGCACACGGGGCAAATCTCGACATCGTTCGAACCCAAACTACATCGGAATGGCACGAGCCTGAAATCCTAGTCAATCGACTACGGCAGCACCCCATTTGTCATCAGATACTAAAAGAATCTGAACTCTCAGCTGACTCTAATGACCGAAGGAAACTCTCTCGCGTTATTGAATCAGTTGGAGGATATTTTGGATTCTGACCCTCTTATGTAAGTCTTCTTCATCATATAATTTCATCATAGATATGTGTATATAATTTCATATGTTTTTTTTTTTTTATATATATACAACCGGATGTCCAGCCAGCTTGCGCGCACGTTGACTAATTCTGGAGTCGCGAAGTTAACGATGGCCGATCTCCAGTGGCCTTTGGAATGTTTGGCCTTCATATAATTTCATATGCTGTATTTATGCATTTTTGTTGGATCTTGGCTTGGTTGGTTGGTTTTGAAGCGTAGGATTTACAAATTCATTCCTGAACCCATTGGAAACCTCCGGCTTTTCGAATGTTTTGTTTTGTATGGTTTTAATCAAACACGGACCGGCGCAGAATTTTAACCTCGGGAAGGTGAATGCGTACAGAGTGGCTGTTATTTTTCGGGTTAATGTTGGAGTGGCGAAACCATTCAAGTTTGAAATGATTTATAAAGAATACCAGCATAATAATAAGGTTTTGAAATGTTTAAGAGATGCGGTTGACCCGCCAGTCCTCTTGTGTATTAGGCCATCTTCACATTATTGATAATGGAGTATGATGATTTACGGTAATGTACAAAAAGTAGGGATTTCTAATTCCACTTACCCAACGTATTGCATTTTCCATATTTTGTGGGATTTATAATCCCTCCATCAATTGTTGAATTGAAACACATAGAAATGCGATCCCATAGGGTCTGAAATCCAATTCCAATCCCATGTCTAATGCAGCCAATTTGATGGGCCGACAGTTTGGGTATACTGAACGGGCTTAGGCAGGGAGTTCATGGTTCTATAGTTCCTTTGGTAGCAAAACGTCCAACAAAGTGTTATTTTCAATTTTCGAAATAGTTGTCATCTTATGTATTCCATTTGTATCCAGTGATGAAGTGGGGTTTATTCATCCATCCCAGTTTGTCACACTCAATAGAGAGGCTGGTGGCTCTCTTGCCTCTTCTGCGCGAACTACTCTTCAGTCAGAAGATGGACTCCTACGGCCAAGAGTCCCAGAAGTTAATTCTTCAGATACGGTTTTCTGGTGTCGAGATCATAAGTTGGGCATTTCAACTCAGGTTCTTCTTCCACTATATAATGCTGCAAAGCATGCATTTATGGCCTCACTTGAAAGTTACAAGAGTCATAGCAGTGTTTCTGCAAAGAAAGATGAATCTGGAGGCAATGATATGTCAAGCTGCGTTTCACCTTCCCTAAACTTCCTGGAAAGTGAACTCATGAAGCATAGCAGGGCTCTTTTGTTGCTAAGCTGTGATTTTGTCACTGCATGGAATTCCAGGTTTTACCCTTTTTATGTATTGCATGCCAATACCTCTATTTCCTTTTCATCACTTGTACATGTATTGTCCTAACCTCGGCTTACGTATGGTTTCATTTTCTCTTCTAGCCACCTCCTCGAGACAATAGTCTATGGTTTTACTTTTTGTTAATCAAACTATGTATTATTGCGCTTTGACTTACTACCCAAGGATCCTTATTCAACAAGATATGTTAGCTATTGAACATTAGGAGTAATTGATTTCATTATTACCTACCAGACTTTACTTTCCTCTTGTAACAATCACAATTCTGCGATAAAATAAGCTCCTATGGAGCCGTGACTACTTGACTGTCTACTGTGTTGGTGTATTTTAACCTAATGTATAAGGTTGGTACTGCTTGCTTTGGTGTATCGTGCACATAGTTGTTCAGCTGTATTACTGCAGAGCTCCTTGCAGCAAGAACCATGTACTTTTCTATTTGTTT
The DNA here is from genome assembly GCA_025413875.1 of Rhododendron molle. Classification (NCBI taxonomy): domain Eukaryota; kingdom Viridiplantae; phylum Streptophyta; class Magnoliopsida; order Ericales; family Ericaceae; genus Rhododendron; species Rhododendron molle. The sequence continues at coordinate 36,435,503 of CM046396.1, forward strand.
CTTTAAAAAAGGAGCTTATTCTGTAATTTTATCTCTTATGGATTCAATTTAATTAGGCAGTACAATCTTTTCCCATTTGCCAACTTCTGCAGAAAGAATGATCAGATGGATTCTGGATTTCATAGCACTATTTAATTTCTGTGATATCATTGTTTGGAGTTTGTTTCTGATCTATCATACAAAATTGGTAATGACACCTTGTAAATGTTTCATGTACTGTGCAGGAAACTAGTTTTGTCAAAGAAGAATAATGTTCAGATATTTTTTGGGGAACTGTTCTTGTCAGCATTGGTTCTTTCATATGCACCAAAAAGTGAATCCTCTTGGAGCCACAGGTACTGAGAATCTGTAGTTTATTAAGCAGAGTTGCTTTATAGGATGTACATGCGGATGCAGGTGCATTTTTGTATTTAAGTTTTGAGACTCTTTGCTGCAGCTGTTTTTTCTTTGGTAATTGAACCCTGTCCTTATGCATGTCAATTATTCATAGGCGGTGGGTGATCAAGATGCTTTCTGGAAAGTGTTCAAATCTGCAGGAGATTATGGAAAAAGAAACGGAGTTAGTGAGGAGAATAGTTGAGGTTAATTTCAGTTCAGGAACTGGTTTTTCTGAAGTTTAAATAACTTTTTTCAGTAACTCACACGTATATATGTATACATATAAAGTATATTTATGTACATATATATATATATACGTAGAGTATCTTTGAGGTTTGAGTTTAGTCTCCTATGTTCCACTCTTTCCTTTTGTTTCCTTAAAAACAATATAAGCTTCTTGCAGTCCTGCATTTGGCATCCCTTGTTGACAATTTTAGAATGATAGGTTCCCAACATATTTATAATGGATCTGAGGCAGCTCCTAAAATATTGACGGGGAAAACTGTTCATAAAATATTGGAAACTTCAAGTCCATGTTACTCCTCAAGTTGGATTTTGTTTATTACATCTGTAAAATCGTTCTCTAGGTTTTTGTATAGCTATCAGGTTTAGTCGATACAGAGTAGCTACAATGACTTCACATGTCCCAAAAGAAAGGCCTCTTGTTGATTGACTTCTCACTTTTGTTGGCAGAAACAAAAAATGAATTATCGCGCATGGAACCATTGCTGCTGGTTAGTTTCCTACATGTCGGAAGGACAGGTCAGGTTCAAGTTTCTGGATTTTGCAAGCATTTTGAAATCATTTCCGTTTTTTCTCTACGTGCTTCCATTAATTTTGAAATGGTCATAAACAGTTTGATTTGAGGCAGTTGTGGTTGGTTGGTTGGTTGGTTGAAGTATGCTGCCCTAATTTTGGTCGTTCTATATGTGACTAGTTTTGTTCCTAAGTACCTTCAAGCATTCCGCCCTTCCTTCCATGTTATTTTGTTCCTGTCCACATGCACAGGATGTTCATGAAGGCATTCTCATATATGATATCTTTCTTGCACTAGGTGTTGGAAGAGTTGAACAAGTCAAGAGATTGGGCTACATTGCACATCGCTGATAACTCCTGCTTTCACTACCACACAGTGAGTTTCCTAGTTTTGGTTCTCAAGCCTGATACTTTCAAATCTATCTGATTGGTAGATGACATTGATGCGAATATAAGTGTGTTTTTGCATATCAGTATTCTTAGTTTAAAGAAGTCATTTGTTTTGGAAAGCTGATATTTATCCTCTTAAATTCCAGTGTAATTACAGGATTTTTGGACAGATACGTCCATTCCATAGCTACCATATACTTTACGGTACTGTTTTTTATTCTAAGTGATGGATCACATTTTACCAGCCCACAAATTTTCAGTAACTTGTGGGCCTTGGCAGTATCTGGAAATAGTGAAGGGCATTTGGTGCAAGTGTTTCAATCAAAGGGCTACTCAGTCACGGCTACCAAGCGTATAATGAGTGCAGGAATGTTATTAAAATATATGCAAGGAAAGTACATTGCCCATGTAATTGTATAAAACTCGTAAAGGAAATGCAAAAAATGTAATAGAGCTCTGTGCAATATGAAATGAGTACTACTGACCAAAATCAGCCATAAGTGAAGCAAAACCATTTCAGTTCTTGGTGATGTTAGGGAGTCATCTTTCAAATAGTGATAAGACTTCATTGGCTGCAGCGTTTGATGCTCAAGATGTTAGAAGAGTCGCAGGATAAAGAAAGTCTAACTGGATTCCCTGGTCATAGTGCAGACCTTCGTCGAATGTGGAAGGTGTGCTCTTGCCTTTTATCTTTATATATAAATAGTCTTTAACCTGATTTTGAATGAGATCATTACCAATTTCCATGCTCTTCCGGCAAATTTACTCGTTGTTTCAAATCCCAGATGTGTCAATATACATATCTGACTTGAGTTTATTCTTTTTTGTTTGGCTCAGTACAAACCTTAGGGTAGGTCGCTGCAATTAACATTTATAGGTAAAGTGATGCTTTATTTCATTACTTTATACTTAGGAAAGGGGACATATTACCGGGTTTTTCTTTTTCATTAACTAAGTTTTCAAAAATGAGTTGTTCTATGACAGCATATTATGGATTGTTAGTGTTGGTTCTTTCGAGTAATAAGGGAATATGCGGCTATGTTACATGAGAATGGTGTTGGTCTAGTTAATTTCGGATAACTGAGATAATTCTGTGGAAAGATGAAATATGCATGTTACAACTTACAATCTACTGTTGAGAAGTCATATATAGTGCACCTGATGCCCCTGTGCAATGGATTATATAGGTATGGTTGTAAAAATCGGATGATATGTGGTATCCATCAGTAAATATCGGAAATTCGGACCTCCGGTGCTGAGATTTACCAATAAATTGGCCAATATAGATGGCCCCCATATTACTGATACCGATGTTTATCGTGATTCAGCCATAAGACCCATGATAGCTATAGTAAGTAGTCCTGTGGATCTTGTGGTTTTGCATCATTATGCTCATATAAATTCTTCAAACTTATAAACATTTTGATTGTGAGTGTTGCAGGAGGAGCTTGACTGGAATGAACTTTTGATAAAGCGTCATATTGGGCGAGAGGTAATTTGATCAAACTCAGAGTCCTCAGTTTGCAAGGATTTTATATATTGGCCTCCCATGTATGGATTTTTGTACAGTAGAACAAGAAGTTGTTTTAGTACTTCTTTCTTGCTCTCAGCAGGGAGCTTGGAGCCAATGAATTAGATCAGTTCTCTAACAACGTAAGCATTTAGATGAGTAGGTATTTAAAGATTTCACATGATATTGGTACACGTACTAGATCATGTGTTCGAAACTCATCGTTAATTAGAAATTTAGAAGTACGTATACATGTTTAACCTGTATGGAGATGGAGAAGAGTCTTGCCACACAGGTTGTGAATATAAATGATTGTGACCTTTCTCTCCAACAATGCATGCATATTTAGATGAGTTGGCAGTCCTAATTTTTACATTTAGTTACTCCAAAAATGAAAACTGAAGCTTGTTAAATGCTTTCTTTTGACATTTTTGCCATTCTTGTGTTCATGCACCTGTGCATACATAAAACTGGTAGAAACTAGAAATATATAAAACTATTGATGCCCCATCTCCATTACTATTGATGCCCCGTCTCCATCCCTTTCCAAGTTGTTCAAGAATAGGTGGCGCCAAAATCCTTCCTTTTTTTTGAATTCACCCAATATGCACTAGGTATACAGCCGTCGGGCTGGGCAATGAACCCATGTAGATTACGGCTTGGTCGTACTTGGCAGGCGTTATGGCTGCATCGCCGGTTCCTCTCTCTTTGTTGGATGAAGTACTTTGCAACTGATATTCATGATGTGTCCTGCCGTTCTTATCACAAAGATAGCACGAGTCATGAGATTAGCGTCTTTATGCACAATGAGTTGGGACTCGTCCGCTCCTGCTCTACTATTCCAGACAATGACTTTGAAGATTTCCAAGCACACGCCACATTTTCTTCAACGTACATCTTGTGGTTGATAAAGGTAGTGGACTTTTGCCCCCAAGCTTTAAGTTGAATTATAAGTTAATTGCAGGAACTTGACTTAATTAGTTGTTCCTTTCTTCACCTCAGCATCTCTCCGAGTCTCTGGAAATTGAACTTCAAGAGAAGTTACCATTAGGCGAGCTGAAGACAGTTATGAATGACATATGCCCAGAAAAGCTATTTCTTTGGCATTCTTTAAAGGGTACATGTGAAAGCACATAATTTCATAACCTGATAAGAAATCCATGCAGGGAGTTAGACTTCTTCAGAAGTATGAGAATCAGGTGCTGTTTCTTGTTCAAATAAGTGCAGATGTAGCGTAACGTGCCTATTGGCTGTTGGTGGCTTTCCATCATGTATAATGCTGTATGTATAACAATTTATCAATCTATTACACAGCTTTCTGTGTCTTTAACTCAGATCAATTCCAATGATGAAGATTAGGGTCCTGAAAATAGAGGATTAGTGGTGATATCATCTGATTGACAGGGAAGTTTGACAAATGAAATGCCAAGAAGGCTACACAAATGGACGGTATTTGTTTCATCTGTTTATCTGGATTATTCTCTGGGTCGTGCTAAAGCCACGACAACATTTGTTAGAGCCACGACTGTGTCTCTTGTCTTACCCTTTTTACCCTTTCATCTTAACACACTTTCCCTTCTACTTCGTCTTCTTCTCTAACTAATCACAAAGTCACATAGTCACACGAAATCACACCACGTCTTTGCATTACTCTCTCTCTATCTCTATCTCTCTCTCTCCAGCCAATCAAAACAAACCTACTTCTCTCTCATCTTTTGCATTTTTCTTAAATGCTACTCGAAGTTCAAAATAATGACAGCAGTTAAAAATCATCAAAAAATCGATAATCATCCGTGGAATTCAATATCTTTGTCTTGATTTCGTAACGATGGCTGCGATCCAAATTGTAATGCAAAATTGGTACTCATCGATGAGCCACGGTTTCTTTGTCAAACGGTGTGAGACTGGGCAAATTGGGTCTACCGGTAATCTGAAGAACCATAGATTGAAGTGGCGTAATCTGGAGGAGGGTTTTGGCCATTCTCCAAACGGTATAGGAAGAGGGGTTGGGCGAGTTTCCAAGCATCCAGTTCCAGTACGAATGTATGGTGGTGAATCCGATTTACGGTGGGACAGGGGTATAGTTCTAGTGAGAGAAGATATGAGAGGAGATTGAAGGAAGGTGGTGTTTTGATTTTGCAATTGAGGGAGGAGAGAGAAAGAGGGCAAGTGGGTTTGCAAGGAAAAAGGGAAAATGGGTTTTACACAGCCGATTAAAGAAAAATAGGGTATGAGGGTAAATATGTGAAAGGATGTGAAGTTTCGTGGCTGCAACAAAATCAATCGTGGCATTAACGCCACCCTTATTCTCTTGTGTCCTGATTAAGGGGGGGAGGGGGGGTACCTACTAGTTTTCAGTAGTCTCTGCAGATACATTTCTGCTACAGGGTAGGCTAATTTTGCAGTTGATGCATTGCCAATTTTCCTTTTGCACTTTCCACGGTGCAGGATGCCAATTAATTTTTTGAGCAATCGGTATGAGAAAGACCGTCAAGATGCAATTCGCAGCGATAAGACTTGGACCAATCCATAGCTGTTATATACTTTGCCTTTTACAGGACCAAATAATGGACTTCACAAGTCCTAAACTACAAATAGGAGGTGCAATACACAAAATCCATGCAAACAATTGTATTGGCAGAATTGGGATTGCCATTTTGCAGCTTTGTCACTATTGTTCCAAAAAAGCAATACTACATGTCAAAGAAAGTTCACAGATGGAATCGAGGCCTTCATTTAGAAATATCATAGCAGAACCAAATAGCTAAAATACCTCAAGAAAAGGTGAATCAACAATTCAGTCAAAAATGCAGCCACTATTAGGGCTAGAATACCTCAAGAAAAGGTGAATCAACAAATCTTAGGGCTAGGGGGAAAAAACACTAGATTCCGAACTCGGAAAATTATTGCATGGTATACTTTACAGAACTATTCCAGCATTGTTGCACCTTCAAAATCACTACAGAAGCTCAAGCTTTAAAACAGTCTTCCAGATAGACCAACCAAACTCAAAGATTCACCTCATTTTTTCCCCAACTTAACACAAAGATTCAGCTAGTAAGAGGGGTGTGGGTATTAGATATATCTCGCGACTGGATGCACCTTCTCCAAGTACCTCGCCGGTGACCATCTCCAGGAGGAGCATTCCCCAGGAGGGGGATGTCTCCCTCCACAAGATTTCTCCCAGGAGGAGCATGCCTCCTCCTCCCAGAAGATTTCTCCCAGAAGGAGCATTCCCCAGGAGGGGGATGCCTCATCCCACAAGATTTCTCCCAGGAGGAGCATTCCCCAGGAGGGGGATGCCTCCTCCCACAAGATTTCTCCCAGGAGGAGCATTCCCCAGGAGGAGGATGCCTCCTCCCACAAGATTTCTCCCAGGAGGAGCATGCCTCCCCCTCCCAGAAGATTTCACCCAGGAGGAGCATGCCTCCTCCTCCACAAGATTTCTCCGAGAGGAGCATCCCTCCTCCACGAAGTTCACCTCCGAAAGGAGCACCCCTCCTCCACAAGATTCACCTCCGGGAGGAGCATCCCTCCTCCACAAGATCCACCTCCGGGAGGAGCACCCCTCCTCCATAAGATTCACCTCCAGGAGGAGCAAGGCCTCCTCCACAATACTCACTTCCAAGAAGAACAAGCTTCCTCCACAAACTCCGCCTCCGGAGGAGCAAGACCTCTTCCAGGAACTCTCCACCCACGGAGGAGTGAGGTCACCTCCGGGCACCTCACCTCCTACTTAACACCTTGAAGACTCCACGAACTCCCAAAGGCAACTCTATACACCATCATCCTAGGCCGGGAGCAGGGCCTAGGTACCTCGCTCAGGACCTAAGGAGGAATGTGGCTTGGAGGCTAGGGCAAGGGGTTCGTCAAGGAGGACGAGCTTGCCTCCGGCAACCTCTAACTTGACCGGTCCTAGAGAGAGAGGGGGCATCGACCGCCATCTGACGTCTCGGAAGAAGTATCATACCTACTTCCTAGCACCTCGGAGCCCGTGTCATGCCTACCACCTAACTTGGCAAATGCGGGTCTCCATGTATCACCGAAATAGCCTCTGCAGGTTCCTTGACTACGGGCTCCAAGGCCTGACTTGGGACTAAAAGAGGCAAGGAGGTCAACCTCCATTCTGCCCACCAATGGGAATAAGCCTCACAGCTGGCTCTCTTTCTCCCCCAAGGCTCATATAAAAGATAAGCATTCAAGAGAGCATTCAAGACACACCAAACACTCACCTACTCTCCACTGCCATCCCCCTCTCTCTCTAAGTCCGCCCCGAGCTCTCTCCTCCTCCACCTCCGGTGGTCCCGGGCACCATTGTAGCAACCACCATATACCCGGAGGGCGACCTCAGGTACTCTTCCCACTCCTACTTCCCACAAGGGGAACACAAGAACCTCATATCCAAGTGTATGGAGAAAAGAGAATCTGTTATGGCCCTGACATCCTTGTCTCTGTCATGGTTCCTAAGTTCAACACATTCCAATCGGTTCCCTCGATCAAAAGATAGATGGTGGTATTTGGTAGTTGTTAAGTTTGGGCATTGATCTGCAATGAAAGGCAAGCTTCCATGGACTCAAAGAGCAGCTTGACCCCTAAACCACTCAACAAAGAAAAAGACTAGCTAGATAAATTCAACAATAGAACAAATTATACTGCACAAAATCAGGTCAAGAGGGATAGGTAAAAACAGAATTTTCAAAAGAAGGAACATTCACCGAGGTGCAGAGTCTGCAGACCTGCAGAAGGCGGCAGACACATTAGCTTTGTAAACACAGATCACTTTTCAAGACAGCTGCCTTATTGCCTAAGGCTGATGGTAAACCTTGTAGTTGCGTATTCAAAATCTTCCATTTATCTGTTCAATCGAATGCAGCTTCTTCTTTTAAGACATTCAATGCAATCAACTTTTGCTGCAATTCTACAGCCTCTTCTCTCATACCAGTTGCAGCTATTCCTTTAATTATGTCAGAATAAACTTTTTTCGGATGCCTACCCCAACCTGAATGCATCAGTTGTAAGACGTCTGTCGCAGTATCCACTTTCTTGTTCTTACACAAACCATGGAGCATCGATCTGTAATCACTGTTTCTGACTACGTGCTTTCGTTTAACCATTTCCTTAAGAATATCCACTGCTTCCTCAACTAGATCTTCCCCCAGAAACCCATATAGTAAACATCGATGGGTAACAACATTAGGCATAATCCCACTCTCTTTCATGCGCCCATAGACTCCCATTGCTTTCTCCATACAACCCTCTTTCGAAAAACCATCAATCACAATAGCATACGTTATCAAAGTAGGAGAACAACCAGTATGTTCCAGCAAATAAAGAACTTTGAGGGCTTCATCCATCATTTCCTCTTTACAAAGACCATGGAGGAGAGAGTTATATGTGATGATGTCTGGAGAGAAGTTTTGGCAAACCATTTGTTCGAAAAAGTCAATGGCACGATCTAGAAGCCCATATTTGCAAAGCCAGTTGATCAAAATATTGTAAGTGATAACAGTCGGAGGATTGGAAGTCTCATTCATGAGCAAAAATATCTGCTCCACCTCATCCCAGTAGCCGCTGCTACAAAGAGAATGGAGGAGAGTGTTGTATGTTACGGAATCGGGCTCCACCCCTAATGACAGCTGGTTACACAAAACCATAGCAGTATCTCCAAAGTTTCTTTTTTTACAAGTAAAATTAATTAACATACTGTAGGTCACGCGATTCGGACAGAACCCTTCAACAACCAAATCTTCCAATACTTCCATAGCTCTTACAACCCCACAGTGCTCACAAACTAGCTTAAGAAGAACTGTAGAAGATATAACATAAGGAGGGCATCCCTTCCTCAGCTGGTCCCTCCAAAAGCCAATAGCCTGATCAAACTTACCATTGTCAGACATAGTGCGCAGTATCGTATTATAGGTAATCACATCCGGGGGGCAACCACTTGAGCTCATGTCATCCAAGACTTGAACAGCATGTTTTAATTGTCCCTTCTTACACAACCCACCAATTAACATGTTGTATGTGATGATATCTGGAACACCACCGGACATGACCATGATTTTCAAAATTTCGTAAGCACTTTCTGTCTGGGCTACCTTGACTAGGCCCCTGATTATGTTTACGCAAGATGGGAAATGAGGGATTTGGTTCAGACGAGCCATCACGTTGATCAAGTATGATGTGTCGGCTACCTTCCCATTACTACTGAAGCGTTGAAGGATTTCATTGTTGGATTCTTCATCATTCTCGACAAAGACCGCATCTAAAGACAACGTTGAGGAAATAAGATATTTATTGCAGAACATTTGTCGTCTGTCGACTCTATTTTTCTTTTCAAGACCCATCAAGTAGCTATCCGAGCTCAAGGCATCCTTGTCACCCTCATTAACTTTATCCACACAAATGCCTAATTGATGGGCTCTACACTGCAATGAAAATGTAGTTCTTCTATGGCCAACATGTCCCCTACACTTTAGAGTATTGGTGAAGTGAGCTGCCGATGTTTTTGATGGGAGACCATTACCAATACCAGAACTAAGGCCCACTTGGGTGGAAATCAAACGCAAACAAGGAGCTTCAACCAGAAATTTCTGAGAGATAATTGGGTGTCCCATTTCTCTATTCCAAGCGAATACCTAAACAGATTACAAAGAGGATTGTATCATCTCATAAAACCCCCATACCAAATTCATTGAAGCAAATCTAAGACCAACCTCTAGTAGCTCATGTAAGTGAAATTGATGCATACTCGGCATACGTTATTCGACATACTCTTAACAATTCATGAACAAGAATTCCAAACTGTCTCAACCTCTGTAAACACAATTCAATGGTGTCAACGCCAGAGGGCTAAAAAGCACAAATGAGAATCAAAATGAGAAACCTTGAGCCACTCTACCTTGGGAATATAATCAAGAATTGGGCATGAAATAATCAACCAGCACCTGCGCAATATAACTGCAAAAAAAAAAAAACCAGATCACATATATGAAATAAAACTTGGTTTCTCCCTAAATTTAGGTTCTTGTGCTAATCTCATGACACAAATGCTTCTGAACATTTTTGCCTCAAATAGAAAAGAGGGGAGAGAGAGAACTTCTCAAACCCAACAAATTGCAGTCCCAATTAACTTGCCTAAAATGGGAAAAAACAGCTCATAATTTCATTCATTAATCCCCATTGAGAGAGAGAGAGAGAGAGAGAGAGTTGAATCGAAAGTGAAACCCATGTTCAGTTTAGAACCAATTTTCACACGGAAAGATGATTAGAGATTAGACAAAACAGAACAACAAAACCATTTGGACCGTCACCCATGAAAATAAAACTGATTAAAAGACACACAAAGAATAATAACAAATAAAAAGGCTGAATTCGAGATAATTAAATACGGGAACACATACCCTCAGCTGGTGTTCTCTTTCTTCTTCTTCTTCTTCTTCTTCTTCTTCTTCTCCGTAGTCTCTGTGGCTGTACTGTGCAAACCCCTTACAGTTAATTTCGTTGATAACGAGGGATGTTGTTTACGATTTTTTTTTGCCCTTTCTAAACTTAAGGAGGTTTTTTTTGTCCCGTCTTGAGGGTTTTAAGAGTTCGAAAAGTCTATAGAAACCGACCGGGCCACACCGACCATGCAACGGCACGCAAAATTTGGAGTGGGCTCCGTGTGCTATCAGTACGAACGGTTGGTTTCTGTAGCAACGTCATTTAGAGTTTAAGAATTACTCGTTGTTTCAATTAGGGGTGATACAAAAATTGACATAGCGAAAAAAAAAACTACCGATTGGTTCGGATTTCGGTCTGGGTGATGGCGAAATTTTTCTAAACTGAACCAAAATCGGTTCGGTCTCAATTTCCTGGAATTTCTGCCGGACCAAATCGAACCGAACCAAACGACTATATATTTTACACTAAAAAAATATATATTTTCATAGATATTTTACATATATACACTTAAAATTAAATGGAAATTTATATTTCGGGTGGACCAAAATCCCCGACCAAACTGAACCCAACTCAAGTCGGGATTGGTCCTAGAAATATTTGGACAGAACTGAATCGATTTTCAAAAATTTCACACCGAACCAAACCGAAATTACCCCTAGTTTCAACGGTCAAAAATAAAATAAAATAAATCAATAGCCATTTTCTTTTGGCAAAATAATACAAATACCTTCAGTCAGGTCAAATACAATCTACCCTCGTTGCAATGAACCGATCGGTTGGTTTTTTCGGATTTTTCCGGTCAAATACATCTGGATATAATTCTCTTTATCTCCTGATTAGAGAGGGATCTTTTTTTGGTCAGTCCATGAACTCACTCCATTGCAACTACCCAAAGTTGTCAATCTCGTATTTGTTTCATCCATTCGAACCGGCCAAGATTCCGGTGCATGCTTGGTAAACCGGCCTGGTATTGTCCGGTATTTGGCTGGTACGGATCTACCGTTTTTATACCGCACTGGTCGGTACAGGATTCACAACACTGCAAGTCCGCAACTACCAACTAATTTTCAGCAGTCTCATGCTCCTTTATTTCTGCTACAGGGATTTACTTCTGACGAACTTGTGCCGAAATCCCGATCCGCGAACCACCTGCAGTTCATTAGCCTCGTACCACGAATCATGCGAGGCTGCAATACACGAAATCCCGGCAAAAAAAAAAAAAAGACATTGCCAGAGTTGGGATTACCATGTTGCCTTCATGTCAAAGTAAGTTCACGGATGAAATTTAGGCCTTCATTTAGAAATGTCATAGCAGAAGCAAATGGCTAAAATTCCTCAAGAAAAGTTGAATCAACAATTCAGTTAAGACTGCAGCTGCTAAAAATCTACGGGCTAGAGAGAAAAAATACATTCCAAATTCGTAAAATTGTTGCATCGTATAGTTTACAAAACTATTTCAACATCACTGCACCTTCATAAACACAACAGAAATAGATCAACCAAATCAAAGATTCACCTCTATTTTTTGAAACTTAACTCAAAGATTCAGCTAGGACGACGAAAACATGAACCTCGCGCGTATCCAAGTGTACTGGGAAAAAAATATGTTAGGACTGAAATTCTCGTCTGTCGTGTGTCCCAAGTGCCAACACATTCCTAATGCTTCCCTCGATCAAAAATTAGACGGCAGTAGTAGTTAAGTTTGGGCGTTGATCTGCAATCAAAGGCAAGCTTCCGTGGACTCAGAGCAGCATGACCACCAAAACCACTCAACAATATAGTAAGACTAGCTAGATAAATTCAACGAAAGAACAACATCATACTGCATAAAATAAGGCAAAGAGGAATAGGAAAAAACAGAATTTCTAAAACAAGAAACATTCAACGAGGTGCAGAAGAACGCGGACAGATTAGATGTGTAAACACAGATCACTTTTCAAGACGGCACAGTTTTTACATCTCGCTTATTGACCAAGGCTGATCTGCGTAGTCAAAATCCTCCATTTATCTGTTCAGTCCAACGCAGTTTCTTCTTTTAAGACCTTCAATTCAATCAACTTTTGCCGCAACTTTGAAGCCTCTTCTCTCATACCAGTTGCAGCTATTCCTTTAATTATGTCAGAATAAACTTTTTTCGGATGCCTACCCCGACCTGAATGCATCAGTTGTAAGACCTCTATCGCAGTATCCACTTTCTTGTTCTTACACAAACCATGGAGCATCAATCTGTAAGCCGTGGTTCTGACCATGTGGTTTCTTTTAACCATTTTCTTTAAAATTTCCACAGCTTCCTCCAATAGATCTTCCCGCAGAAACCCAGACAGTAAACATCGATGGGTAATGGCGTCGGGATTGATCCCACTCTCTTTCATGCGCGCATAGACTCCCATTGCTTTCTCCAAACAACCCTCTTTCGAGAAACCATCAATCATAATATTGTAAGTTATCAAACAAGGAGAAAAGCCACTATCTTCCAGCAAAAAAAGAACTTCGAGGGCTTCATCCGTCATTTCCTCTTTACAAAGACCATGGAAGAGGGAGTTATATGTGATGATGTTTGGAGGGCAGTCTCGGCAAACCATTTGTTCGAAAAAGTCAATGGCACGATCTAGAAGCCCATATTTGCACAGCCAGTTGATCAAAATATTGTAAGTGATGACAGTCGGAGGATTGGAAGACTCATTCATGAGCAAAAATATCTGCCCCACCTCATCCCAGTATCCGCCGCTACAAAGAGAGTGGAGGAGAGTGTTGTATGTTACGGAATCAGGCTTCATCCCAAATGACAGCTGGTTACACAAAACCATAGCTGTATCTCCAAAGTTTCTTTTTCTACAAGTAAAATTAAGTAACATATTGTAGGTCACGCGATCCGGATAACACCCTTCAACAGCCAAATCTTCCAACACTTCTATAGCTCTTACGACCCCACATCGCTTGCAAACTAGCTCAAGAAGAATGGTAAATGTAATCGCATATGGAGGGCATCCCTTCCTCAACTGGTCCCTCCAAAAGCCAATGGCCTGATCAAACCTACCATTGTCAAACATAGCGCGCAATATCGTGTTATAAGTAATCATATCCGGGGGGCAACCGCTTGAGCTCATGTCATCCAAGACTTGAACGGCATGTTTTAACTGTCCCTTCTTACACAAACCACCAATTAACATGTTGTATGTGATTATATCTGGAACACCACCGGACATGACCATGATTTGCAAGATTTCGGAAGCACTTTCTGTATGCGCTACCTTGACAAGGGCCCTGATTATGCTTATGCAAGATGGGAAATGAGGGATTTGGTTCAGACGAGCCATCACGTTGATCAAAATCGATGCGTTGGCTACCTTTCCATTACTACAGAAACATTGAAGGATTTCATTGTTGGATTCTTCGTCGTTATCAACAAAGTGCATGTCTAATGTTGGGGATCTAAGATATTCCCTGAAGTGCGTTTCTCGTCTGATGACTCTACCTTTCTTTTCGACACCCATCTCGTAGATATCCGAGCTCCATTCATCCTGGTCACCCTCGTTAACTTTATCAACACAAATGCCTAATTGATGGGCTCTACACCACAATGAAAATGTATTTCTTCCAAAGCCAACATGTCCCCTACCCCTTAGAGTATTGGTGAAGTAAATTGCCGATGTTTTTGTTGGGAGACCATTGCTGATACCAAAACTAAGGTTCACTTGGGTGGAATTCAAATGCAAACAAGGAGCTTCGACCAGAAATTTCTGGAACATGGTTGGGTGGTGACCCATTTCTTTATTCGAAACGAATACCAAAACGGATTACAAATAGGATTATATCATCTCATCAAACCCCCATCCCAATTTCATTGAAGCAAATCTAAGACCAACCTCTAGTAGCTCGTATAATTGAAATCAATGCATACTCAGCATAAATTATTCGACATGCTCTCAACCTGTGTAAACATAATTCAATGGTGTCAAAGCCACAAGGGCTAAAAAAGAACTAATGAGAATCAAAAGAAGAAACCTTGAACCACTCTACCTTGGCAAGAGAATCAGGAGTTGGAAAAGAAATCATCAACCAAGCACCAGTAACTGCAAAAACACAACTAAAACCTCATCATATAAATGAATGAAACTCAGTTTCTCCTTAAAATTAGGTTCTCGTGCTAATCTCATGAAACAAAACCTTTTGCATAACCATTTCATCAAATACATAACAGATCATTTTCCCCTCAATTAGAAAGGAGAAAGAGAAATAGAAAGACCCAGCTTCTTCTCTTTCTTTTTTTCCCAGAAAGACCCAACTTGTCAAACCCAACAAGTTGCAGTCCCAGTTAACTTGCCTAGATGGGAAACAAAATTTAATTCATTGGTAACCCAGAGAGAGAGAGAGAGAGAGAGAGAGTTTAGAACCAAATTTACATGCAAATCTGAATTGAGATTACACAAAACAACAACAAAACCATTTGAAAAACAAATTAGTTCTTCTGACCCAAATAAAGAAAACTGATTAAGACCCACAAAAAAGAACAAGAAAAAAAATCTGAATTCCAGATAATTTATATTCCAATGGAAGAAAATACAGGAACACATACCCTCAGCTGCTGTTCTCTCTTACTGGGTGCTTTCTTCTTCTCCGTCGTCTCTGTGGCTGAACAGTGCAAAAACCCTTATCGGTTTGTTTCGTTTCTTGACATATTTTTTCAAAACTTTTGGAGGTACTTCAGGGTTTTTTAGGGTTTTATACTCATGGGGAAATTACAGATACCCCCCTTGAACTACCACCCGGCAACACATTGCCCCCTTTAACTACAAAAACCAACACTTAACCCCCTCCAACTACCATTTGCTGATAACGTGAGGATTCTCGTTAACTGAAGTAATAAATTTACCTTTTTACCCATTTTCTTTTGGAAACAAGATTATATTTCGGTAATTACATGTCGGAAATGCACAAAAAACATATATTTTGGTAATTGGATGCTGAAAATGTATTTCAATTTTGGTAACTAACTGTCGAAAGTGTATCGCAATTTCGGTAACTAACTGTCGAAACATATGAAAATTTTTAACGGGCTACGGGAGAAAATAGAGGACCGCGAATAGCGGCGCCCTTTATTTTGGGTAAGCTATAAATAGCAACCCTGCGATAAAATACAGTCTCTCCCTTGTGGTTCTAGTAATTACAAAATTCTCCCTATGGGTTGATGGCATTGAGGCAGGATAGCAAATGAGGAGGTAGCCCGTTGAAAGGTGAGATTTGCTAATAACATGAGAAAATAGTTGAATTCGAGAGTCCACATCATGTGTTTGATTTTATATAAGCAACTACGTTTTGATTTGTGTTTATATTTTGTTAATCTTTCTCTAGCATGAGTTTCTTAATCATTATAGCACATCAAACATCGATTTGAATTTAATCTTGTTGTAATGATATCTTTTGTATTTCTAAAAAAATTACATTGGTATTTCTATAAAAAAAAAAAAAAAATTACATTGGCTTGAATCATTTTATCCACTCATTCTTACAATACTACCTTATGTTACATATTCACACGTCAATAACGTCTTATGGTATGTGTATTCCCCAACTTATGGTATGTATTTTTTTTTCTTTAACATTTTGAACTTTTACAATCCACCAATATATATTTATTAGTCTAAAATGTTGACATCATCAAACTTAAAAAATTTAGGCTTAATTGCATTTCATTCCCATAAATTACCACACTTTTCAAATTATCCCGTAAGCTATAAAACTTAACACTTGACCACCTTAACCGACCTGAACTTTCCAACTTGTGCCCTTAATTAGCCTTCTATCGTATAATGGCCGTTAAAGGGCCCATAATAGTGCTGAATTATTTTCCTCGATTCATGACTAGAACGACCATAATGGCATGTATACAAACTTGCGTAACTAACATAATCAAAGATCAACTCTTTGTCTCGATTGCATTCTTCCGCTCACCTCCTTCCATCTATCTCCCTTTGTTTTTATCCCCATTTATACCTCTCTAACGTATGATTGCAATAAATATGTAGATTTACATGCATATATCATCCTCGACATTCTCACCATGTTTGGAGAAAATTAACATTTGGAAAATATCTAAAACCTAGCAATTAAGAGACTAAAGGGGCTAAGGGGGCCCAGTTGAAGGGTTTAAATACTTTAATGTGGTCGAGTGTTCTAACTTTATTGTTTAAGAGGTAATTTTAAGAAAAATGCAATAGTTCGAAGGTCAATATTCAATTAATCCAAAAAATAAGGGAAAAAAATAACCAGAAACAAGCCAAAAGACCAAAAACACAATCTCCAGCTAAATTTCTGAAAAACAAAAACTCTGTTTGAGAAAATTTAAGTATTTTTCATTCCCATTCTTAATAAAGAGAATGGAAAATTTCAATTCTATTTTCTTCCCAATTTCTCTCAAAATTTTCCCCTCATTTATTTGTTAATTATTCTCTTTTCTTTTCCCTTTCTTTCCCTAATTCTCTGTTTCGAACTTAGGAAAAATGAGGGAAAAGGGAAACGAGGAAATTGGAAGGGAAATGTCACTATCCATCAAACTTGAATTCTTATTTTCTCTCATTTTTCTCCCCAATCCAGACAATTGAAGGAATTTTTTTTTACTTTTTCTTTCTTTTCTCCCACTTTTCCCGGCCCTGCGTTCGGATTTAATAGTCCTTTCTGAAAATTTAGGCAACTTTTCAATCGATTATATATTGTAATTTATGTAATTTTTAAAATATTATCTTATAAAAGTAATCGAAATCTATCAATCAAATAAGATTCATATTGAATTTAAAATTTATTATAAATTTAAAGATATAATTTATTTTTTTATTCAATTAGAATCGAAGGAGAGGGGGAGTAATCTGGAACACGAAGAAGAAAAGACCCAGATGCTGTGCTGATACAAATACACAGAAGTACTGAACCAAAGAAGAAAGTAGTTGGACCCAATGAATCCTCGCACCCTTTTCCCACCTCCTCCTCCACCATCCTTCACCTTTCTTCCTCCACCCCCAAACCCTAACTCTATTCCTACCCCTTTCTTCTTCCACTCTAATCTCAACCACCACCACCACCACCATTCCTCTTCCACCAACCCCATCATTCCACCACCTCCACCACCACCTCCTCCTCCTGACCTCCCCACCACTCTCAAAACCCTAAAAAACCTCATCAACCAATCCCAATCCACCCTCCACTCTCTCTCATCTCTCCTCCCCACACCCCCCTCCCCCTCCCCCTCCACCTCCACCTCCACCTCCCTCTCCCCCTGCCCCTTCAACCCCCACCACCGCCTCCCGCCGCACTCCCTCTTCCGCCACACCCTCCTCTGCCCTTCCCCCCTCCTCCCCAACCTCGGCCTCGACTCGCTTCGATACCCCACCACCCTCCAATCTTCAATCAAACACAACAGCTTCCTCCAAACCCTAGACCACGACCCCAGCTCCGACCTCTGCTTCTCCCTCGACGAGTACTGCGATTTCGGCCCCGGTTTCTTCTACGCCGATTGCCCCGGCGTCGTGACCAGTCATGATACCACTGGTCGTACCTTCACACTTCCAGGTATTCTTTCTGCCGAGTGTGCTAATTATATTGGCAGTGGTGAGAGTGTTAAGGGATTTGAAAAGGATTGTGCTAGTAGTCTTAGGTTGCTTCCTTCGGAATTGTGGCTTGTTAGGGGCGAAATCGAGGCGTGGAGCGATTATCCAGTTATGTATTCATATTGTGTTGTTAGGGCGATTGTTTTGCGCTCTCTTGTAGGCAAAGAGTGTGGTTTCATGAGGTGGGTGATTGTGAATTCGCCTGGTTATGGAGTTGTTATCGATGCGCCCATGAGGGACCACATTGTTTTGCTTTTTTGGCTCTGTTTGAAAGCGATTGTGAGGGAGGCTACTGGTCTAGTGAACTTGGTTTTGAGAAGAGACGCAATGGAGTCGAATCCCGTTGGTACGAGTTTCAAGTGTCCTGTTTTGGTTGACGTGCTCAAGTGGTTGTCCTTTCAGCTTTCTGTGTTGTATGGTGAGGTGAACGGGAAGTTTTTTTCTGTTAACATGCTTAAGCAGTGGATATTAAGTGCTTCACTGAATTCGTCATTGTTTCCATTGGAACGAAAAACCCCTGGCTCACCTGCTTTGAGAGACATGGACAGTGAATCTGGAGATTCCTTTGAAAAGAGTGTGGAGGATGATGGAAACAGTATGCCGGGTGAATCCGTTGATAGCAAAGTGATTTTTGTTTCCCAAGTAGCAGCAGCAGTGGCTGCATTGCATGAACGGTCCTTGCTTGAACAAAAAATTAAGGTGCTACGGGGTGGTCATCAACTTACTAATTACCAGCGGTATGTCCTTATTTTCCGTACATATTTACGAACTGTCAAACATGCAATACAGATATCAATGCTCTTTTTGCACATTATTCACCGCCCCAAGGGTGGTCGCAGGTTGTTAATCAGTCATGAGGCCTCCCGATCTACCACCAGTCTGTAAATGACCGGAAAGATAACTTCGAGCAACTCCTCTCTGCACCACTTGTTTCGACAAAAACTAACACTATTCCCCAGTACACCCGAAAGTTAACTGCTTTAAAAAAATCTTCCCGAACCATCTAAATGCCTTCTCACAACTCCTCCCTTTGGGGTTCAGACACCTAGGCAGTTGCCCAGTCCCGCTGGCTTTCCCTGTAGTTTGAAACCACCCATTTCCACCATAATCTCTCTTTCACAAGCAAACCAGACCATACCCACCAAGAACATACAATTAGGTACTTATTTGTAAATTCCGACATACCCAAAAAAAAAAAAAAAAATTTAGGTACTTATTTGCTTCATAATTTTGTACCTTTCCTATTAAGTTTCTTTGCATTAAACATGGCTTTAAAAAACACAGTTAACATTTCTAATTACTAGCTTATATTTTGAGATTGTTGATGAGTGTTTACGTATTGAAATGGGCTAAAGCATTTGTATAATGACTATAATCTGAATGCTCGTTTTTTCTTTGGGAGCTAGCTGAAGTAGTAGTCTATTTGCTGTTGTTGCCAAAACATCCGAAAACATTTTGTTGAGGACTTAATTTGAAACATGCACTCTTAATGAGATGAATTTATACTCGTGAGAAGTATTAGTGCAAGTATTTTGCAAGGGAGCAATGATTCTACCTTGTCTTAGGCACAAGCATGCATAGGAGCAGATTATATCCTGCTGTGGGTTAGGGAAAAGCTTGCTTGTGGACTTTAAGAAATTAAGAGCTGTGTTGTCTTTATGCATAATAGCTGGGTGGCTGAGTTGTATAGCTGAATCCAAATAGTTGTCTGAGGCTCTTTTGTATTGGTGTTGGTATAGTATGTGTAACTTGTAATAGCTAATCTTAATAGGGAAAACATAAATGATGTATCTTTACGCATTAGTAGATAAAACAGCGAGGTAGTTTACCTTCTTTGTTTTTTCAGACAACAAATTTCATGTGTTATCTTATGGTTCGATTCATATGTTTTTGTGCTATTTTTTATTCTTGTTTAGGTGAAATCAATTTCTTGGTAGCTTGAGCCATTCATGTGCTTTATTAGTTTGTTTTGATGAAACCATACTTCCTCACGCCAGACACTATAGAGTCGTGTTAATTGCCTCTCTTCATTAACTATTTCTGCATCAAAGTGCATTGTGTTTGCAGTAAGGGTGCTGATTATGTGTCATTATTCTTCTTTGGGTATTCCCTTTGCTGGTTAGTTCTTTACTTTGTGTTTAACGAGGTCTCTTCATTGCATTGTATACCAAAGCATATCATGGAGCTAATTTCCTTGTAGGATGGCTGAGCATGCAAATTTCTCAAAATGGGCTGATGAGGAGCGGCAAAAACGTTCTAACTATAGACCTTTACTTGACCATGATGGTCTTTCTTGGCAGCAGCCTCGTAACCAGGTACTTTTTTATGGCATGACCTTACCAGTTACAGTATTGCCTTTGGGTTTTACTTTTTGGAGTATTCTGATTACTCTTCGGAAATGAGTAGGATTATGAAATGAATTGAACTTGCAAGACAATTCAACTAATGATCGACATATTAGGTGTCATATGCGTTTGTGATTACAAACAATGCTGTAGAAGAGTTGCTAATTGATTTAAAAAATGTCTCTTTGGCAACTTGTAACTATGTATGTTTCGTTTTGTTTGTATTATATATTTTTCCTCTTGGCAGCACTTTATGGTGGTACAATCTGTACTTTTCAGTTATATATCTTCTTTATCTCAAAGTCCTTGTGGTCTTGTCAGGATATGAATAAAACAAAGACTAGGGAGGAGTTATTAGCTGAAGAAAGGGATTACAAACGTCGAAGAATGTCATATCGTGGCAAGAAGTTAAAGCGGTCTACAACACAGGTAAGAAGCTGCATCGGTGCTGTTTTTGCAAAACTGTGCATCAGTTCTGTTGGTGCATATGTTCTCTGTCAATATTTTGTGTAAGTCATAATCTGCATTTGGGAGGGAACTGGGAAGTTTGTTTTTAGCTGTAACTCTCCTGTTTTTTCATTTTGTCTTCTGTATAATATAATACAAGAACATGAAATCTTGTCATGGAAACTGCTATGAAACTTGAAGTAGACTCCTTTGTGTTCAATTGCTTAGTTACAAATGAGAGTTGATTAGACTCCTTTGTGTGCAAGGGCTTGATGTTTTCATGCTTTCAAAACCTTTGTAAAAAAAAATTAACTGAATTGTTAGTGTGTAAGAGCTTTGATCTTCTTTGTATTGTTAATATTTTCTATTATACCTTTTTTGACTTGATTCTTTCCTTCTATTATGCTATGCCATTTGCTTTTGCTTATATTCTTCAGTTTCTAATCTCATGATATTTCAAATCTCCAAAAGGTGATGAGAGATATAATAGAGAAATACGTGGATGACATCACACAAGCAGGAGGCATTGGCTGCTTAGTGAAAGGTGCTGATGAGGCCGGAAAGTCCATAACTGAACCTCCTCTGTCGCGTGACATCTCTACGGATGTGGATGGGCGAAGTAATAGTGTTTATAACTCGTCTGAAATAACCAGAGAAGGGCCTTATAGCTACAAAGAACAGTTACATTCTCCTAGTAATACCAGATCTTCAAGATTTGAAAACGAGTCTCCTGAAGATCACAAGCGACGTAGACGAGATTCTAGTTACCTTGAGCATCTAGAAGCTCGGAGAAGTGTTGACAGGAACAGTCGTTATAGTAGAGAGTATATTTCTAAAACCCCAGATATGAAAAGAAGTAATGACCGCTCGCATGACCACCATAGCAATCGTGGGTATGGGGATAACTACAGTCGGTCACGTGAGCGGACTGATCGTCGAAGGGAAGAAGGTGATAAGTATTCAGAAAAGAAAGAAAGACACCAAAGGCATGCATACAGGGATCGCAGATCGGACTCGGTTGCATCTAATGAGTTTGAGGACAGATATGATCCCTCTGAATCTCGTAACATGTATGAGGATGATATCTCCTTTGGCAGTGGTACCAGTCAAAAGTGATGCTTGGAAGTCCAATAATGACATGGTTGCTTTTTCTCCACAGCGGTGTTATTTTGATTTCCAAATTAATCCGAGTAGTTCTCTCCATGCATGGTTAGTCGTCTCACTCATGCATGAGTAATAGTTTATCAGGGCCAATAAGGAAAAGATCAAGAGATACACTAAATTACTAATATATGAAGCTTGTTCTTGGCTGTGTGTTTGCAAAACTTTGCAGTAGGAAATCATGCGGCTTCAGCAGTTTATCCACATGTGTATCCTCCTTTGTATCCTTAGTTGTTGTCTATTTGCTTCTTTTCCTTTGGTAGTTCTTGATTTCTTTATAAATTCCCCCTTCTAATGGATCATAATTGACAAGTCTATTATTTCCTGATTTCCCCCCGTCTTTCTTACAGGACTATAAACTTGTCCCAAATATTAGCTGAAGAGTGTCCTCATTCTCCTAAGCCTAAACCAGATTGTTTACTTTAATTTTTAAATAGAATGCGATTTACTTTACCCGAATGCATATTTAATATCGTCGTCCCAAGTACAATATCATGGTCATGGACATGGTGGACACATTCAGCTCTAGCTGGCAAATCAAAGAGGAGGAGTATTTTTAGGTGCTGAGGTATCCAAAATGGGTATGGTGCAGTATATGTTTAGTATCCAGAGCCCTTGTCCCTTTTTTTTTGGGCTAAGTGCGTGGCATGTACTTACAAAAGTGTCTTTGCTAAGTACTTATGGATGGGGAGTCTAGCTGTTACACTGTCTTTTCGAAAGGAATTTAGTGCTCATGTTGAGCCCAACGTATCTGTGATATATTTTGTGCTCTCACTCGAAACAGGGAACCCCAAGTTTATTCTTTTTAAAAGGATTTTTATATAGATTAAACAGAAAGGAATGGGAATTGTCCAGCATGCCTAATGTTGCTCTAAATTGCAAGTACATTGTGTTAGTGGCCTCTATTATTCCAGAGCTTTGGAAATGTCAGGTTGGAGTCGGGCTTAAGTCTTGGCAGTATTCACCTAATGTGGAGTTGAGTTTTGTTCACCCTCCACTTAAGAGGGTGAACATTACTCTCCTACAGTCCTTCCTATTGATGGAAAGGGTGTGGATCCTACCACAAAGTGATGTCATGCTTACCAAAAAATGTATTACAAGGGTGGGACCTACACTATTTCAACCAATAAGAGGGGGGGTAATGTTCACCCTCTTTTACGGAGGGTGAACAAAATTGTACTCCCTAATGTGAGGTTCCATTAGTAAGATAGTTTACGACCTATATTAGTTTCCACTTTCCAGTGAGCATATGCCATCAGCACTCTCTCTCTCTCTCAATTATGTTGTATATACACATGTTGCTTGTTTCCCCTTTTACCCAATATTTCATACAAACTATGGTAATAGGTAGGCTGTAAGTCGGTAAAAGTTAAACAGGGCCTTATTGATGCCTGCTTCTTGGTTGTTGCTGTAGTTGCTGATGTTAAAACAGGTTATAGGAAGCCAGATTGGTTGATAGGCCTGAGTTCTTGAGGTGCTGTTAGTGTCAATCTTCCATCTCTGCTCAGCTCCTTTAACACCGTAATGGGTTATTGCTATCTTCTTCAGGTGCTGTACCGCTAAGCTCTGGTGTGTAGGCCTCTGCTGTTGCTGTTTTTCTGATGGTGGGTGCAGTATCGGGGTTGTCAGTGTGTAAGTTTGGCACTCTCCGCGTGTTATTGATGACTTTGGCTGTGTTCTGTGTTTGCCTGCTGCTTTGGATTTTTGAAGAAACTAGAAAGTAGAAGGTATCAAGATTTTTATTTCCGTAGAAAGTAGGTTTTTTGTTATTGAAGAAGCTGAGCTTAATTTGAACGCTTGTAAAAATATTGCATAGAATCTAAATTTTAGTTTGGTGTTGGTCGATGCTCCTTTTCTTTTATGCTTTCTTTCCGTATGCGTTACATTTGAATGAACTAGAATTATTTTTCCAAAAAGCTAGAGTTACTCTCAAATTGATTTCGATACATGTATAGATATACAATTCTGAATGTAAATCAACAAATCCAAATGCAACCTTCTAAGTTTTTTCTTCCACAGAGGGATTGCCAGAAGCACCTCCTCCCTTCCCCACTGGAACAATTACTAACTAGCAGAAAGTAAATATAATTTCCAATTCGTGGAATGTAGACGCAGAGAGCAATTGAATTAAAAATTAGTATAAGTCAATTTCAAACCAAAACCAAATGCATCCTCTCAAGTTTCATTCTTTCAGTGCGACTCATTGCCTTCAGTACAGTGAAACACCTCTCAGTAGACACATCTCTTTAAAGTTAAAATTTTATGAATACAAATTTGCTGTGAATGCAACTCTTGTACAGTACATAAACTCAGTCACACAGCGGCATGTAGATAGACCCAAAGGACTTCTCAGCTCCAAGTTTCTTCAACCTGAAGAAAAAGGCATTGAAACGTGGTCACAATTAAGCAAAAAGATGGTATAAACAGATAAAAGGATGGGTAAAGGTGCACAAAGTATTCCTCAAAAAAAGTTGTGGAAAAGTGCGAAAAGACAAGTCCATAGAAGTAGTACTATAATGTTGTAACTTACTAAGAACAGGATGCCTTTAGCTATTACCGAAACCAAAGAATGCATGCAGTACAGCGAAGAGAGAGACATCACATAACTCAGCTAACAATGAAATGATTTCCCCCCAATGTTTTCATTGACATGAAGGGGGAAATACAACAAACTTTAAAATAAAATTTACATGTACTGCATTAAGACCTCTTCAGTCTACAAGCAAATAAGAAACAATATGGCTATGCAAGGGCTTGGAGTGTGGTGTCAATTGACCCCACAAAGTTGGAAAAATAACTTCTTCTAGCATAGTTTTTAAGGGAAATTTTACTCATTAGACCCACAAATATCAGAAAATTGTCCCAAAGACCCCACTAAAATGACAAACTTTGCTCTTTTATCATTGTCAACTGCAACTCCAGGTATTTGACCTCACTGTCTAGGAATCCTGGCTCTGGGTCTAGGACTGGTGTGTTCAGGTGCAGGTTTCAGCTGCAATAGATTGCAGAGGTACTAGTTTCCACCAATTTGCTCACTGCATTTTCCGAAAGGCATTTCATTTAGAAGCCTGAAAACAGACGAAAATCTGAAGAGAAATCCTCATTCCCCCAAAGCATCCAGAATGGCTGATTTGAAGTTTCTCTCACGTATGCCCAAACAAATAAAGGTAGCTTCTTTCCCCTCCTGTTTAATTTGACCACACTGAGACCCTAGTTCTTAGTTGGAGTTCTCAAAACCCCTGAGGTGCAAACATGTCTATTATCAGAAATTCTATTAGGAGGTCAGAACAATGTTGAGGGCCCTCTTTGGGTCAGAATAAGCATATAGATGTCCTCCTGCCTGTTACACAAGGAGAAGGCGGCCCAAGCAGTGACCTGAGTAGCAACTATGACTCTCGAGCACAATGATTTCACCGAAAATGTGAATAGTACAGCTGAAGGTAGATGACAAGTACCTAATTTTTTAATTTTCTCAACGGTTACTAACAATCCCTTTACCGAAAGTTCCTACTCCACATATACATAGTATCATCTCTTGTAGTCTGCATGCATGCTTCACCAATTGCTTACGAACAACACTATTCATCGGGAGAGTATCTACTATCTAGAAGCAAGGTGTGCTGAAGAACCGTGAAAATTGGCCAATTCAAAAAGGCAGGAGCTATATTTCAAAAAAACACCATAGACTAAAAAGGAATATGTACAATCGTTCTCATAATTAGGCTGCATCATGCATGCTTTAAACCCGGCTCATTACCTCAAAGAAGAAAAAAAAAAAATTTGGCGAAGCTTTTGAAGACTATCTATTTCCTTACCTCAGTTACCACCAGTTAGATCTAGGGTCACTTGTGCAACACACTCTTCTTAGGAAGCTTTGGTTTCTTTTGAGAGTGGTTCTGCCAAGAAAAAACCAAAAGATGAGAAAAGAACAGACAAGAATCACAATAAAAAAGGTACAACAAGTGAGCAAACACAAAGCCAAGGATAGAAGGCCAGGCAATGGACAAGTGTAAATGCACCTTCTGTCTTTCCAAGGCGTCATTGTCAGTCCTTTCTCTCCAGTTGCTTTTGCGTAGTTTGATAGGCCTATTGCCAACATATTTACCTGCCACCAAGGTTACACAAATGATGTTTTCTGTATTCTTCCAGAATATAAGTCACCCCTCAAGATCCCTCGCCCCTTTCCATCCCAATAAACAATACATCCTTAGATAAATGACCATACAATCAAATTAAATGGACACCATGATATAATTGATAGGCCTGCATATAATGAATAACCAGAGTAAGTTCCTTTTCTAAACAATTTTTTGGGCTTCCTGAACTATACATTTGTAATATTGAACTTCAAGAACATCTAGTTTCCATAACCACAACCAATCAACTCAACCCAGTTACATGTGTTTTAGTTCTATCTACTACTGATACATTCTTTAACATTGTCGTATTGAAAAGTACAACAAAGTCTACTTGAAAGGGTTGATAACAAAATGGAATGTATGGGCCAATAAAAAAACAAAATGGAAAGAATGATTTGAAGACACCTAGGAATACGTACCATTCATTTCTTTCAGCGCTGCTGCAAGATCTAAAGGGTTTGAAAAACTAACAAATCCATAGCCCTTGGTTTTTCCAGTACGCTTATCTCTGACAACCTGTGATCATACGCATAGTTTAAAGGGAGAAGAAAACCATATAAGACATGGCAGCAACTACAGGTACACCACATACAAGGAAGTATATTAGCAACAAGGGAAAACAATGACGAGATAAATAAAAATGGAACAGGCAGAGCACTGTGCCCTGCTCTCAAGTACACAACACCAAGCAAGAAGGAAAGGTAAATGGATACATTGAACTATTAAAACACCATAGGAAGTTGCAAGATGGGAACAATGACCATGATGTCAAAATGCATGTTCTCTCTTTCTTTATTAGGAGAGGGAGGCAGTATGGAACATAACATTGTTCATACATGGCTTGGTATATGCTAGAAAGTATGACAACATGATCTTTTAATGGTAAATGAAATCACCCAATGGCGCCACCACACACAGGGGAGCTAGTTGCGCTGTTTCCAAACAATAACTATAGTAGTAGGATACGTCTGTATTTACCAGTAATCACCCTTGAATGCAAATATCAACTTGCCTCTTGGAATGCCCCCACAGTTATTGATCTCACATTTTCTTGCTGAGATAATATCACAGTTATTCTTACCTGATTCCAAGTTTAGTTGGAAAATTTGTGATGGAACACACTCAAGTTAGATGAGATTAAGCACCAAAATACTTTCACTTTGTGGCAACAACATACCCTACTTCCCCTACCTCCCATTAGTCAAGTGCCAAAAGGGTTAACCTAATGTAAATCCCAAAATAAGGTACAAGACTCTAGTGAAATCCCAGATTGCAACTAGGGACCTTTCTTCCACCAACTTTTGTGCCTTACACATGGCGACCTATAAATCATCAATTGTCTCTATGCATAGTCAAACAGCAGACCACATGTAGAGAATCCTACCTTAGCATATACGAGAATTTCGTGAGCTGCATGCACTTCACATTAACAGTTGAAGAGGGCCTACAAAAGGCTCAAATAAAAAAGTAAACAAACTATAACATTGCCACAACAGGAGAGCTGGAGCAATTCCAATTGGAACTTACCTTAGCCATGTTGAACGAAGGAAATCGAGTAAAAGCTTTAGAAAGAACATCATCATTCACCTCATTTCCAAGATCACCACAAAATAGACGATAATCATCTGTGGAAAGGCCAACAAAATTATAACAACAAGGGATTCATCAAACTAAATTTGCGGATAGAAAAGATTTCTAGCAAAGCGCACATGCAAAAGAAAAGGAAAAGCGCGAACATTGAGATGGAACCAGGTACACGTACAAACGTACTCTAGACAAAATGCAAAAGCATCACAAGAACTATCAACCTTCACAATTCATTTGCGAAAGTCTTGGGCAAGTAGTGCTCCATTGACATTAGTCACCACCACAACAAACAGTAGGCAGCCCTAATGGAAGGGAGAGAGAACTTAACTGAGCCGCTCTCCTAGGGATATATTTTATGACGAACATGCTATGTCTGACCAAACACATCCTGGGGTAGGGTCAGCTTCTGCCGAAGATATATATATATATATATATATATATATTATTTCCTTTGAACCCAGTGATGGGAAAATATACAACTTTTCACGAGCTTGTCATGCTCACGGGGTTGAAAGAAACATGTAGTACAGTCAGTCTACAGATGAAGGCAAGAATCATACTTTCTGGCCATTCTGCGAGTGTAGGATCCTCCCAGTTTTGCCCAGCAGCTTTACGAGGTATAGCTTTCTTTTTTGTTTCTGCTTTGTGTTCGATTTCACTGTTTGCAAGAGCAGCTTTCACACTTTCGAGAGCTTCTGGCGTTATAGTTTGTGCATCCCTTTGGAATAACTGCTGGGCCTGCTTGCAGACACTACGAAGATTATACTCATGATGGACCCAAAAATGATTACTTACTGTTTACAACAACAGCTAACTAAAGTAATAAACATGTATATTACTGGAAATACAATTTCCCTTCAATTAGTCATGGGTAGATTCAAATGACATCAAAGCCACTTTTAAGCGCCCACACACATGCATATACAAGTTTTGGTCAATGAAAGATTCATCTGAAAGTTCATGTCATACATGAGTAGAGGACAGCATAGCTTCCACCTAAACTAACAGAAAAAAGGAAATAAACTAATGAGTAGTGAGAATTCAAAAATCCTTTGTGAAATCTTCCAAACTTGACATAACCGAAGACCAAGAGCAGAGTGCTAGACACAGGTTAACTGAGAGTCTCTCTAATTCTAACATCAAAATAAATCTGATCCAAGACATAAGAAACACACGTTTTGATATTGTTGAATGCCCTATGTAGAGCCTTTGATTCTTATCAGATGTAATATCGATACTAAGTACCCCTGTTACAATACCAACTACTATAATTAACGTTAATTTTCCGTTCTAAGCAAGCATCAAAGCACAAAAAATGGAGATAAATAAACTTGTTTGCAACACAATTTATGTAGAGAAACAACAATAAATTCAGAACATGATCAAGCTATCAAAACCAATATTTTTTTTCCGGCAAAAGAAAATTCCATTATCACAAAGACAAAAAAACCGAAATTGATATGATAGGAAAAGAAAAGCATAGAGAAAGCTTAAAAGAGTACACAAAACTCTTCTAATGCCGGTACTCCCAAAATCTCAATTTACCCCTTAGCCTCTCTATTTGTTATAAAATCATTAAAAGGAAACACACAAGGCTCTGTTTAGTTGACCCCAATTGATTGGGCCACAATACTTGGTTCCGTTTGGTTTACACACAATAAGATTGCTCAGAAAAGATGCCAACAAAATAGCCTAAAGCAACCGAAATTCATCCTTGTCCGCGGAAGCGCCTAAAATGTAACCAAACATAACCAGTGGTAAACCCCAAGTGGTTGGCCTGGTGGTCAAGACTTAAGACTTAGGGATTTGCTCCCTCCTAAAGTCTCAGGTTTGAATCCTCGTAGGTGCTACCAACTCCTTTGGGGACAGACCCTATGGAGCAATTGCTCCGGCTTCAATTGGGATCCCTGCAAGTGGGCAGTAGGATTGAGCCCTAGGATTAGTCGAAGTGCGCATAAGCTGGCCCAGACACACGAGTCATAAAAAACATAACCCATAGTAAACCCGAAGTAGACACACACAAAGAAAGAGGATCATGCATTAATATTCCCCCAACATCAGTAAATGGAAACCCGTCAAGAATGGAATCGTATTCGTTGGGAAAAAAAAAAAAAAGAAGAGAGGGCTCACCTGCTGATACTGCGGCAGCGTGTAAACTCCCGGGAGGGGAGGCGGGGCCTGGTAGACGGACGAAAGGTTTACCGGAGGCGGAGGAAGAGGGGGAGCGGCGGCGTAGGATTGTTGTTGGACGTGGAAAGGCACCGGAAAGTAGGAAGCGTTTGAGTAGGTGAATTGTGCAGAAATCGAAGGGTTCGAAGCGCTCGGCAGTGACATGGAGGTCGAAGATGAGGGCGCAGTCGACATGTCCTTACTCTCTCTACTGATCGATCGCTGATCGAAGGTGATATATTAAAACTGTATGTATGATTGAGGAAATCTAGGGTTTTGAAATTTCGGGTGGGATTTTGAAGAGAGAGAGAGAGAGATCGAAGAGAAGAGAGAGAATTGGATGTTGAGAAAGAAAGGGAAAGGGTAAATTGCACAGAGGTACCTGAGGTCTCTGACAAAAGCCTCTACCATCCCTACTCTTTTTTAACATATCTCTGTGGTCCCTTTCTTTGCTGACCTTGTACAAACCCCTGCCCCCCAGGGTTGGGGAAGAAAGTGAGTAATTATTAATCGCTCCTCAACCAATTGTGTGGTGAAAAAAGGTTCTAAAATACTATGTAGCGGTACTCTAGGAGCCGTTGGAAAAAAAAATTCCTAACGAACACATGGGTATGTTTTACATTTTGCACATAACATTAAAGAGTCATTGTTTCATTGGTGATTTGGAGATTATAAGGCCATTGACATATTCTGCAAAATTAAATAAGAATAAAATAAAAAATCTGTAATTTACAATTTGATGGTTAGTGAAAACACTCCTTAATTTAAGTTTATTTTTTGAGGTTTTATGGTGAAAACAACACTTATTATCACGGGCCGGCCAGCTCATATGCATGAATGCTTCCAATCTCCCAATTGGTTCATCAGAAGAGATGTGGACAGATAGCAAAGCAAAGATCCAAAGGGGACTACTACTTTGTGAAAGAGAAAGTCCATGCGTACAGATTTTTGGTACAGATTTTGTACATAAATTTTTTGTGGGGCCTATTACGGGTTCCACACAAATGATCCGAGCCGATCATTAAATGTAAAATATTTTTTCAAGGGCTCCTGCAAAAATTCAGCTCAATCCGATACTTTATAGGTGTTCAATCCAATCATCTAATTTTTCATTTAGATTTCAGGATATGAAAAAGTTAGATGATTGGATCGAATATCTATAAATATCGGATTGAGCTGAATTTTTGCGAGGGCCCTTGAAAAAATATTTTACATTTAGTGAACGGCACAAATCATTTATATGAGACCCGTAGTGGACCCCACAAAAAATCTATGTATAAAATTTGTACCAAAAATCTGTACCCATAGACTTTCTGTTTTTTTTTGATCGGATAGACATTCTGTTTGTGAAAGCAATTCGAGTGTGTCGGTCGACAGGGAAAAAGGGCAAAAAACTGCTTCTTGGCAACAAATCCCCTCCGTAAAAACACCATCGCCTGGAACGCCACGCTAGCATGTGTGGTTTGTTCTCCTTTTTCTTTAGTAGCGATCAAGGTTCGAGTTTGGTAATAGGTTTGGATTTTCAAGGTTATGGATAACCTCTTAGTTCCCGTTGATTAACACTCTAACACCCTTAATAACCTCCCACTCTCACAAAAAAAAAACGCCTCTTTTATTTTGCGAAACCAAACACTCCTTTGCCAGGCCCCGCGTAGAGTACCAGAAATCAACCGTTCGAAACTCCATCCTCCTCTCCCACCTCCCCCACCCCCCTCTCTCTCTCTCTCTCTCTCTCTAAACAAACAATACACACAGAAGAGAGAGAAACAACCAATCAATCAACCCACAACAATGGGGTCTCTCCCTCCACCCCTATACCTCTCAACCTCCGCCCCCACCCCAAAAACACCCCCCCAAATCGACGCCACCCACCTCCTCACCCTCTTCAAAACCCAGCAATCCTACCTCAACCACTTCTTCCACCACCTCTCCCTCCCCCAAACCCTCCTCTTCACCCAAACCCTCTTAAACTCCACCGGCACCATCTTCTTCTCCGGCGTGGGCAAGTCCGGCTTCGTCGCCCACAAGATCTCCCAGACCCTAGCCTCCCTCTCCATCCGCTCCTCCTTCCTCAACCCCGTCGACGCCCTCCACGGCGACATCGGCGCCTTATCGGACAATGACATCCTCGTGATGTTCAGCAAGAGCGGGAACAGTGAGGAGCTGCTGAGGCTGGCCCCGTGCGCCAGGGCGAAAGGGGCGTACTTGATTAGTGTGACGTCGAGCGAGGCGAATGGGTTGGTGGGGTTGTGCGATTTGAATGTGTACTTGCCGCTGGAGAGGGAGTTGTGCCCGTTTGATCTGGCGCCGGTGACGTCCACCGCGATCCAGATGGTGTTTGGGGACACCGTGGCGGTGGCGATGATGGGGGCGAGGAACTTGAGTAAGGAGGAGTACGCCGCGAATCACCCTGCGGGGAGGATTGGGAAGAGCTTGATTTTCAAGGTCAGTTTGTGGGATTTGTTTTGTGGGTATCGTATGAAACTATGAATGTTGATTTGGGTGTGGTTAATTTGGCAGACATATCATATATCACAATGTGACAGTTGGTTAAAATTTTCCTATTTATTTTGTGGGTATCACATGAATGTTGATTTGGATGTGGTTAATTTGGTAGATACAACATTTATGCCATTATCTTCTCAATCAAACCGTTTCATTTGATCCTGACGGTATTTTGAACTGGGTTTGTGCATTTCTGTTTCAATGAGAGAGAGAGAGAGATGAGCACGATTGTGAACCCATGCTTCAGTTGATGCTTTGATAAAGAATCTAGTTTGCTTGTTTGGAAGGTTTAGCACAAAAAAATAAAATTAAAAAACCCTTACTATATGGTTTTCTAGATCTTGGCAATGAGTTTTGTGGCTGATATATTATTTTCTAGTGTTGAGAATATGATCTTGATCTCGATCTCCTTTTGGGGAGTCACGGTGTTTAGTGTCAATGGGTATTGTTTTGATCAGTGCAGTGCAGATAAGAAGTTTTTATTTCTTGTCTGTCCTTGTCTGTATCTTCTCAGCCGACGGGTTTCGTTTGATCCTGATGGTTATTTGAACTGGCTTTGTGCATTTCTGTTTCAATGAGAGAGAGACCTTATGTTTGCAAACCCATGCTTCATTTTTGATGCTTTGCTAGAGATTCTAGTTTTTGGAAGGTTCAGCGCGCACACACAAAAAAACACGTTACTCTATGGTTTTCTAGATCTTGGCAATGAGTTTTGTGGCTGATATAATCTTTTCTAGTGTTGAGAATATGATCTTGATCCTGGTCTCCTTTTGGGGAGTCACGGTGTTTAGTGTCGATTGGTATTGTTTTGATGAGTGCAGATAAGAAGTTTTTATTTCTATTTCTCCTTGTCTTATCTATCGATGCAAGGGGCTTAATTTGGAGCTTTGGCTTGTCATTGCATTCCAGTGTTTGAAATTTGGACTTTTAACTAGGAATGGAATAGTTTGTTATGGACTCGACTCTATTTTTGTGTGGATTTGCAAATGGGGAACATGTGAACCTGCTAATTCTAGATTACATAGCAACCAATCACAAGAAAAAACTCCCTCACATAGCGACCAATCACTGCTGGTACATATCGCCATAATTATCTTGACTCTACAGTTTTCTATCTTGGGTTTCAGTAAACTGTGTGCTACGTTTCTCTTTCCTTCAGTTTTGTGTCTGAATCTTGTCAGATCTGAATTTTTAAGTTATATTGTACATATTTTAGTCGGACATGTTATGACACATTGAGGACACATTAGGAGGTCAAAAAGTACTTTTAATATGTCAGGTCAGGGTCAAAATTCCCATGAATTAGTCCTGTACATGTGTCTGATGTGTCCGTATCTTAATTCTTGGAAAGATTGGAATTGCTCCTTTTTATTGGTAACTGTTTTAAGTTTCCCTCTTTGGTATTTCAATTCAATTTTTTCGTACAAGAGGCCAATTTGCAACCTGCAAAACTGTCATTGAAAGGTATTGGTATCTGAAATTCGCACCGTTTTTTTTAGTTTGTTCGAATGGCTTCTAAGTTCTAACTAGAATAAAGATAGGAGATAGGGTGCTGGTTTGACATCTCACAGTTCTGGTTTCTGATTATGTTTCCTTTATCTTTGTCTAAACAACCAAATTCTAGTTGCTGCTGAATTTCCAATTCCCTTGGGTTAAACAAGGAGCTTTTTTAGTTCGAGTTTCATGTTTGAATTAATTTAGGTTGGTTGGGCTGAATTCTCTTTATTGCAGGTGAAGGATGTCATGAAAAAGCAAGAGGAACTTCCAGTATGCAGGGAAGGAGATTTGATAATGGATCAGCTGGTAGAGTTAACTAGCAAAGGATGTGGGTGCCTTCTTGTTATCGATGATCAATACCACCTGATTGGTACATTCACTGATGGAGATCTGCGGCGAACCCTGAAGGCTAGTAAGGAGGGGATCTTCAAACTCTCTGTGGGGGAGATGTGCAACAGGTAATTGTCTCAGTCAAATACAGAATGTATAGGCCCCTTTTGAAGCTTAGCTTGGTGAATCACCAAACCGAGCCTTAAGTCCCAATCAATGGGGGTTGGCCACATGAATCCGTTTCTCCATGAGATCTGTGAAGGGTAGTGTTCCTTGAAATCTAACAAATTAATCTTTCCGAACTGTTGTCTCCATAGTCAATATTGGTCTTCCCCTCCCCTAGTGCTATACTCTACCATAAACAATATCACTCCTCCCAACTACAGCATCTTCCGATCAAGATAGAGTCATAGACATGTTCATCTTTATGCTAATTTTTATCTGATTGAATGCTCAATCTAATTTGGACTTGACTGGCTATTTTTGGTAAAATCAGAAGTTACCAAATTCTTAGTTCATCCTGATGCTGTATCTTGGGAAGACATAGCAGGGTTGTGCAAAGGCTAGATATCGTTCCGGGAGACAAAACTCTTTAATCCACATGAGAGAAGAACCCTGGATTGCTTGGGAAAATGGTTACTTAGAAACTTCATTGATTGCTGATTGAATTGCTTCCCTGCCATTGAGCTTGCCAATTCCTGCAGGACAAAGAAACCTGCAAAAATGGGCTGATAACAAGAAATCGGAAGTAGACCAATAGAATAGAAACTAAATCAACACCAAGTAGAAAACTAGTATTTCTTAATGTTGACGAGGGTCCTCCCAAGATGCGAGAAAGACAGGAGGTAGGCCCAAGATCAGCTCCCTGACAAGATTGGATTTGAGGCGGGGGTTTTTTTTTTGGGTAAGGTAAAATTTTATAAGAAACAACCACATTACACAATTTAGGGGCATACCCCTATCCAACCAACTAAACAAGTTAACTGGAACATACTCCTGAAACTATCACAACACGAAACCAAGGTAAAAAAGTGGAAAACCCTCAACAATTACACACTGCCGAACACTATTAACTGGGATATTCCATACAGCACAAAGAGCTTTGTTAGAACCTGACGGTTTCACATTCCTCCAGGAACTGACACATGCTCGGATGTCAGTTCACACTTTAGTTTCCAACTGCTGACCAGAAATCCCATAGCCTTTGAAAATTCTGCCATTCCTTTCACCCCTAACATGGTACAGAAGTGCAGCAAGAGCAACTTTAGATAACAGGCAAGAAAACTGTGTCCCCTTATCAACTTGAATCGTCCAGTCCATAATTTAGGGCAGCCCGTCGACAGGGCACTGAGGCGTCAAATCCTTTTGCAAAGACTTCCAAAGTTGAGAAGAGTAAGGGCACTGAAAGAAGAGGTGTTCATGGTTCTCTATAGCAGCAGAACACAAAGCACACTGATCAGTTATGGCCGTCCCCCATTTAAGGAGTCTATCCTTTGTAGCAAGTCTCCCCAGGTTTGCAAGCCACTAGATAATGGACCTGCGTGGAACATGATGCTTAAACCAAATAATTGGGCACCAATTAACTTGGGGATGCTGCCTTCTAACAGCATTCCAAGCTGACTTGATAGAGAATTTGTTCTATGCCTCTGCAGGAGACTTCACTGTCTCTTTCTTTTTTTTCCCATTTTTCCCAATAAAACCATGTATCTACGTGTGTGTGTGTGTGTGTCCACGTTAAATCTCTGTGTCTGTGTGATCCAGATCCCCAACACGTAAATTATAGCATACTAGATCACAAGTTCACATATTTACTAATCCGAAAATGAAGATAAAATTAGATTTAGTGAAACTCCTAAAATCTTGTCTTACATCACTTTTGCCTTACTGTTAGCGAAAATGAGTGTGGATTGATGCAGATGGGGAAATATGTAATGTTCTTTCGCGTATCTTGGTCCTAACATTTTTCCACGACTTTGTTGCCATTTCAGGCATCCGAGGACAATTGGTCCTGATGCAATGGCAGTTGAAGCAATGCAGAAGATGGAGTCTCCTCCATCTCCCGTTCAGTTCCTGCCTGTCATCGATCAACAGAACATCTTAATAGGTATAATTACACTTCACGGATTGGTCTCAGCTGGCCTGTGAATTTCTTCGACGGATGCCCTGCACTCTGTTCTGTATTTCATTTGTGCAATGGCGATTCTTTGCTTGTTTTCCCTAGATCTCCAAATGGGGTCATGTATTCTATTCTTTAGATGATTAGTTTTGTAGTGGTGAAGAGGAAGGAAGGGGAGAAACCAAAGAAACAAGAACAACCACCCAGGGCATGGCGGGAATAAGAAAGTAGAGAGCTTATTGTATTCATTGTCATTATATATTAGTGAGTTCCTTCATGTTATATTCTGTAAAAACATATAACATGCCTTTCGCCTCTAGTTGTATGTCTTCGCTGATCACTCACTTGGTTCAGTGACAAGCATATGAGCATGCTCGTTGAAAGATATAATTTCCTCTGATGTATGTCTCTATTTACATTTCTCCGGGTTACTAAATCATGAATAGACGGTGTAACTTATTGGGTTAGTAATCCAAATTGGATGCAGCGATACACAGTTATGTGTCAGCTGTGTCGGTTTAAAACCCAGGTCAGTCGGCTCACCACTGGGCATTTGAAACTATACTGCCATTTTTCGAAGAGACAAGATGTACTTCCTCCATCCCTTTTTCGAAATGTGCATTTCGTCTCTAGCATAGTGTCCCATAAGTATTTTTCACAAAGATCAAATCTTCAAGCAGCTAAGGAAATTTTAGCATAGAATCAGTGAGGTGTATTTCCTGGAATTATCAAAGCCTCTTCCACAGGCTTGAAAAACCCATGCTTTTAGCCAAATTGAGTACTTTTATATTCTCAATCATTCTTTTACAACATTTTTCTCAGTTTTGAAACTTTATACTAGTATTGATTTTCAAAGAAGAAGAATCCTCTTTCGGAGATAACATTAGAAATATAACTCGTACTTTATATTCTTTGTCAAACAAAAACCTCAAAAGCCAAAGGGTGTGGGTCAAGTCACCCCGAGTATAATGTCCTACAAAACGAAGCTTCACAACATCGTTTTCAAAAGTTGAAAAAACCCCCAAAAAAAATAAAATAAAATAAAAAATATTTAGAAGCAAAGCTAGTCTCTACCGAATCCAAAATAGACAGTTTTGGAAGTATACTTATCTAAAGTCTGAATAAGTGTTTCAACTATGTTATTGTACTCGGTCCTGTTATAGGTTTGAGGCCCCATTCTTGAAACGGAAATAAGGAGTACTAATTTTTTAAGAAGACATTTTAAAACTCAAAAATTATGTGCTTACGCAAATAATTTTTCTATCAATATGGATATTGTGTGATATCTCATTGAAATCTTTAATACGGTGCAAAAAAAATTGAAAATTTATTTTTTATTTACATTATTTTTGAGTTTGAAAATATAAAATAAATACTTATTTTTTAAGAAGATGTTTTGGAACGAAGCCTGAGTATGAAGAACCATAATATCCTCCGTGCCGTAAAATAATCTAAGAACTTTATTGTCCCCTGGACTGTCCATGCCATTAGTATTTTCTTATTTGAACAGAGTCTAACTTGAATAGTACATGATAAAAAACAAGTATTTAGTACTTAGAGCATAATAAAGTTAATTCCCACTTTAATTAGGCATCCAAGATACGCAGCCTGTTATACCACCACAAAATGTTAGTGCACACACGAACACCCACGCACACTCACATTCACTGTGAGCCCATGCACGCAAAATAGCACGGCAGGCACCAGCAGCAAGAGCGCATCTTTCTTCAAGAGGTACATGAGTTCCGATCTCGATCCTTCCTCAAGGGATCTGTCAAAGCCGCACACAATTCACATTCATTGTAGGTCCCACACTCAGTATGGGATACTCACAGTGAGTGAGTGTGTGCAATGTATTGGGGTGTGATTGTAGAAAGATTGAATTTTGTACTATCCTCCTCCATAAGCATATAACGAATCTTCCTTTTTTATGTACAAGAATCTTCCTTTTGGAGGTTAATGTACAAATTAAGCTAACACTTTCCCTGATACTTGGGCCCCTTTGATTCTTGCTTATTGATGTCTTGTTACTCCATTCAAATGAGAAAAATTCTCTGGTTTCTGGAAATATTCTTTACTTATTAAAATTGGAGTAAT
The DNA here is from genome assembly GCA_025413875.1 of Rhododendron molle. Classification (NCBI taxonomy): domain Eukaryota; kingdom Viridiplantae; phylum Streptophyta; class Magnoliopsida; order Ericales; family Ericaceae; genus Rhododendron; species Rhododendron molle. The sequence continues at coordinate 36,473,977 of CM046396.1, forward strand.
AAAATAATGGTAGCAGCCAAGTTGAGAACCAAACAAACTTAACTTGTTAACCAAGGGATTTGCCCCGGCTAGTCATGAGACAGTAGCTAAATGGCTTGCTTCCCAGCCAAGGCAATGTCGAATTTCACGAAAGTCAAACATTTCAAACCTTGAAACTACTGATAATTGGTTCGTTCATTAACTTCAGAGTCTCGAAATTAGTAAAGAGTTGCGTAAACTGACCTAGGCATCGAGTTATCTCCAATTTAAAAGTAACAAGCTTAATTAGATGCTACAATAATCAAGCGATAACCAAACGATTAAAAGTACCACGATCCAAAAAAAAAATACATCCACCAAATACTGATTCATTTTCTTCTTCTGAAAATAAAAATTATGACCAGTTTTAGTAGAAAATAGAATAGTCTTCAGATTCGTTGGCCATACTTTCTATTTTCTTTTCATTTTTAATCGACCAATTCAAGATTCAGATGCAGAGTTTCCCTGGTTGGTCATATAATGGAGTACCACATTCCAATTTGTTTGTTCAAGCTTCAAACCAAAGTGCACCAGCGACACCAGATGGAACTGTTTTGACGTTTGTTTAGCCTAAACTTTTTTAATCCGGTTTATTTTTATTTATTTTCTCATCATTGATGAGTCCTTTTATTGACAGTCCATTGGGCTGTCGGTAAGTTTAGAAAAAGACCCCCAAAAAAAAAAGTAAAAAAAATAATAATGCACCTTTTACGCTTTTCACACACTTCTATACATTTTTTACGTATTTCAATTCGAGAAAATCTTTTTCATGGTTCTGCCTTGAATAGTTGTTTACGGCTCTAATCGCAGCCATCCAAAAGTGTTTTGGATGGTCCGGATTAACTTTTCTCCGGAAACTTAAAAGTTTCATCAAGATCAGGACCGTCGGGAAGACTTTTGGACGGTCAAGATTGATTGCTGCTATAAAGAAGCTATTCGCGGTTGACCCGTGAATAAGTCAGTTTCTCTCTTTCAATTCGTTTTTAAACCCTAACGACAACCCACTTTTAGTATTTTTGTTTTACTGTGAGAATTTTGTTAGTACTACTGTACTTTCCCCCTCCTTTTTTTGACATGTTATTAGTACTACTACCTCCTTCCATATTGAGAGTCTACCATGAAAAATCGTGCAAGTTTTCAAATCAAAAAATCAATTACCTCCGTGTATAATTTTTTGAATATTTTCGCACAGAATTAAAGTACTAATCGAGATCTTTAATACGGTGCGAAAAAATTTAAAAAATTATGCTCAAAAGTAGTTAATTTTTTTATTTAAAAAAAGATAAGAGAGAAAAAATGGAAGAGTCATTGATGAACGGAGGGAGTACTATACTAGTGGAGTAGTAGTATTTTGGATGAAGCGAGGAATTTGCTGTGAAGGTTCCTAAGATTTGTTTGGCTTTCAAAAATGGGGTAATTTCCTACCAATGTTTGTGCCTGCACGCGCTAACTGAGTGAGTGGTGACTGGTGATCGACAAACTAACACTCCGTACTGGAGTGGTATAAATGACCCAGCGGTGCTGCCCCACCACTCTCTTTCATTACCCCCTCCTTTCACCGTCTGTCTCGCCAATTAATGGTTCGAATTTTAAAAGAGCTCTTTCGGAAAAAAAAGTGAAAGAGTCTTTTAAAATCTAAACCGTCCAAAACACTTTTATATATTAGCTAAAAGTTGCAATGATATACTAAAAAAGTGTGTTGATAATTGTGAAAATATATTGGCTTGTTCGGTTAAGGATTGTGGTTTTGGACTCAAAATTATTACCCGACTCCAACATCTACTCATTACCTATGTCTCCAATCATTATTTTCATTTTTATTTTTATCTCTATCTAATCATTACCCCTATCTCCCTACCATAATCATTACAAATTCAAATCCAAAATCCAAATAAAAAAACCTCAACCATACAAGCCATTAATATTTGTGATATGTGTATTGAGGTGCCGTTCAAAATCTACAGTAAAAAGAATTTTTGAAAAAAAAAGATTTTTCAAGTTCAAATATAATAAAAATGAAAAATAATTTTTTATTTTTTTTTTGCACCATTTAAAAGATAAAATCTATCAAACAAGATCCATATTGATAGAAAAATTATTTGCATAAATATATAATTTTTAAGTTTAAAATTACCTTCGTTTACAAAAAGGTACTTTTTATAAAAGTGGAACACCCCTGATATTATCCACCGTTTAGTAGGTTGAGGTTTTAAGGCTCCGTTCCGCAACGCTTCTTAAAAAATAAGTACTTATTTTGGACACTTCTTTTTCAAAAATAATCCAACCTTCTTATTTTTCCCAAATACAAAGTTTCTTCCACATTTCAAACTCAAATATAACATAAATGTGAAAAAAAAAAATTATTTTTTTGCACCGTATTAAAGATCTCAATGAGATCTATCAAATAAAATCCATAGTGGCAGGAAATTTTTTTGCGTAGCCCTATTGTTTTTGACCTGGAAGTTGCAGTATACAAATCAGAGGACTGTTGGTATGAGAATGAGGGCCGGCGGTCGAAAATCGATCGGTAGCCGTGGCGGGTCGTCTCTGGCCACCGGACTGCCGATCCGAGCCGTCCAAAAATTCTAAAAAAAAAAAACAAGGGGGCCAACGTGAGAATTAAAGGCATTCGAGGTGTGTAAGGTGCTTGATCCGAGCACCTCTTTTCCGTGTACATATGAAGGGGTGCTCGGATCAAGCACCTTACACACCTGTACAAGTATCTCTCCCTTGTTTTTTTTTTTTCTAGAATTTTTGATGGGCTTCGCTGCTCATGTTGGAGGCGGCTGCCATGCTGGCCGATTTCCGACCGCCGGCCCTCAAGGAACCAATATAAATTCTTCCAAGCCTTCTTATTTTTCAGGAACTCCCCTTCTTATTCAACAAAAAATAAGTTCTTATTTGCGTTACGAAACGGAGCCTAACAAGACCGAATTTTTTTCTTAGTGAAACTCCACCTGAGAGCGGTGGGAAGTGGGAGAGTTGTGAAGCAGAAGTAGACTTTCTGCATTGACCCTACAGTACTTCCACAGTCGTCTCTGTAGTAAGCACTAACCTTTTGGTGAAATTATTCTCTTTTTAATATATAATATGCATCTTATTTAACAAATTTCAATTAATTATATTAATTAATAAAGTTTTCAAAATTACCTAAAAGGCTAAAACATTTAAATACAGGATAGGAGTATAATTAATTAAAAAGCGGCCTAATCTCCCAAAAAGAACTAAAAATTGCTTAACGTTCACGCTTATACATGTAGGAGATATGATTTTGGATAAAAACACACTTGTACTTTGCACTTATATATAATGTACTAATAATACATCTAGGCCTCGTTTGATAACAGAGATAGATGGATGGGATTCGTAAGGAGATAGGATTAGGATTGGGATTCGTAAGGAGATGGGATTGGTAATGAGAAGGGATTGATAATGAGTATGTTTGTTTGGGATGGGATTAGATGATGGGATTATTAATATCATGTTTGTTTGAGATGGGATTAGATGATGGGATTGGATTGTTAGAAGAAATTGGTAAAGAGAAGGGATTGGTAATGTGAAGGAGTTGGGATTGGATTATTAATACCCCTCAATACCAAGTCCCACGGGGTATTAGTAATACCCCCTAATACCCCCTCTATTAATCCGATCGGACTAATAGTCCGGACCTTTTTTTGTTACCAAACGAAGTATTAATAGTCCCATGGGATTATTACTCCAATCCCAACCCTCAAACCCGTTATCAAACGGGGCCCTAAAACCTAACACCCAAAATAGGTATATTTTTCGTCCTTTTTTAGTGAGACGAATAAATGTGAAAACGTTTGACAAGAAAATAAACAAAAATTCATAATAGAACTCATTGCTATAAATTCAATTGTGAAAAAAAAATTAATTTTTTCAACAAAACAAATGCATTTTTTATAAGACCTAAGTTTGTGTGCCGGACACTTATTTAGGGATGGAAAGGGTACATCTTTCACATCAACTTTTACCCCAATTTTTTCTATTTATTCTCTATAGATCGAGACATCATAATTACATTTTTACTCACTAAATTTTCTAAATCAAGTATACTTTTAGGGCAAAAATGGAAAATAAATCAACTTTTACCCGCTAACTTTACAAAATTGACACTTATTAAGGGACGGAGTGAGTACTAAATAACTTTATACTCCACAAAAGGCTTGAATTTTTTTTGGACATAAAAATATTAATTATTGGTCCCTTAATAAATTTAAACAACCATTATGCAATCCAATTTAGAGACTTCCATGAGTACAAGAACAATAAAAATAACCCACATGTTACAATAACAAAAACACAAAAACAAGAATCTGATAATCCAAAATGAAGAACCGAAAAAGAGGGTGTTTGGGAACTTACTTTTTGGCTTTTCATTTTCAGCTTTTTGGCTTTTTTGCTTTTTAGATTATGAGCAGAATGTATTTTGGGTATGTTAGGGGTGTTTGGGAACCTACTTTTTGGCTTTTCATTTTCAGATTTTTGGCTTTTTAGATTATGAGCAGAATGTATTTTCAAAATGTAGTAGTGTTTGGTAGATGATTGTTGAGAATGAATTATGGATTGCATTTTTACCGTTATGCCCTTTGTGTTCTTATAACAGGTGACTTCCGTTTTTTTTTTTTACTTTATTATTCTCAATAATTTTTATGGGCAATTTATTGAAGTCAATTATTGTAAAGTAATATTGTGTTTTGCCTTTTTTTTTCTTTCTCAGATGCCCTGTTTGCCTTTTTTTTTTCTCAGGCGACTTCCGTTTTTTTTTTTGTCATTTTTTTTTAAACTTAAGGAAGACATTCGGTATTTGTATTTGGTATTTTAGAATTAAAATAATAAGTCATATGTTACAAATAACACTTTAATTTAACGACCAACACATAATATAAATATAATTTAGAACAACAAAACAAACACAAACACTTGTGTAATATTACAAAATAAATTAAATTACAATCCGAAGGCAAAAAAAAAACACACACACACACACACACACAGTTGTGTGTTTTGTGGTGAGCAGATGAAATGAAAACGAAGGGAGTGGATAAGGAGGGAGGGCGGAGTTGGTAAAATGAAGGGAGTTTGACGGGTATTTTGATAATATAACCTCAGAATCCGAAAATGGGAATCCAAAAAACTCATATAACCCAGTTTTTGGTTTTTGGCTCCTAAAGCCACAATCCAAAAATCTATTCTTCCAAAATCTATTCTCCCTTGAGTTGCCAAACACCCCACAATTCGGAAAAGCCACAATCCAAAAATCTATTTTTCCAAAATCTATTCTCCCCCGAGTTGCCAAACACCCCACAATCCGGAAATGAGAATCCAATAATTCAAAAAACAGCTTGCCAAACACCCCAAAACTCACCCAGGACGATTCTCAGATTAATTGGAATCCGGAGTGCCTGTGGTGACCCAAGTCACCATAGGGGTGTAGTGCCCCTTGTGGGGCCCACTTCCGGGCTCCAAAAAAATACAGAAAAATACCAAAAATTTTAAAATATTATTTTATGGGGCCCTGCAAAAAATCAGCTCAATTGGATATCGGGAAGTATGTTTTCTAAATTCTTCTAAATTCTCAGGAACGAATCTGCTTAATTTGCTACTTCGTTCCAGGAACGAATCTTCCCGATATCCAATTGAGCTGATTTTTTGCAGGGCCCCATAATTTTTTTCTGTATTTTTTTGGAGCCCAGAAGTGGGCCCCACAAGGGGCACTACACCCCTGTGGTGACTTGGGTCACCACAGGCACCCCGGATCCGATTAATTGTGCCTTCTAAAGTGTAGTTTTCATAATGCATTATGGAATAATCGATTATCAAAATGGAGCTCCCAAACAGATTTCCATTAAGCCCCCAAACACCCCCTTATATTCATTTCTTTTCTTTAATTGGGAACTCCATGAAACTCCATGGTCCGCTCCGGCATCCATGATGGACTTTTTGGTACAGTATTTGTCCTTTTTAAATCACATCCATTAATATCTGAAAAGCTGCAACCCCCCTCTCTCTCTCTCTCTCCCTCTCTCTCTCCAGCTCCAGAGGAGTACTACTGCATGACACTTCGATTCACCTCTCTCTCTCTCTCTCTCTCTCTCGCTCGCTCTCTCCTTGTGCTAGCACAGTGTTTAACTTCAGTTCAGTTTGCTTGCCCTTTTGCTCCTGGAGAAACAAAATCTGACGATCTCCTCCTCGAAATACCACTCTCCCAAAAATCACAATATTAATTTATAAGCAGCAGTTTCTCAGGATCTCTAATTTGCACCTTTCTCCAATCTTGATCAGGTAATACTCCTACTGGTATTTTGTTAGGATTTCTAGTCACGGTAGTTTCTTCTCTCTCTCTATTTCTCTCTCTCTCTCTCTCTCATCAGCAAGATGGAGTACATGAAAAGATCTATACCACTTACGGCAGACTTTTTTGTGCATTATTGTCCTTTTTATTGCACTATCAGCTGAAAAACTTTTGGAAAAAATGTCATTTCAACTCATCTGAATCTCCTCAGACTCTCTCTCTCTCTCTTCTCTGAAAAGCAGTTTGAGGAATCTCTACCCTCTAGCATCCATTAAAACACTATTTTTTTACCACTTAAATTCCATTTCAATTTTACTTGATTGGCAAAAATTGCACATACTATTGACTGCTACTTTAATCTTTTCATTTTCTCTCTCCATTAAACAGGAACTCCAAAAAAAAACCCAGGAAAAAACCCTAAAAGAAGTCTCACTTCCCATGGAATTTCTCACACCACAACCCAACCACAGCTCCACAAACACCGTGACCACCACCGCGACTCCGCCTTCGGCTCCCACAAGCCGGTACGAGAACCAGAAGCGGCGCGACTGGAACACGTTCTGCCAGTACCTGCGCAACCACCGCCCCCCGCTCTCCCCTTCCCTCTGCGGCGGCCCCCACGTGCTCGACTTCCTCCGCTACCTCGACCAATTCGGAAAGACCAAGGTCCACCACCAGACGTGCCCTTATTTTGGCATGCCTAACCCGCCCTCGCCGTGCCCTTGCCCTCTCCGGCAGGCCTGGGGCAGCCTCGACGCGCTCATCGGCCGCCTCAGGGCCGCCTACGAGGAGCACGGGGGGAAGCCCGAGACAAACCCTTTCGGAGCGAGGACGATTAGGGTTTTCCTGAGGGAGGTCCGCGATTTCCAGGCGAAGTCGAGGGGGATTAGCTATGAGAAGAAGAGGAAGAGGCCCAAGCAGAAGGTACTACCGTTGCAACCTCATGTCTCGAGTTAAGGCTGTGTTTGGATCTTGAATTTCCAGAAGGAATCTCGAGTGGCGAGGGCCGAAATCAAAACCCTTTTTGGATGGTGAGAAATGATGTAAAGAATGAGGAATCATTCTCACTCGTTTTGGATGAACAAAAAATGAGGTGATGATGATGAGTAGTGAGGTGAGGAAGCTGCATTAGTGCTTTAATAATTTCCTGGCAATGGTTCTTTCCCTTGGAAAATCCTTCTACAAATTCGAGATCCAAACACAGTCTACAGTAGTATACTGCTATGGCATGGAAGCTATATAATTAGCTTATATTTATGGTATCTGGGCATGTTGAAGTGGTTTTTCAAAACCATGTTTGGATATATATATATGTGGGTAAACTTCCATTTTACTTTTACTGGAAATAGTAGGGTTTGGGGTTACTAAGAATGGAAATGGCAGGAATTTCCAGTAAATTGTACTAGCGGATATAGTTGTAAACTATGGATAATCATTTGGCTTTGCAGATATGTTACTAAAAAAGCTACATTTACAAACCCAGCTCTTTTTTATTTTTTTATTTTTTTTATTTATAAAATTTTGGATTTTTGTTTATATTTAGTCTGAACTCCGAATGGGGTTGATGAATTCCAATAATTTCAGTGGTGTTGCCTATACTTCGTTGCACGTAGTAGCTCTAGAACTGCTACGGTTAGTCTGTGATTTATGTTTTGATATTTTTAGTTAAAATATTTCAATAATTTCAGTGGTGTTGCATATACGTACAGATATACTTCGTTAATTGCACGTAGTAGCTCTAGGATTACTACTACAGTTAGCGTGTGATTTATGTTTTGATATTTCTAGCTAAAATTCCAATAATTTCAGTGGTGTTGGTGTTGCATATACAGATATACTTCGTTAATTGCACGTAGTAGCTCTAGGATTACTACTACGGTTAGCGTGTGATTTATGTTTTGATATTTCTAGTTAAAATTCCTTTAATTTCAGTGGTGTTGCATATACAGATATACTTCGTTAATTGCACGTAGTAGCTCTAGGATTACTACTACGGTTAGCGTGTGATTTATGTTTTGATATTTCTAGTTAAAATTCCAATAATTTCAGTGGTGTTGCATATATAGATATACTTCGTTAATTGCACGTAGTAGCTCTAGGATTACTACTACGGTTAGCGTGTGATTTATGTTTTGATATTTCTAGTTAAAATATTCCAATAATTTCAGTGGTGTTGCATATACGGATATTCTTCGTTAATTGCACGTAGTAGCTCTAGGATTACTACTACGGTTAGCGTGTGATTTATGTTTTGATATTTCTAGTTAAAATATTCCAATAATTTCAGTGTTGTTGCATATACGGATATTCTTCGTTAATTGCACGTAGTAGCTCTAGGATTACTACTACGGTTAGCGTGTGATTTATGTTTTGATATTTCTAGTTAAAATATTCCAATAATTTAAGTGGTGTTGCAAATACAGGTATTCTTCGTTAATTGCACGGAGTAGCTCTAGGATTACTATTACGGTTAGCGTGTGGTTTATGTTTTGATATTTCTAGTTAAAAATACTAAATGCTCGCCATTCATATTCATATATGTACATTTCACACAGTAGTATTTTTCTCTACTCATGACACTTAATTATCACTAGTAGTATTAGAAATTTTAGTGAATGAAATAAGATGGCTCTAATGAAGTGGAAATCCATCAAGAAGGCTGTTTTCTTTTTATTTATTTATTCTTTATGTTTGCACATGAGGCAGAGTCAACATCTAGAGGATCTGTGAAAGTTGAGACAATTTTGCTGAGCAAACAAAAAAAAGTTGAGACAATTTTACCTCATTTATGGCATTTTGATCTGTTTGCCATTTGTGGCAGACATCATTCGATTTTCTTATTCTTCAGTGAAATTTCTTTTTAGTTGTGGTACTAAAGGGTGCGTTTCCACTAGATTTTTTGCTTTAGGCTAATAACCGTGGTCAAGTTACTTTCGCTAAATGGCCGGTATTTTACTTTATGTATGTGAGGAGAATGACCTGTCTAGAAATCTCTAAAAATATGGGCTTTATTAGTCTATCGAGTCCATTTAGTTTAGTTGAAACACCCCCTAACTTGTACACTTGTTTGTCATCATTTTTGAAGTTTTTGTTAGATTCACATCAAATAATTTAATTAGGTAATCATTTGTCTTAACGAGTGGAAATAAGTAAAAAGTACAAAACTACGATTAAAAAAAGCTCTTGATAGATTATTTTGTAAAAAGGATACTTCCACTGTATTTTCATCTTATTTACTCCCTCCGACTCATTTTCATTTTCAATTATTTTGTTTGTCTCTTTTATGTCTTTTATCTATATCTTTTAGGGTGAATCTTGAAAAGTATGTAATATGAATCGTATTTGATAGATTTTGATTAGTTTTATAACACGAAGTTTTCAAAATTATAAAAAAATTATAAATTGAGAGATATAAGCAATTAAAAAATGACACGCAATTCAAAAATGAACAATGAAAATGGAACGGAGGGAGTAAAATTTATTCAACTTTGGTTTATTTTTGTATGCCTCTTTAATTTCTCTCATTGAGATGAAAGACAATTATAAAATTATTGGCGAAGTTTCTAACAAAATTCTCTAAGCACCAATAAGGTGGTGTTTCACTTTCTAAAAAAGTATTTTTTCAAATGAAGATAATTTTAAGCTTAAAAATCATGTGTTTATGTAAATAATTTTCCTACCAATATGGATCTTATTTGATGGATTTCATCGAGATTTTTTAAACGGTGCAAAAAAAATTAAAAATTTATTTTTTGTTTTCATTGTATTTGAAGTTGAAAAACCTTCTTTTTTTCAAAAATTTCTTTTTACTGTAGATTTGGAACGGCACCTAATACCAACTATCTGTAAAAGTAATTAATTCGGTCCACACGCTCTCTTAAGTGCAATTTTTCCTTTGATTAGATGTGTTCCTAAAAGAGGATTAGACAAGTGGAAAACACAAGGCCCTTTTAAAAGTGAATTATTGTAGGTAGGTACCGACTCATTTATATATGATTAAAGAAAATCTTAAATTAGGGAAAAAGACAACACCCAAATCCAAAATTTTCCACTAATGGTGCTAGCTAGCTAGCTAAATCCTACACATGTGGAATATAAACAATAAAAAGTAAAAACTGAAAAGGTTCCAATTTTGAAAATAAAGTTTGTGATTTTGTTTGGTCAACCTATTTCCCAATCCATCTGCTGACAACACCAGTGAACCTGACACATTTGATGTTGGATTCTGGTTCTAAAAACATTAATTTCACAAAAAAATGGCCAATTTTGAAAGGTCAAAGGTGCAGTTGTTTTGTATGCGTTGTCTTTTGTCTTTTTCTTTTTTTTTTTAAATCGGCAGCAAAAATTTTATTAATAAAACTCGAAAAAGGAATACGATGAAAACCAATACAAAGACTATGAGGAAACTCGTAGGCAAAGTAGAGGGGGAAATATATCCATCGAAATGCTGATAGATCGATGCATTGTCTGTTAAAAGCCTTGAGGCTTACAAATCTGTGGACATGCTCAGGCTAGTTGACATCACATCATTTTTTTCCCTCGGTGAAAGTCAGCATCGTTAGTTGTAATTAGCGTTGTACGTTTGAACTCCTTCATGTGAGTATAAGGTGCCTACCGGCTGCCACTTGGCTAGCTATCACTCCACTTGCAACAATGCGAAATTACACCATTTTCTTATCGAGTGTACAACATTAATTGTGACTTTTGTTAACTAATGCTTTTTAAATTGCTCGTTAACTAACCCCTACATTGGGTTTTTTGGTTGGTTGTTTGGCTAGTGTTGCGTTGATCGGAGATGTTCTCCATCTATTTTGCCCATTAGGTTGTGTGAGATCTTGAATGTTCGGCGTGGTGTTTAGGTCTCCATTGTGATTGCTATATTCCCCCTTTTGGGATGACTGCCCTTTCGTTGTTATCCCTTTTTTTATCAATGAATATCATCCTATCTATTGACAAAAAAACATAATAGACTTTAAAGTTCGATTTGGCATGCATGATTTTATTTTATGTGAGGAGTTGAAATTTTTTTGGTGGTACGTCGGAAATTCATATATTAAACTAGGAGAAAACCTAGTTCTCCAGCATAAGTGCGAGCATATAAAGGATCATATTAAAGGGGAAGACCTATCTACTCTAATCTAAACTTTGCCTGATAGATAGGCTATCTCTTATGATTATGTACTCCTTGATTGATATTGGGGCTTCTGTATAGACGATAAGGTCTTCATCTTGTTCGGCTCCAAGGCCGGCGAGATGGTCTGCACTTCGAGGGTGAATTACCACGTACGCCAATCAAGAGTTCTATGTCCTCTGCTACTTTTTAATACTGTATGAACTTGCAAATTATTTCTTTTCTTTTTTTGGCATCTAACTTTTGAGATATTGGGCGTTCGATCGAATGAAGATCGATCGCGCAAAGTATTGTGGAGATCGAATGAACTTCTAAAAGCCCGTGCAGCATGTTTTAGTGAAAAATAAAATTCAGAAAATCGTATAATTTACCAATTAACATACACTTCTCACGCACTAAGGTGGTGTTCCGCTTTTTATAAAAGTACTTTTTTTTCAAATGAAGGTAATTTCAAACTCAAATATAATGGAAATGAAAAATATTTTTTCAATTTTTTTTGCACCGTTTAAAAGATCTTAATGAGATCTATCAAACAAGATCCATATTGATAGAAAAATTATTTACATAAACGCACAATTTTTAAACTTAAAATTACCTTCTTTTTAAAAAAAAACTTTTTCCACAAAAGTGGAACGCCCTCTAAGACGACATTAGTTGATCTGTGTCTTTCTATTTTGTGTGTGTGTGCGTGTGAAGGGGGAACGATGAAAACACACTTATTAAATACTACTTCATGTAGGAAAAATTTGGCAATAACAAAAATTCCAGAGAATAATTTCATCGATAACTCGCAATTACAAAATACATAAACGATACAGATTAGTATAATGAACGAGATGCAAACTGTATTTCAGAAACACGAGCTGAGTCTTGTGTGATACTATAGTCTCCTTAAGAAAGCTTCACCGCCTACCAAGGGTGTTGTAGGATTCGTCGGCATCTTCCTCTCTAGGGTTGGCTCGGCTGAACCGCAAACCTCCGGAATACCACCGTCGACTGCCTTGGCCAACTTAACGACCGCCTGTCTCTCTCTCTCTCTCACAAGAACGATACAGCAGAGTTTCTTGGAGTTGGTGAATTTCTAGTGTGTTGTACAAAAACGTGATACAACATATAAAGGAAGAGAAACCTCCCACGATGAATTCGGGAATTGAATTGCTTGTAACTCCCACATTCAAAACGGAATTGAATTCTGCCATTATCCTCTCATCATGGGGGTATTAACCACTTGAAACTGCTAAAGTTCCAAGAGTCTCGTCCAGATTTGTTGAACCGAATAGAGGCGTATCGGTTGCCTCGAGAGACCCTCCGTATGCCTCGATTTTATTCATCCGAATTCCAACACTTCAAACGTGTACGACTTATATGATGGATGGATCCTGTGTGTTGCTATGTTTTTTTGGATCAGCAAAGAAATTTGTATTGCTATGTTAATTTGTAGTTGTCAAGAGTTTTCTAGAATGCAATTGCTACGTGAATAACACATTCTTGTTTTTGTTATAGGAGAGATAGGATATACGTATATGGTTTAATATTTGTTGGTATTTAAGAGTTTTCCAGAATATGGAACTCAACAAAAATGATACAAATATGGAACTTAACAAAAATGAACTTTCTTAAAAATGTGTGAGGATTTTTTTTTATCAGCAAAAGAAAATTATATAAATCTTTGAAAAAGATTACAAAGATTTAACGAATCATGGACAAATCAGCAAAACGTCACCTGAGAACCAAACTCAAAGGAAGGCAAGGATCAAGCCAACCAAAACGCCACAGTGAAAATCAAAACCGAAACAACCTGATCGAAATAACCCAAACAAGCAAAAAAAAACCTAAGCCCAAAAAGGCTAAAAAATCTGAGAAACCTTCTTTGGGGAGGCATTTTATGCAGGGCGAAGAGTTTTTTTAGGCCTCATACATTCCTATTCATGTCCTTCGTCGACATCCTATGAAATTGGAATGATGCATTCTATGCGTAAACAATTCTGTGCTATTTTGGGCAGCCAAGGGTTTTTTTTTTCTTTTCTGGTAACCGAGGTGTCTGGGCCAGCTTACTCGTAACTTGACTAAATCCTCATAGAAGACTAGCATAATAACTCACCGCCATGGCCCTCAACTTAAATCATGTTTTGCCTCCGGAGGAATCAAATCCTGCCATATATATTGTAAACACAGGTTCGCCATTACCACTTAGGCAACCCATGAGTGAGTAGCTAGCTAGTGCTAAGTTCACAAAGCTGGCCCTAATAATAGTTTAACAAAAAGACCTTATTTAAATTTTTTATTTTAAACTCCTGAAAAATTAAGGCCGGTTCAGGATCTTCAACGCCACAAGCTAGGACAACCTGTGTGAGAGAGTGCTCGATGTACAATTTGGCACTTCATTTCTAGCAAGTCCACTGTAACATCAATCTCTATTCAGCGTTGAGGAATCTTTTGTTTCCACGTAGAAGGAAAAAAATGGAAAGCACTGTAGGACGTGGGTTTGAAAATGATTGAACTTATTACATTGGCTTGTAAGATTAGAAATTTTTTTTTTTCCTTATCAATAGAAGAGATTATTTTGCATCAGTTACGAAGTATAAATCCGGGGCACTGTATTAATTGTGAGGCCACGAGATAATCAATCCTAACAACTAAATCAATACAAGAAATAAACTCATTATAGGAGGTAGACACAAAGAAAGAAATAAAGGAAAAGCTCTCTAAGAGAAGAACACCCACACGCATGTGGAAAGACTCAAACTCCTGACCTCCTAGTGAGATACAAGAGTCCTGACTAATTGAGCTAACCCTAATTTGTTTGTAAGATTAGAATTTAAGTCCTATATATTTTGTTATATACTAGTACTCCGTATCATAATGAATCTTAAAAGGGTAACATTTAGGAAATGATTCAAGTAAATTTGGGGGACGTGGGTGGTTTTGGCGTGAGACTTAAGACGCCATTTGCTTTCACCTCGGATTTCACGTTCATCTTTTCGTGCCAATAATTATTGGTGTCAGCTCACCACCACGCGTAAGCGTCTGAAGAGGCTGTGAGAGGGGTTATAGTAATAAGTTTGTGGTACACGCAAAGTTGGCTTTGGACACCTTGCATTTCAAAAGGAAAAAAAAATATTGTGAAATCTACGAGGTATGTAATTCTCGTATTATTAGTATAGTTTATATTCTCCAACCTTCTCTTAACCTCTTTGGTTGTTAACTCCTTTCCAATGATCTATACAATATTAGAAGGAAAAAAGAAAAATGGAAAAAAAAAAAAAAAAACCTGCTCTTCACAGCAAACATGTATTCTAGCAATGAGTTCCATACTCAGAGCTAGCCTCCCATTTTCCGCTACCTGGCGATCCAAATCAGTGTAACGATCCGGATTTTCAACCCAAATTTTTTTCAAATAAGAAATTATTATTTTAGTCTATAATAATGGATTAAATGTAAAAATATAATTGAAACATAAATTTATGTTTGGAAATTTAAAATTTCTTTAAATATAATTACCTTGTAAGCATATAAGTGTTGTGCGGCCCGAAAAATTTTCATTATTTATAAGATCATTGAAAAGTATTACTAGTAATAATAAAATCGTTTCCCTTAAGAGATTTATACAAAAAAATAAGTTATTTTATCTAATTATCTCTTAAAAAAATTATTTTATCATTATATACATACATATAATTGCATGCATGGACGTCTCTCTTCTCCCTCACTTTCCTACTCGATCTCTACCTCCTCCGTGACCCAAAAATCGTGCATAATTCGTTCGTTCCGAAACCCAATACCGTTAGGACTCGATTTAATCCAAAACCCATCCAATTCTCCTATAAATGCACACCACTCCGACCCTAGGGCACGTACATCATCTCACCACCTTCCACGGAGCCAGAAAGGAGAGAAAAACCCGAGAGAACCGTGCTACGATTCATAGATTTTTAGAGAGAGAAAGAGGGAGAAAGAAAAGTGGGTTTCGTGGTTTCGTCCACCCGAGACTCAAATTGATCATTCGAATTACTTCCTACAATCCCAAGGATCACCAAACATCAACCAATTCGGCCCCGAGGTTCCCCGATCAAGAAACCCGAAGCTTTCGTTCCAAATTGTCAAGTTTCGATCGAGAACCAATTCAACGCGATTCGAGGTATTATAATTTGATCCGAAGCCTCCTCTAAATATATTTAATGTTTTTAGACATAACCCAATAGCCCCATGCATCGAAAACCACGCTTAAAAACCAAAAAAATGAAATCTGCATTAAACCTTGCGGCCGCAAGGTTCGGACCGCAAGGACCAGGTTCGAGTTCGCAGCAGCAGGCTCAGCCGCAAGGTTGACCCGGTCAAACCTTGCGGCAGGTACAGTTTCTTTCCGAATTCATTTTTCGACATCCCGAACATCGTTTTTGACCCCCGAACTATTTTTCTTAGACTTCTAACACTTCAAAGATCATACCTTGTTAATTTCATATTTTTTTATTTAATCATCTATTTATTTAATTTTTATTCGTTATCTTGTAAAAATTTACAAACTAAAATTCATTGCGACCTTGTAAACTATTCCATAAATTCCCAAACTATTTTTCCTAGTTTTCTAACATGTCAAGGGTCATAACTTACTGATTTCATAAACTTTTGATATTATTAGCTATTTATTTTATTTTTAATTAAAGATACAAACGAAAAATAGTTGCGACCTTATAATTAATGATTTTAACATCTAAAATATTTTTTTTAGACTTCTGACATCCCAAAGATGATATGCTATTAAAATAATAATTTAATTATTTCATTAACTAATTATTATAAATTACGCATTGTTTCTAAATAGAAATACTTTAAAATATTATAAAAGAGGTTTAAAATTACGAATAATTTTATTTAGACTTCTTACAGTCCTAAGATGATATTCTGTAAATAAAAATATAATTTTAATTAATTAATTATTTATTGTCTATTTAATCCAGTTTTGCCTATTAATTGATCTGTTTATTTAAAATAATCCCGTGAGCATCCAAAACCCAACTTTTAGCACTCGAACTTATTATAGGGGACTGTTAGGACCTTTATTAAGTTTACGATAATTATTTTAATATTTTTACCTAATTAATGTATTTAATTGGTGTTTAATTAACTTAATTACTTATAAATAATTACTAGAAGCCTAGAATTTTTTTTAAATCTTAATTAAATAATTCTTACATTCTTAAAGGCTTTGTGATCATATGAGATTAAGGGCAACGACCCAGTCATAAAAAGTTATGTGATTGCATTGCTTATGAATCGTTTCGATCCATCTGTTATTTGTTTTAATTATTTTTTTGTTTATAATTGATATTGTATCGATGCTTCAGTTGACTGTTAGATTGGACCCTAGGGACATGGGGTGGTATGCGAATTAGAAATCACGTAGACGATGTTAAGTAATGGATAAATTGTAAGGTTTATTTTCTGTTGATTGCCCGCAGGCGTGATGTTGTGATATGATGAGATTGTGATGAGAATTGACACTGGCGAGAGTCCAGTGATGAATTGGATAGGATCAAGCTGTGTCCAAAGTGATGATTGTGAAAAGAATTGTGATGTGGTTTATAAGATAGGCGAACCCTAATGGATACCTGGCATTTATAAGTTCTTACCCTCACAGAAGTTATTGCAAAAGTACACTCAAGACATAATTTAGGTGTTCTGACAACAAAGGGAAGTGATCTCATGGGATCGAGCATGGCTAGTGGTTGGAGGAAAGATCTCATGGAGAGATCTTAGATTTCCATGTTAAGCTTAATTGGATAAAGAATGAATCAAGTTATGTGAATTATCTCTGCTTTTACTTTTTCGCACCATATATATTCCGTTTGCCTGCTAGCTGTAAAGTAGGAGTAGTTAGGTTGGATTATTCTATCGGGTGATTTATCACTCACGGATACGTCTGTATCCTGGCAAATCGATTGCTTCGGCGATCAATTTGCTAGAGGGCGCAGGATTCAATGGAGGAGATTCAACGATGATGCAGTTCGACACGGAAAGAATATCAGTAACGAAGATCGAGGATGCTTAGGATTCGTATCAAGATTAGAGTCAGTTCTGAAGTTAATGTATTTTGATTCCGTAAAACTATCTTGAGATTGTATTAGCAAAAGCTTTATTTTGGAAAATCACATTTATTTGGCAAATTTTCTTGAGAAATTATTTTATATTGCACCCGAAAAGTCGGGGCGTTACAATCAGCGGCGGCTGTTGCTTTAATATTGGCACCAATAGCCTTAGGTAGCCAAAAAGGAAAAATAATCGTACTATGAAACACTTTTTCCATGTGATTTTTAATAATTGGGAGAGGCAACTGATGACATTTTGGGTCAGGGGTGGGAGTTTCGTGTCGTGCTTGTGCTTTGTCATTTCGTGTTTGTGTCATAATTCTTTTTATGCTAACCCGACCCTATTTAGTTTTTCGTGTTATCGTGCCGTGTTTTATTCGTGTTCCGTGTTAAAAATAACTTTACCCTAATTCGTTAATTTTGTGTCGAATTTATATCGTGTCGGAAATTCTCACCCCTAATTTGGGTCACCTTGATTGAACTCTATCATGAGCAATACCAATGGCCTACAGATTTTATAAAGCCAAGCTAGCCTCGGAAAAATTTGGTACTAAAATAGTCCAAGTTCTTCAAAAAGGGTCCACTGTAGGTCTTCCTATGTAGAAGCATTTGTAATCGAAATTATTCATGCATTTAAACGTTATTATTTTTTTGGGTCGAATTGAATATGGTATCAAACTATCACCGAACCATTTTCCAGAAATTGTCATTCGGATACTTATTTTACTTTAAATAATTTGGACCATCAAAAACACTTTGAACGGTCCAGATTGTGCATTACAATCTTGTAGGGCACTTTCGCTATATGTAAAGCATCATAATTGAAGCTTTTCTTTAATAATTGAGGGTAAAAGAATTTTGAGCCTATTAGCCAACACTTTAGAGAGCACCTTATAGACCTAACCCACCATACTAATAGGGCGGTAACTTTTAAAAGACACATGACAGTCAACCTTAGGAATCAGGACAACAAAAGTTAAATTAATACCTTTCGTGAGCTTTCCATTGGCATGAAAGTCTGAAAAGAATTTCAGCACCAAGCCATTCATAAACTCCCAACCTTTCTTCACAAAAGAAAAATTAAAACCATCTGAACCCGGACGCGGAGCCTTGAGATTGCTGCACTCACTCTTTCAGAGCTTCAACTATTTCCCTTTCTTGAAAGGGTATGCCAAGTTGGAGGGAAACTGCTGAAGTTAATCTTCTGCGGAAGACTCCCCCCTACACTGGTCTAATCACTCTCTCCTCTTTGTAATGCTCAACTGCCTCTTCTTTGATATCCTTGCGGTCTTCCAACACTCTTTCATTCTTCTTAACTGAACCCACCATATTTCTCCGATATTTATTGTTCGTCAAAGCTTGGAAGAATTTCGTATTTTTATCCCCCAATTTGAACCAATTTGCCCTTGATTTCTGTCTCCACATTTATTCTGTCAGCCGCGAAAGTCTCCAAAATTCTGTTTTGGTCCTACACCTCGATGCTTTCTCCTCTGCATTGAGTTGTCTCTCCTCTGCTAAATAAATCAAACTGGTGGAGTTTCACTTCATTATCTTGTAGTGCTGTATTAACATCTTCGAACTCATCTTTATTCCACACTTTAAGCTTATGTTTAATCGCCCTCAGCTTCTGCAAAATAATAAAATGTGCCCAACCGGTCACCTGCGTGTTCTCCCATGCATGTTTCTTTGGCAATAATCAAACATTTCGGATTGGAAAGCCAAATATCCAAAAATCTGAACGGTCTAGGACCCCCTGTCATGATCATCGTCAATAATCGCTATCGGGCAATGGTTAGAAATTGGCCTATGGACCCCCCATTGGAGAACTTTGAATGTCTCCTGACTCCTGCTAATGTTGAGAAAGTAGGAATCTATCCAAACAGCTATGAATAGTTTTTTGGCAGGCTTTAGATTAGTGTTTTTTTGAACTTATCTCGAATTATTTTCTATTATTTATTTTTGTTATAACTCTGCTGTGGACCCTGCTTTTTAGTTAATTGAATTTCCGAAAAAAAAAAAAAAAAATTTCCTGTCACGCACCCAAAAATTTCTCCAAAAATAGGAATAAGAATCGTGATAGGAAGAGAGAGAGAGAGAGAGAGAGAGAGAGAGAGAGGCACGCAAGCATAGGAAGGGTCAAGGGGGTGGGGTAAACGTGCAAGTACAGTGGGGACCACCGGCGCGTACTCTGTACAACCCCACGTGCCCCATCGTACCACCTGTCGGCCAAATAGTTCCTCCCTCGATCCGCGCAGCTGCGGAGCTAGAACGCCGACACATGGATCCAGTCTGGACCGTCCGATCCCTCCCGTCCGTACAAGATCGTCGGCCGATATTCGTCTTCGCTTTTTTTTTTACCATCTTTGGCCCGGGCTAGGTTTTGCCATATGCAGGACAGAGGGGGTAAAAAGTGGTCCCGTTTCCTCGGTTTAAGGTTTTTTTTTGGGGGCAATTTGGCACATGAAAAAGTGTACTAGTACTACGTGTGCTCAACTCAAACAAAAATTACGTAGTATACTAGTAAAATAAACAAAAATAAAGTGTCCGGTGTAAAAAAATGGTTAACTGCCGTGTTTGGCATTGTCCTAAAATCCGCTTTCCGAAATAAGCATTCGACGAGAGAAACAACGTGCCCGCTGGCGATTTTTTTTAGTTTCTGGCGGATGACTATATATAAAATGAATTACTACTTGCGGAAGGACTACGAATCACTGTTATGAACCCTTTTTTTGGCCGAGGATTTCAATCTTGCGTTCTTCTCGAGCATTTTTTTTTTTTTTTTTGGCGGAAGTGTGGAACACCGTGCTTCCGCAGAGTCAGAATTATTAGCATCATGTTTGTTGATGTTAATTGGAGCAAGATATAAGACTGGCGACTCAACAAAGGAGAAAGAAAAGTTTAAGGAATATATACATTGGCGGAGCTACTTTGGGGCCCGGGGTGGCCCCGGCCTCCCAGGACCCAGTTCGAGCCCCCCCGAGTTTTAAAAATTTTATTTTTTCTATACCTAATTTTGAATATTATTGATAATCATTCGTGTATAAGCGCTATTTATAATCTTAATAATTTTGATTTGATTTGATAAAAAATCGGTTATTTTACAAGGACGTTTCTCAATTTTTTTTCCATAAATAAAAAATAATCACGTGACTATTGAAGTTGCCAAAAAAAAAAAAATGATTGGTATATTATAATTGCATTAGGCTAGAATCATTTCAACATACAAATGTAATGTATTGAAAAATAAAAATTTATGATATAATAAGTATACGTCCAATAAAGAAATATATGTCTATTACTCCGGCCCCCTCGGGTCGAAATTCTGGCTCTGATGACTTGAGATGAGTTAAAAAGAACTAATGTGTTTGATGAAGTTCGAATCAACCGGTGCAACTACCCTACTTTAAAAGTTTAATGCTCATAATAGAAGGGCGCTTTGTGAAGACTGGCCTTTTTCCTTCTGACGTGCGATTTGAATAGTTTAGGAACCCTGCATTGAAGCTTATCTGTGCGAAAAATCAGTTTTAGCGGACATGTAAAATACATAAATCTATCGCATTTATTCCATAGAACGGAGGGCATACATAATTGAAACTTAAATCGTCTGTTTCTACGAAGCGAAATTAGTTTGGTGTTTATATATGTTCGATGAAGTTAATTTTTTGAGCTGATAATTTCATCATGAGTTATAAGAGGAGTATGGTGGGGTTATGGAGAGATGAACTATGGAGTGGAGCTGAACCCCCAAAAATAAAACCATATACTAAATTGTCGAAAGCCATTATAGGAAAATACCGCGAGAAAACAAAATACAAACAAGGCATTGAAAGTATTATTGTTATTGCAGCCTCTCGATCTAAGGGTGTGTTCACTAACTAAAATACTCCAAATACTTATTTTTGAAATTAAAGGTGATGTATTGTAAGAGAATGACCTGTCTCGTAAAGCAGGAAATAAGTACTCCCTCTGTCCCTATCCTTTGAGAAATTTTCGGGTGCTGGGTGAGTACCACGTCACCCGGCCAACGTGGTGCTAGAGCAACACATTCGGGTCGTCTAAAAGTGTATTAGACGGCCCCAAATTGAAACACTCGCTCTCCCCTCACCCCAACACTCCTTCTCCCCCTTCTAGCTCCAAATCCGAGCTGTCCAAAATCGAAATGGACTGTTCGGATGCGCTGAGCGGGCACGCTCAGCACTGAAAATCTTCTCCTATTCTTTAGTCCCTTTTTGGGAGTTCGTGCCACTTTTCAATTGATTATATCTTGCAATCTATAATTTTTTAGGTGATTTTCAAAACATCGTTTAAAAGAGTTCAATGAGATCTATCAAACAAGATCTGTATAGTATATAAATAGTATTACCAATTAAAAGTTTATAATTAGTTTTTTAACCGATTAGGATAGGACGAGGGACAAAAGAATGGAGACAGATGGAATACTTTAAAAATAAGAATCTTAGCGAAAACAGAGCCTAAATCTCATAGTGAAAGGGAATTAACCAAATAAAAACTAGAAAAAAGGTTAAATTCTTTTCTTTAATTAGTCCTTGGGTTGGGGAAACCAAAAGAAAAAAAAAACGTAAATCAAAGCTAAAAATGTTTCTATTTATAGAATAAATTTTCTGCAATATTCTCAGAAAGCTAAGAGTTGGAACCATAGACCAAGGCACATATATAACGGAAACCCAATTCACTTGAACCAACCCTAATAGCTAGCTAGGACCACATTCATTCAGGACCACTGAGAAAGAGGCATCCAATAGAAGAAATGACAAATTTGGAAGTAGTTGGAATTATACATTTCCAAATTTGGGTGAAACTGCAGCTGGGACCAGCAAAGCTATGTGCATTAAAGAAATAAAATTTAATTTCCTGCATTTGAGTTCCCAAACCTCTAAAAAGAAGTAAAGGATTTTGTGTGACCAATGGGAAGGGGATGATATATGATCATATGACTGCTCCCTCCCTAGACTCTAGGGTCTAGTCCATGGCTTTTGGAACCAACCAAGAAGTAGGTTTGATCATATGAAATTATATAATGCATTCTGTGTTTTGGTGTTGCCAAACAGAGATTTTTTTAAATTTTTTTTTTTTTGTGAAACGACAAGAAGTTTTATTGAGGAAATCTTCGCAAGGGTATATCAAAAATGGGGGGAGGGGAGGGGAGGGGAATCGAACTGAAGGTTCCAAACAGAGATTAATGTAATCGGAAAAATGTCAAAGTGAAATTGAAGGTGACATTGCATAAAGTGAAATTAATGGTTCCTAGCCGGTAATTTAGGCTTTTCTTTTTTCTTTTTTAGATGTGACTTGTGAGATGACGGTTAACTCGATGAAAAATTGAAGATAATGGAAGGCTTCTTTTTCTTTTTTTTTTAATATTTACATAGGAGTATTAAACTTCAAGATTTTACGACGGAGAATTACGGGGCTAAATTATTGCTGCAATTACGAACTATAGATATAAACGTAATTACTCCTATGCACGAAAAAAGTTAATATATGAAGTGGGTTGATCGTGTCCGAACTTCTAGCCCTTTTAATTGTGAACTAGAGGCCAAGACAAGGGCACACGTGATGCATTTGCAAGGCCGGGGCACACGCAATGCTTATTGTCTGATCTTTTATAGTATCGTATTAACTGTTTAGTGACCGATCGGATGAGCGGTTTGCCTTTCCTCAATTTCGTTTCCACTTGATAATAGTGGTAAATCACCCGGGATGTGTTCCATAATTCATGGAAGCTAATGAAAAGAGTTAGAAGCTAAATTAGTAAGAGAAAATAGGAAATTTCATTACTAGTGAAATAGAGTAGAAAATTCAAAATTTGAAACAATACAAGAAATTAGAAACACGCAACTGAACTTTTCAACAACCAAATGTGGCAGCAATGCAGTAGAAATTAAAACATGGACTAAAAGCACCATCTATTTTAATATACAAAGGGAGAGTATCAATTTGGTGTTTTCCCTTTTTTGTCATTGTGTCAACTTTTATAGTTCCCAAGCTATCCAACTGGAAAAAATTATTTTTACATTTTAATTTGCCTTTTAGCGACAAACTTGGAAAATATGAGGCTACCCGCTCTGAACGGGACTGATTTTCACCAAATTTTCAGGTATAGGGTCGGATCGGGAAAAAAAAAAAAATTTAGTCAAGCCTGATCAAGTTCGGGTAGAGTTTGGGGTTATATATATGGAAAAATTCAAAATACCCCCAACCTTTACTCTAAATTTCAATTAGACTTCCAATCTTTTAAAAAAAATCAATTTTACTCCCGTTATCCGAAGTTAATCAAAACGATCTCTTCCGTTCAAATGACTAACGGATTTCGTTAAAAGCTCTATTAAATAGCGTCCCGATCGAATTTTGATGATCCGAGCCGGTCAATATGTTCAAAAAGTGATTTTAGGGGTATGGGAGAAAACAGCAAACAAAATGATCGGGAAGGGCTTCATCTGAACAGTTCAATAAAAAATTGCTCAAATCAAGCCATTCCTGGTCATTTTTTTTGTTGATTTCCCACGGGTACCCTTAAAATCACGTTCTAAACATATTGAGCGGCTCAGATCATCGAAATTTGATCGGAAAAGGGGAGGTGCGGACCGAAACAAAAATCCAATCAGTATGCACCTCCCCTTTCCGGATCGAATTTCGATGATCTGAGCCGCCCAATATGTTCAAAACGTGATTTTAAGGGTACTCGCGAGAAATTAGCAAAAAAAATTGACCGAAAAGGGTTTGATTTGAGCAGTTTTTTTTATTGAATTGTTCAATAAAAAACTGTTCGGATGAAGCCCTTTCGGTCATTTTTTTGTTGATTTCTCGCGGGTACCTTTAAAATCACGTTTTGAACACATTGAGTTACTCAGATCATCAAATTTCGATCGGAACGCTATTTAACTGAGCCTTTAACGAAATCTGTTAGACATTCGGACGGAAGAGGGCGTTTTGATTAACAGAAG
This sequence comes from Rhododendron molle, assembly GCA_025413875.1. NCBI lineage: Eukaryota > Viridiplantae > Streptophyta > Magnoliopsida > Ericales > Ericaceae > Rhododendron > Rhododendron molle. The sequence continues at coordinate 36,498,493 of CM046396.1, forward strand.
ATAACGTTGGGAGTAAAATTGATTTTTTTAAAAGATTGGTAGTCTAATTGAAATTTAAAGTAAAGGTTGGGAGGTATACAAGTTTTTTTTTTGAATATGGAGGTATACAAGTTTATGTATGTATAATTCATATGTTTATCCTTACATTTTTAACCGTATCAAAAATAGAATTTCATCGATTATATGTTTTTTAAGTTTTTGCTTGGGCTGATTTAAAAAATAATTTGGGCTGTGGGATCAGGGCTGTATGGCTGGGCCTTACCTATTTCACTTACGTCAACATGACTTGGGATGAACTTGTTGCAATTTTTTTTTTAACAGGATTTGTTGCAAGATCACTTGTTATGTTTTTCTTCATGTGTGAGAAAAACAGATGGCGGGGTGTGGCAGGTAAACCCGTTGCCCTATAGGGTAGATTTCGGTTACCCGGTCAGAGTTCGGGTAGGGGTGGTTCCATAGTTGTTTCTTTTCAACAGGGATTATTTCGTGCTAAAACGACAGATATTGCATTCAATTACTTCCACCTGTCCTAAATTTCGACAGTGTGCTTAAAAATTTGACCTATTGATGTCGATATTTGAGCATACTGTATAACTTATGTATAATTTTTATTCATATCAGTCGATCGTCTCCACATAACACAAATGATTTAGTGTGGGTGTATCGTCATATAGAAGGATAAGTGATCAAAATAATATTACAACTTCCGTAAAGCTATGGAGTTATCGGTGAATTACCACGCTTGTTGGACTGTGACTTGCGCGTTACAGGCCTAAAATATGAATAAAAAACTCATCTTCAAACATCGCCACTTGAGGAACCACTATCAAAAGCTGCCCCTTTCTATGGAGTTGAATGGGACTCGGTAAGTGATTCTTACCGAGAATGGATAACAAACGAGAGAAATCGCCACCCCTTCAGTTTCAGAAAGCCCTCCTGCAGTATAGCAACTCGATATAAAACCCTGCGTAGGCTCATCACCCCTACAATCTGGATAAAACCGTATCACACCAGACCAAGAATAAGAACATTTGTTATATACTTTCCATCTCTAGTTTATCCTTGACTTCACGCATCGCTTTTGTACATGACGTTTCACTTTTGTAGATACTGCATGAATTTCACAAAACCATTAAGTTCGCATTTCCATTTGTGCAAGAGAGCATCAAGAATTGTCAAATGTAAGACCTGTATAGTGACTTCACGTAACAAACAAATGAATGTGATTTTTGCACGAAAGTAGAAAATACAGTCTTAGAATATGCATGTATCATAGTTCTTAAGAAGGCTTCAATCACTATAGTCTGAAAATCTTAACGATTAACATAAACGATATTGAATCAGAGTCCAGTGACAGATGTATGCTATACTAAGTACCATGAATGTAGTTTACCAAAAACAAAAAAAAAAGTACCATGAATGTCAGTTCCACAACAGTGTGAATCAATCAAGATGGATATTGCCATCACTATTCATTGCCTGCATCCGTAGGGTGTACAGCACATCACTTGCATGTATTTGGAACTCGGGCAACACCACTACCTCTGCAACCATGTACGATCGATATCAGATTGTGGAAGAATTTGCCAAAGAAGAAGAAAAGAATGGGAATGATATCCAAATTTGCTCCTCTGTTTTTTGCCAACAAAAGTCCCACTATAAATCAAGGATCCAAATAGAGTCTTAGATTCAGACACTAAAGTCTAAGTTAGTCCAAAACTAGGACAATTAACTAGATTTGAAATAAAAGTAATTGGGCAGATGACAAAGCAAGTTTCTATGGCTAACAATCTATTCTTTGCAGTTATTAGACAGCAATAGAGGATCGTTCCATCAGAAGGTTGCATTTTGCAAAAAGCACAATCTAATTCCCAGTCTAGCATTCAAGAAAATTGACCAACATATGTACAATCTGAATGAGATATCAGCCATGCAATCAGATTTGTAATATGTTAAATCTATATTACAACGGAGAGCGGTTTTGCAAAATGTCTCTCACAACAGTCCTCCGTGGCACATTGGAAGGCTGAGATTTAGTCTCTTCATCAGCCTTCAACAACAAAATCTAACTAATAAGAGCCCACACACACTTTTTTTTGGGTCAAACGGAAATATACCCACACAATTTAAGATATAACATTTTGTCCCAGATCATGTTAACTAAAACTAATGATGCTATTGGTGAAATTTTTTTCCGAGTCCGAGGCAGGAGCAGTTCATCAATCAAGTTCGCATAGTTCAAATTTTCTTATATAACTGAGCCCCAATACTATCATACGTCTTTACAACGCCTAGCTGTAAGATTCTACCCATAGCGAACTTCTTTCCCATCCGTTTCTGATTTCTCCTAAATCCTCCAGTCCCATATGAAAAGGAGGAAGAGTCTTGAACAAAGCAAAGCAAGCTTTGCATTTTCGGATGATGAAAACAAAACAAATAAGTTAAGGCAAGCAGTACAATAGGAGCTCAAATAAGCTCCCCAATCTATCTTTGTTAAGTCCATGTTTATGCTACTTGGTTATTTATACATGTGCTTTGTGTTTCAGGTGTTGATAGATGGTTGTCCTGATTTTGAAGCTCAATGTTGGAAGTTGGAAGTGAGGGACGTGAGCTAGAAGCAACGGACACGTGTCGAGTCTGTCAGGACGGACCACCCACCCAACCAGACCGATTTAGCTGCCTTGCAGCCTTTTTCTTTGACTTTTTGGAGGTTTGAAGAGCCAACTCCAGATTTGGAACTCTATAAAGTCTTTTGAGGTCATTCTAACAAAATCATCTTGCCTTGGAACTAGGATTAGAATACTTCAAGGCTAAGCAAAGGGAAAAGGGGAGAAACGCAAGGAAGAAGAAGAAAATGAGAGGAAGTCAAGCAAGAATGAGAGTTTTAACCCTAAGAACTTGAAGTCGCCTCCTCCCATGGCCGGCTAAACCTCCTACTCTAGGGTTAGATGTAGGTTTTTTCCCAAGTAGCTTGAGTCGTGAATGTATTTTAAAAATCTTGGTTGTAAGACTTTAAGGATGCTTTCACTTTTAATGAATGGCTTGAATGTTTTCTATCAAGCTCTTGTGTTTGTATTCTAGACTTCAAACACTTGCATGCACAGTTTATTATCGATTCATGGAGTTGGACACTTGGTTGAGATATGTTAGACAAACAGTACATAGATTCGGCTCGTGCTAGTCAGACAACTTGTACTACGCAATGATAATTTATGCCAATTGGTTGTCCGTGACTATTTTGCATTGATTCGAATGGATAGTCCTCAACCAAGTAAAATCAAGCTAAGAGGGGGAAAAGGGATTTGAATCCATAGAACTTTTTCTACTTGTTTACAAAACCACAATTCTTTTTGATTTCTTAGTTTAAACTTCAATTCCAAAACTTGTTCTTGAAAAATTAGTTGAGACCAAGACAATACCGTCCTCTTGTCCATGAGGAATGATACTCAGACTTTTGCCACAATTCTATGGAATAGTTGTAAGTGTTTTGTTGTAATCAATAATTTTTATACAGAGCTGATTTGAACCGTCCACATGCCCTTTAAGCTGTTTCAACCTTTATCATCAGTAATTCCTGAAGAATTGCCTATGATATAAGTGACTTATTATACTCAAAGCCAAAATCTTCACTGATATTGTACATCAAAAGTCCTAAAAACTCATGGCGGCTACATGACACTAGGAAATTAGATTATGAAAGGGAAATGAGTAATAGAAATCAAAATAGCCAAAGAGGTCTCCATAAAATCATATCACTGCTATATGATTTTCAATTATCTATTAATATTCACTAGTACAGTAAATTATCTCTGACGAGTAGTGGTCACCAGATAAGGTTTGACATGGAAAATGCTTGAGAATCTAGACAAAGGCATGCATTTATTTTCAGTACTTACCGTACAACAACCCTTGGTATAGTGACGAATTAGCAGCTTCTGTGAGATCCAACAAGGATTTTACCAGCTACCATCTGCCGAAGAGGGTAATCCAAGTTGTAGAAGGAACTCAGATCCTGCAGGTGTAAGAGAAAATGAAGGTCAAAATATGCTTGGATAAGACTTAGAAGTGAGATTGTGTTCAGATTCATCAGAAACTTAAACAAAATGCATGTGTGTAAGGCTGTAAGCACACATTCAGTTCAGACAATCTGATGATGCACATGAATCATCGATGTTTTCGAATAGTATCATATATGACAAACAAGATAAGTAATAGAAAGTCGCCACAAATGGAATGATACAGGAATAACCAGAGTAAAACAAAAATTGAGGCAATTTGTTAGATAATTGAAGTATTATCCTAGCAAATTGACTTCCAATCTTATCTTCCAAACCAGACGGTAGAGTTCTAGAATGGAGCAATCTGTTTGAAGATTGGATTTGCATTGGCAGTATAACATATACAAATGGGTTGTTTTTCTAGTCAATAGCCAAGTACAGGTTGTTACATAGAGATGCTTAAATTAAAGATGACTATCTCTTAGAAGCAAAACAAACTGACGGAGATGATTGTAAGAAAACAAAGATTCCTGAGAATGAAAAACTAACACAAGATTTCAGCAATAGAAATATGGAATGGTTGGAGATGCTGAAAAGACACCTCAGTTCCCACATTCCCCTCCCGTATGCCCTAACCTGTCAAGGACCAAAGTCAACTTCAATCTTGTGGTTTACTAAAGTCAAAATTCCTTCTACTTTTGACAAAATACTATGTAAGATTTTCAGTTGCCTCCGAAATCATTCCTTGGTGGAAACTTTTATCTTGAAACACCAAGCTTTGCCATTTTGTCTCTATGACACTTTTACCGGGGAGGCCAAGAAAATGGCTTACCTCAAAGATGTGAGCTATGCCTTCAAGAAAGTCAACTTTAAGAGATGAGCCAGGGTTCTCATTGCTTTGGAAACATCCATGAAACCCCAGCCCAGACCAAGTATTCTCCCTAAGCAACATTTTATTTTATTTTTTTGATAAGTAAATAAATATATTAAAATTCTCCCTAAGCAACATTCTATAGGAGCACATCTTTCATATGGTGGCAAATAACCTAAAGTAGCAGAAACACTTATTGTGAGGAGCTCGGATCATGTCTAACAAGTGTCAGAAACTGATACTTTTTCAAAATGCCCCAGTTCAAGATCAATATTGCAGAATGTTGAACACATAGCAGTAGCGAGGTCCACCGTCCACCAACTATGTTTGAAACTTTTCTGAAAGGATTATATCATGTGCATGACCCGCATAATGACTTTAATGGACATCTTTATTATAGGGAAAAAAATAACAATAAAGACCCTTCCATACACGAACTACATTAGCATAGTAATATGGGAGTAACCATTGATAGTATCTCAGAATTTATACAACTACAACAAGAAAAGTAGTTAGTTGGGGTAAAAATCAACATCTGCACAATGCAGCATACCTCTTAAGCCAAAAAATTCATTCAACGAATCTTCGAGAACAAGCTCCAAACCCAATGAACAGAAGTGAATAGCCAAAAACAATAAGTCATTCGAGTACAACTTGAACACAAATAAGAATCTTAGATTAAATTTTAACACCCCAAAACCAACAAAGATAATGCACGATACCGCGATAAATTGTCAGAACCACACAGACTAAGAAGGACTTCAGTTGCTACCCCCTCACCCTCAGTCACTCAACTTAATAGATCATACTAAAACTTGCTCAACAATACCACAATCTAAGTTATTGTAAGTGTTAAACTTAACGGTATTGCATGACCCCGCAATAACTTCTTCTGGAACCACAGGACCAAGGAGGACTTCAATTTCTCAGACACACTGAACACGATATAATAAACTTCAATTTGCAAAAAATTAAGAACCGAACCACTAAGTTATCATGTATTGTCAATTGAAATCAGTTTACCACTCATACTGATTATCACTAGAAACCAATTTTACATTGCTACCAACCACAAGGATTATTAATTTATGATTGCAGATATTGTCATTATGATCTCTGTCTTTACCGTCATAACTATTGCTATCCTTTTTGGTTCTATCATCATCATATCATAAGATGTCTCAAACTGATGGGTTTTTTTGCTTCAATGCAAAACAATGAAGTTTGGAAAGCAAGACAGAGTTCGAAAAGTAGTAGACAAAATATGAACAGATAGCTGATCAAAATAAAAAAACGAGATAAGAAAAGGGTCGAAATGAAAAAAGAAGAAGAAAGCAAACAAAAAAACACAGTAAAACACATAACTGGAGGTGACCACAATTCTGAACCATTGGTGAGATGTAAAAAATACCAATAACATTTCCTTATTTTCCATTGTTAGTCAGACACAAATAACATGCGGGGCCACAATGGACCCCATGCGGACAAGCAGGAAAATTCAACAATACGCATTGCTCTTCAAAAGTTCACAATATATTTGATTGCCTGCAACATTCTGAAACATAAGAAAGCAAAGGATCACTGAAATTTATGGAATTTACCACCGCATATTGATCTACCAAACGAAAAACAAGTCAAGTGATTACACATACCTTGCCGGAATAGAGTACTTTTTATTTGTTCATTTATTTACCAGGACTACAAAATTATTAGCTAAAATTATAAATGTCACGAAATACCTTCCCACTCCCCGAACACCAACAAACCAAAGACAGGTAGATAAAATAGGCGAAAATAAACAAATAAAAATATCAGAAAATAAGAAGAAATGAAGAAGCAATGAAGATACAACATTTATTTTGATATACTTTACAGCAAAAATTTCATCTGCACACCTGTCTTGATTTCTGCAACATATGGCCTCTGGGATTAATAATCAAAGGTCCAATCCGAGGCTGCACTCCCCTTTTACTTAGATGTGTCTGAGATGCAAAACTGAGGCAAGGATTGATTTATTGACCTTTGGAGTTGCTGAAAAATCCCCCATTTGCAGCACAAGCCTAGAAAGTGAAGGAGTTTGTTTTAAGGCCAAAAGAAACGGTAATAAGGTGCTTTGAATTAGTAAGTTTAAATCTTTCCAGCTTCCCAAATCTTACCAGAAAAGTCACCCACGGGAATCTTCCCTGGAGTTTCCAGAGCAATGAGTGCTAGCATGAGAATATGCCATGATCTTACCAATATCTATGGTATCCAAAACGATCTCATGTGTCTTATTAAGTCTTCACTTTGGCATTTTCTTCGTTCTCCAGTATTATATACTCAAGGTACTGAGCTGCATGCGACATATAGTCCTTGCCTAGGTTCTTAAACAATGCACTATGTGTACAAGAATCAGGCTGAATCCCATTATCTAGCATCTCCTTGTACAATCTCAAAGCCTCATGCCAATTACCCAAATCACAGTTCTCATTTATTAATATAGTGTAGGTGTACTTATTAGGGGGTATTCCCTGTGTTTCCATCTCATCCACATATCTGGTGGCCTGATCCATTCTTCTCAATTTGCAAAGACCATTTATCAGCACATTGTAGGTGATCACATTGGGCATAACACCCTTCTCTTGCATCTCACAGAAATACATGAAAGCCAGTTCTAGCCTCCCACTTCCAATATGAGTATGAATTAACATAGTGTACGTCACTACCGAAGGCGATAAGCCTTTACTCAGCATCTCATTGAACAACTCCCTTGCTTTCCTGAGATGCCCAACTTCCAAGAGACCGTGAATGATGCTGGTATATGTTATGTGATCAGGAACGAGACCATCGCGAACCATGTTTTGCAACAATTCAAATGCTTCTTGCAAATTGCCCAATTTACACAACCCATCCAGGATAATGTTATAAGTAATCAAGTTAGGGGGAAAACCCTTCGCTAACATTTCTTCTTGAAGACTGAAAGCTTCCGGTGTATTCCCAAGCTTAAGTTCCCCTGCTATGCAGGTTGTATAAGCGAAGTGGTCCAGCTTCAAACCTTTATTCAACATTTCGTCAAAGAATTCCTTAGCCATCTGTAAATTACCAGCCCTGAAAGAACCATTTACTAGAATTGTATACGTAAAAACATCAGGAAGAATCCCATGACTTGTCATTTCTTCTATAAGCTTCTTCACATCGTTCCATTCCCCCCATCTACAAAGGCCATCTAGAACAGTATTATAGGTAATGACATTGGGGTAGAGGTTTCTACCTTCTAATTTGTATAGCAATAGAAGAGCCTCACTAATGTTCCCCAGTTGACAGTAACCATATATCAAAGTGTTGTAGGACACTATATCAGGTGACAAGTCTTTGCTCATCATATCACAAAACCTTTGTCTAGCTTCAGTCATTCTTCCCCACTTACAGAAACCATACATAAATACATTGTAAGTGTAGACTGTTGGGGGAACTCCTTGAATTACCATCTCGTCCTCAAGTGCCAATGCTTCAACAAGCAATCCATTCGTACAATACCCACAAATCAGAGGGTTATAAGTGTAAGCTGAAACTTTCAATCCCCAGTTAAGCATCTCCTGAATCAAATTTTTGGCACGGTCAAGTTCCCCTTTCTCTGACAACCCACTGATCAACACATTATATGTCACATCATTAGGAGCACAACCACTTCTTTGCATTTCGTTTAAAAGGTCCAGCGCTTGTTGCACTTTACCTTCCTTACAAAATGAATACAATAATGTATTATATGTGACAATGCTCGGCTTAATCCCAAATTCGCCCATCGTTCTGTACACTTCCCTTGCTTTATCACCTAAATCCCTGTCCCTAAGCATCTTAAGGATTCTATTACAAACTTTCACATCCGTCAAGAACCCATTCCTTATCATCTTATTGAAAACCGACAAACAAAGCTTGACCATCGAGTTTCTAATATACAACCCTAATAAAATATCGAGTAACTTAATTGAAACCTCCTTATTCACATACCCATCTATCAAAACATCCACAACATCAACGAAATCCAAACTTATTATCCTCCTCATCAAGTAATAAGTCCGACCCATCATATTACTCTGAACAAGAATCTCAAGCATGGTACAAAAAGCGTATCCCGACCGGTTAAAACCTGGTTGAGCTTCTGCCCACAGGAAGAACCGAAACGCCACTCTTGCTTCCCCGCGCATAGAATCAAGCACTCTTATTAACAACTCGGGTTCAAAAACCACCGCCCTTACCTGAGGACTCGTGTAAAAAACCCAGTCCTTGCTGACAAAAGCCCAGGGCATCTTTTCCACAGTTTTGAGTATTAAATAGCCAAAATGGCTATCTGGGTATGTTTTTGTGATTGGAATGTTGTTATCACCGTCGTGAGGGCGGCATGCAGTTTGATGAAAAGAGAATGAAAAAATGCGGCGTACCTTGAATGAATCTAGGTTTCTTCTACTGCTACATTTGGCTATGGATTTTGAAGCTCTCAAGAAGAGAGTCATTGATCTATGGGAGATAATGATGAGAAGCAACACACGCGGTCCTATTGTTGCTGAAATCTTGGAGATTGAGAGAAACTAGTAATGGGTATTGACCTATTGGGTTCTGAGAGATTTGGAATCAAAATCTTGAATTCGGGTTTTGATATTACGCCGAACAGTGATCTCGTCTGCGTACGGCTACGTGTGTTAGGGTTTTCTTCATCTTCGAACGAAGACACATTCCGGGGGAATAATTAAAACTGCGTAAACAATCGACCATACGATGTTGTTGTGTAGGCTGCACCACGTCTGTTTGAAGGCCTCTCTAACTTTGTAAGAATTTTTTGGCATGGTTTTTTTAATAAAAAATGCTATGTGCACAACCAGAGGAACACAATCGATCGTTTCGTCCATTATTGTAGTTAATGGTCAAGATTCGCTCAATTTCTTCCTTGTAAGAGTTTTTTTTTTTTTAAACTTTGGACCGTCAAAAATATTTTTGGACGGTTGAGATGTAAAGTTGTTCCACAATTTATTGCACAACCTTTGTGCACGTAGCATTCTTTTTTTTTTTTAAATTGTTTTTCTTTAATCATTAGTATAAAATTTGGGTTAGATTTTTATATTATATTTTTCTTTTCAAGATTAAAATTTGGGATAGTTATTTTACATAGATCAAAGTTTAAAAAAAAATGACTTTTAATATCTCTTTTGTCGTCTTATATGAATTATTTTCAACTTTGATCTATGTTAGTATGTTTCTTTGATTTTTCTAATCGAGACGGAAACTATAATGTAAAAATTTGACTCGAATCTTATAAAAATTAGAAGAAAACAACCAAAAAAGATAGTGCCAAAAAGCTTCTAAAAGTTAGGCATGAGTTTGGCCCTCCAAAGCAAAATGGTTTGCTATTTTATTTTAATAGATTTTTTGGTCAAATATTTTTTTTATTTGCCTTGATAAACAAAAATATGAAAAAATTATGAAATTGGCCATTAACTAAAAAAAAGGACGAAATTAAATTAAAAATATAGTTTTCTAACTACTTTTTTTTTAACTACTGTATATTTTTTTTGGAAGCTAATCCAAACTTTTTTTCTTTAATCGTTTTTAATGTCTCTCATCAAGAGAAATTAAGAGCTTGTTGGTCCAGAATAAAAAAGTTACTAACAGTAAAGTTAACTCACACAAAAGATGCCTTAAAAGGGAGAAATTATTCCTTGCCCCAAAGGCAGGGACACGTGGCCGTGCCTGGGCACATCCGAGCCGTCCGTTCGGTACCCGGACGGCTCGGATTAAAACACCCTCTCTCCTCCTTTCTCTCTCCCCTTTCTCTCTCTGTTTCTCTCACTAAATCCGAGCCGTCCGGGTACCGAACGGACGGCTCGGATGTGCCCAGGCACGGCCACGTGTTGCCTTTGAGGCAACGAATAATTTCTCCTTAAAAGGTGAAGACGAAGGAAAAAATATGTAAATTGAGTACAATTTTTTTGATTTGTTATTATTCCAATTTTTTTGTGTTTATTAATTTCGCGTCAAATTTTTCTATATTATCGGTTCGTCTCGACAAGAAAAATCGAAAATTTTAAATATTTTTTATTTTTTCCTTCATCTAAAAATTAGTATTTTGGAGAAGTTGGGTGGGAGCTTTCTGGAGTTCGAGGTATTAAAAGGTGATTTCTAACTTTTGCGGCGAATATAATTGGGTACAGTACCATAGAGCATTTACTGTAACTCTTTTTTTTTTTTTTTTTCCCCTAATAATTAATACAGGGTGCTCTGGATCATTTTGTCCGTTGTCTCAACCTATACAGTCTCCCATTGTCTTTTCCACAATTACATGTGACGTGATTTGGTCTCAACATCGTCTTTGATAAATACAATCAAACCTGAGATGCATCTCGAAAAGGTAAATTTAGTTAGGAATTCTTTTGAACTTGTCAAAATTAACCAAAAGCTGAGCTGAACCAAGCCAAAAAAATTGATCCAGACCGGTCAGATTCGGGTTGGGATAGGATCGTTGAATCCGATTGAGATCTAGGTTGAAGCTCAACCGGACCGACCAGATCAGATCTGGTTTGGGATGAATCCTTCAATCAAATTCTAATCTATGGTGGAGCGTCGGTTCATAACGAGTCGGGTGGGATAAATCAATGCCCTTGGGGCACTATGTGGCGGTGCCCGAACGAATTGGGTGGGATAAATCAGTGCCCTTGGGGCACTATGTGGCGGTGCCCGAGGGTTATTGAATAATTTTTTACACATTGAGTAGGTTGCCAGGCAGGGACTCTGCTTTCCGGGCAGCAGAAGAGAGAGGCGCGGTGTGGCTCTGATACCACTTTGTGGAGGGTTCACAACACACAAATAGAAAACAATGGCCTGCTTCATAAAATACAAAGAAAAAATCCTCCCTCTCTTTATTTCCCAACATGCAACATACCAAAACACACGGACGATAGAGGCTTCACGAAAAAAAAAAACCCGAATTTCAATCAACAGCTTCTCAATCCACCGACATTTGGAAGCTTATAACCAAGTTTACCACTGTTTAACGGAGAGAATATCACTGAAAGCTTGAACATCTTTACTAGAGATTGAAATGATAAGAAAGAATAAGTTACAATCTCACTTCCAACCATTTTCATCTGGGACTCCAGTCATGGCTTCCTGCAGCATCGGAAGAAGACGAATGTGAGTCCCGGTTTTTACGAGTAAACAAGAATTAATATGGGAGTTCCGGCTTCAGTAATTCATTACCTTAATGCATGACAAGGTGTATTGCACATCAGTCGTCGAAATTTGATGGTGAACTACAAGCCGAACCCTGCAACCATATAAAACCAATATCAACTTTGGATATCAAGAAGTCAGACACTGAATGAACCACATAAGGCTGTGCTGGTGGCACTATGGTTATCCTGAAAGCATACTGGCAGATCAATTTGATTTATCTCATTGCTGATCTACATACAGAGACCTATGAACAAGCAAATCGGATCATCCAAGTGGGCCCCATGGTAGGTCCGCGAATTCAGTCCAGTGTTCGCTCCGAACTGGAGAAAAGTTGGGCCTCATGTAATAATCGGTGGAGGCCAAAATGACATATTAGGCGAAGCTTGGAGATTCCGGTCAATAACTCCCCTTTCAACGTAATGGAGATGGGAAGGGGTGACTAGAAACAATAAGAAGCTAACATGCAACTCCCAAAGAAAGAGTATGATGGTAGTATTTCGGAATTGAAAACATGAATATTTGTGATGCAAACTTACATCTAAATTTTAGGAGTACTTATCCTGAATAAAACTTTCACATGCATCGAGGAATGGATAATTGTCGAAAGGTTGCTCTGTTTTCCTAAGCATTTATCTCCTCTTAATTTCCTATCAGCTATTTTTTGAGAGTGTTTGTACATCGGTTCCAGATGGTTTCCCCAAAACTCAGAAGTTCCATATAATCATGCAGCATTTTTGAGAAATAAGTTCCACATTCAAACCATACTCTTGCAGTGACTAGTTCCTTGTGAAAAGATGATAAAATACCTAGGCAGAGAACGAAACAGAGGGACTTCAGAAACTAGTTTTTCCTTGTATAAAGTTCCTGGCATATGGTAGTAGCCTTTTATGGTATGTAGTGTAGTCAGCATTCTATGAGCGACTTGTCGAGTCTACGAACACCGGACTAGGTGACCTTGGACCCCTGACATAAGAGGTGCACTTAATCCTTAACCTTGGGCGCGCTTGAGGTTGAAGTCACGACGGGATCATCTTAATGGCAGCTGACCCCTTCCACCTGGGTTTGGTGCGGTTAGAGTCCAAACCTTAATCATATGAATAGCAGCTCTTCCTTGAGGTTGATGTCAGAATCATAAGAATAGCAGCTCTTCCTTGAGGTTGATGTCAGTTTGGTGGTTGAAGGTCCCGCTCCTTCTTATCCATCTGAATGGCATTTCGGGAGAAGTCCTCCTTCTCATCCTGGCAGTCTAACTAGAACTATTCTCCCAGCAGGGATGAATCACTTCTATTATGTAATTGGTGTTTTCTTTTTACAAACTAAATAAACTAAGCCAAATCGAGACTATAGAGTGCTTTGATTTGGAAAAAGGGGTGTCAAATTAATTTTGAAGCTATTTCATACGTCCAACAAAAATCATGCCAATCAGATGAGGAATGTGCAGGACCGGGAGATTTTCCAATCTACTCCGTTGGTTCGGTGAATGCACAGGTCTTAATTTACGTGAAATATATGCAATCAAGAATGATTGAGCAAATAGGTAAAGATAAATGTAGAAAAATTATCTCTTGGCAAAAAGTCAGAGAATTGCGCTTTGCACCCTTGCTACCTCAAATCTCAATTCATCTAATTTCTAATTGTCTCAGTCAAATCCCACCAATTTTGGCCAAGTTACAACGTCGACTCTCCAATTAGTGTCGATAATTTGCAGGGATTCGGAAAGGTGGCTGTCACATGGCCTAATATGGTGGCACTATATCCCTTCAGATTTCTCTCATGGATCACTTTAGTCCCGAGATTTGAATTGATAGTAACGTAATCCATATCTGCCTATCTTCCATAATGAAGTTGATGAAATGTTGTCAGGTTGGTAATTCAAAAAAAAAAAAAAAAACTTGACTGAAAAGTGCAAGATTTTGACTGTCACAGTAGGAACCACGATGACCAATGTGAAATTTGAGAAAAATTGGAAGGGTACAAGAACAATTAACCCTAGACGCTATTAAAGTATCAGCATACTAGCTAACTAAATATGGATAGCCACACTTTTTAGTATTAAGTTAGATTGAACATTCAAACAAGTAAATTAGTACTTTGTCCAAAGGCTTGAACACACCTGGATGAGTTCAATGACATCACAAGTATGCCCTGTTCTTCCAAATTCTTGCAGAGTTTTTCAGCTGAGACATACGCATTCTTTAAAATATCAAAATATACCTGCTCATAAGAAAAGGAAATTGAGTTCGGAAGTCAATAATGTTCTATGACAGGAACACTCAAATTTGACCCAAGTAAGCACAAACAGCTTAACATATATCACAGATTGACATAAGCTAAAACAGAAGTACGGAGAACTATTAACTGCTGCTGCAATGGCTTCCTCTCCCTTTTCTTTATAATAATGGAGATTAAACAAGAAATTTCAAATTGAAAAAATGATCTCATTAAGGCAAGGCACTGCGAAGACCAATTCAACTAGGTATATAGTTGAAACTTATCCAACTCCATGCTAGATTAGCAAATGAGATAAGCTATTAACCAAAACCCGGTATGAAGGGGGGATTTTATTAAAAAATCAATATAATATTCTAGAACATTGATAATTACAGCACTTACTATGTTAGTCTCCACTGAAGCGACATCCACCCTTAGTCCTTTGATTTTATTCAGTCCCTCTGGAAAACAGATCCATAAAAATGTGCAAGAGAAACATAGCCATGGCATATATGCACAGAAGTGTGGGTGTCTGAATAAATGTGTGTAAAGTTGGCGAGTGAAGCTGTCCATTGAAATAATGACCAACTTCATGGAATATGAATTGGTACATGAGAACGAAATTTTCCGTTCCCATTAGTCGAGACCAACATCTAATTGACAAGACCATGAGGCAAGACAATGATATTTCCTATAAGCAAATAAGAGTTACGTTATTATGTACAAAAAGAATATTTGGAAATGTACCGGCTAAAGTCTTAGCATTTTTGTGATCACGCTCAAGCTTTGCAACATTCTCTTGCAGTCCAACTAAAGCAGCAGCACACAAGACGCCGACTTGTCTCATCCCACCACCTAAGGTCTTCCTGAGAGTCTTTGCCTAGTAAACCAAATAAGAGCTAGGTATCAAGTTTCTGTTCTTAGACAAACTAGAAACCTAACAGTTTGCAAAAATATCTGCCATACCCTTGCGATAAAGCCTTTTGAACCAACAATGACAGTTCCCACCGGAGCACCCAGACCTTTAGATAGACAGACCTGGATTGCAGGATTTTGGGATTAATATTAAAAAAAGAAGAGACAGTGGAGATTAATGTAAAGTATGGCACCGGTAATAAAATAGATAGGAAGTAAATATGCCACGTTGTATCGTCTGATTTTGTAAAATTATGGATTGATTTTGCAATTTGCTTTAAGCACTGAGTGTTTGAACAATGAGAAAAAGAGAAAATCCAAAAGCAAAAGAGTTAGCTAGACAAAGATAACTCAGAATGCTGAACACCATGCAATCCTACCGAAACTGAATCAGCAGCTTGCACAAGCCTGTGAACAGGAACTCCAAGTGCCTGGAAAACAAATTTAATGAAGTAAAAAACTCAGATAGCTTGCATATATGCATTTACTAATTAAGTGTGCTAGTAGAGCATATGCCACTTAAATCCATTTCTACAAGCCACATTCTCGTTAAAATCTATAATCCTACAAAGCATTGCAGATAATATAAAGGGAACTGCAAAATTTGGGAAACGAATAATCACCACTGATGCGTGAAATATACGGGCACCGTCGATGTGAAGTTTCAGCCCGTACTTTGTTGCTAGTTCTCCAACTTTGTCTATATACTCTACTGGAAGGCATCTACCACCAGAGCTGCATTTACTAAGATACTACAAGTAAGCAATCCATTACATAGAGGAAGGACAAATGAAATGGTAAAACAAATAAAAGCAGGAGAGACATAAATATTACCTCAAATATCAGCAATGAA
This sequence comes from Rhododendron molle, assembly GCA_025413875.1. Classification (NCBI taxonomy): domain Eukaryota; kingdom Viridiplantae; phylum Streptophyta; class Magnoliopsida; order Ericales; family Ericaceae; genus Rhododendron; species Rhododendron molle. The sequence continues at coordinate 36,514,544 of CM046396.1, forward strand.
TTTTGTTGATTTCCAATTTTTTGTTGGTAAAATCAATTTCAAAATGTGACAGCAATTGCATTGACTGTCCAGAAAATTATACATCGTGCTCGTGGTGAAAGGTTATTGGAATAAGAATCAATTAAATAGAGGAACACGATAATAATGCTTTTCTCTTCTTCATTGTAAACTCAATGAGAATGGATAAGTAGAACATTCGTATTCTGTTTTTCCTTACCCTCATGAAATCAGTTTCCTTTGGGCAAAATGAATCAATTTCCTTTTCTCCTTATTTACTATTGGGACTGTTCAATTACCAATTATCCTGAAAGCTTAAACTCTTAGGAATTGGCCCACCATTGTATATCAAGCTACCCACATGACTTGAATCCTTTTTTATAATCAAATAGGTGTCAAACACAGACCTCTAGTTCAGATGAGATAAATCCAAAGAATAACATGAAATGAATAATGGCCTAACTTTCTTCCTGTATAATGGAGGTGTAGCAATCATAATTAAAACATCCTATTGGCATCGATGCAACTTGATTTACATCCATTTATAATTCAAGGGCGGAGCCATCGACATTGTGATACAAGTGGGGTCACTTGACCACACTCACTATAATTTCTCACCAAGACATTTTATACTTTGGAACAAAATTTTGCCATTTTGACCCCACAAAAAACTCATGAATTGCCCAACTTGCTTCCAACATCAAATACAGTCTAGATTCTCAAGCACTCTCTTCTGCTTGTGGTTTAATAGCATTAGAAATGAGCCTATAATGCATCATTTTGTGAAAGTCCTCCTAGTCACCTTATAAAGCAAAATCACATAGATTATTACATATCTGCTCTATGATTAACCTCTTAATTTATTCATTCTATTTGATTAATATATAAGAAAAATAGATTGTAGGTTTTAACCCCACTAACTAAACAGAAAATCTGCTTGCACATACAATCTGTGCATAGATTTGTTGTGGGGCCCACCACGGGTCCCACACAAATCATCCGAGCCGTTCATTAAATGTAAAACATTTTTTCAAGGGTCCCCGTAAAAAATAAGCTCAATCCGATACCTATAGGTGCTCGATCCAACCATATAACTTTTCATTATCCGAAAATCTGAATGAAAAGTTACATGGTTGGATGAAACACCTATAGGTATCGGATTGAGCGTATTTTTTACGGGGACTCTCAAAAAAAATGTTTTACATTTAATGAACGGGTGGGATAATTTGTGTGGAACCCGTGGTGGGCCCCACCAAGAAATCTGTGCACAATCTGTGCACAGAAATCTGTGTGTGTAGCAGGACTGCTAACTAAATTATTGGCTATACACCCTGTGTACACTCCTACCACTACCCTCAAGAAACTGAAAACTAAAACTAATGTGGACGATGACTGGTAAAGGAATTCTGTAAAGAACTTTAAACAACCCAAACATGAAAGCGGTAAAGATGAGGAGCATTATTAACCAAGAGACAAAGTATTTGACGTAAGAGATTCTCACAGGACATCAAATTCACAGGACTACTACCGTAAGCAGGTTTGACCCTATGACATCGTGCCATATGACAACCCAGCTGTAAAGAAAAAAAAATATCCAAGTCCACCCAAGTTAATGGATGGTTATAAAGTTAAATTTACAAGAATAGTAGGCTATTTGGCAATCTTCAAAAAGGAGCTATTGAAATCATACAGTTTTCATGCATCTTCCCAAAGAGGAGGAAAAAAAAAAAATCTTATGCATATATGTATTCCACGAACACCAGTCAGGGGGCCATGTAGCAGAGAAAACCAACCTTCCAACCCAAGTATAATGTCAGCTTGATCAATAAAAATGAAGGACGAGAAAGTTGACCGACGACCTCTCATAGGAAAGTGAGGAGTATCCAAAATGAAATTGAAAAGGAATATCTCCACTTCAGAAGATCCATAAATGGTCCCCTCATCCACAGAAGAACAAGCAAAAAAAGATTTTTCCAGCCATCGTGAGACCCATATCGAGGTCCTACCAAGTAATAAAGTATACTAGTTTAATCATGACAGTGGATATGATCGCACAATCCACCGAGTTCTAATGAATCTGCAGCCTTTGAAAAGGGGAAAAGCTAGCAAAAGAAGCAAGTCAGCCTCAAACTCTTTTCTTTAATATCACCACCTTTCCAAACACGAGATAGATTGTCACCGTTCTTATCCTCTTTTCATTGTTTTTTGGCCTCCGCTATACAAATGTGAGGAAGGATACCATTTTCCCTTTGGTTTCTTTTCCTTTTTCCTCCAGCTTGTCGGTACCAAAGTACTCTTGAATACTATAGAAAAGGGAAATGCTAACCGCAGCGCCGCAGTCCATGGGCAGGCCGGCAGGGATACCCTTGGTATATGTGTAAAACAGTGTACGGAATTATGTGATTTGTGTATTGAAACTAAACTGATTTGGCATTCTTCACCACCTTGACGCTTAACTCGTTTAGCATGAACCTACAAGAATCATCTAATGAAACACAAGTACTTACTTTGCATGAGTATTTTCCAAGCAGATAAGCCTCGTAGTGGGATAGCAAATGTCCATTTTACGGTCTCTAATGGCAGCTTCTATGAGATCAATATCCATTGACCCATCTTGGTTATTTTTTACCGTCCTTGGATGAACACCTCCAATTGTTGAAATGCCTCCATTTTCGTATATGTGAATATGGGAATTGTCACCAAGAATGACTTCGCTACCCCTAATCTCACAATGAACAAGCACACTAATAAGGTTACCCATAGTGCCAGAGGGAACGAAAAGGCCTGCTTCTTTTCCCATAATTCTCGCCACCTCCATTTCAAGGCGAAAGGCTGTCGGGTCATGACCCAGTACATCATCATCAACTTCAGCATTGGCCATTGCAATCCGCATAGATTCTGTTGGTTTGGTCACTGTGTCAGACCGGAGATCCACCGTTCTGTTCACTATTTTTTCTGGAAACAAAACCAAAAACTATTCATTTAAAACCAAATTTAAAACTTCTAAAATACACAATGTGAAACAAAAATCTGATTATAAAATCCACCTTCCAAGACAAAGAACAAAGTTACTAAGGTTCACAATTCTGCCATTACACAAATAGTTTGACAATATTCACTTGGAACGAAAACTTAGTACTCAGATTGAAGTTCTCAGTTGGGTATTACGAACAAAATTATGTTTATTTCCATGGGGCCGAAACATTTCTGTTCCCTAAGAGACTGAAACGAAACATTAGCAGAATCTAGAAATTCCAATCCATCCACCGAAGTACAGCAAAAGGCACAGAAGCATGTCGAAATTCTATGAAGCATACCAAAACATTGGGTCGTTTTGACTCCTACTACAAATATCCAATAATGACATTGTCATAATATATTTCCAAATCCATTTCATCACATTCCAGTTACGTATTCGAAATGCTTCCAAAATGTTCTGTTTTCCTAGCTAACCGAGACAACATACTGAAATGAAATTTTGATCCTTTGTCGGGAAATTATATTCAAATAGCAAAACAGTTGACATGTTCAATCAAGAAGAGGTTTTTGTATGGAAACACCAACAGATGATTCAATTGAAGCTCTCAGCTTAGGAGTTGGGAATAACATTAGAATGCTAAATCAATTTGCATATTCAATGAAACAGAGGATTTTGAACAGTACTTAGAATTACAGAAAGCAGATGCTGTAAACTTAAGAATAGGTTGAAAAATAAATAAATATCTGGATTCGTAAGATCGTCCGAACTATTTTGTACTAAACTAAATTCATATTAGGTTGGAAGAGTTGTTCCAGTCAAGACAAACCTCGTAGGGTAAGATTTATAATTTCTGTTCCCGATTCCATTCTTGAGGCGGTCATTCCATTGCAATTCATCTTTAATTAGCCCTAAAAATGTAAATTCAAGAGAACACATCAAAGTTAAAATCCGCACACACATGTATGAGAGAGAGAGAGAGAGAGAGAGAGAGAGAGACAGAGATACCTCTTACAAGGACTCCTATGAATGCCTTCAAATACGCAAAATGCTAGATAAGTAAAAAAAAACAGAGAAATCTCGCAGAACTGGAAATAAAACCCACAAAAACCTCACACTTTCAGACCCAAATTAGAAAGAACCCAAAACCAACCAAACACTTGCAAAACCCAACAAAAATCCCAAGTTGAATTCCTCAGATTCAACGGAGAGAGATAGATTTTGCAAGCCAAAAATCCAAAACCAACCCAGATTTTGCAACGCACAATTGATTTGCGAGTTGCAGAAATCCGTACCAAACAATCGAATAATCCAAAACCTAACCCACCACCACTAATCCAAAATCTGTACCAAACAGGAGGAGTATCTGTTTTATATCAGGAAGAAAGAAAACCCCAAAAGGTGAAAAAAACCCACGTATCACATGAAAGGCCAAACACACAAACGAGTGGCGCCTCAGAGGATGACCACTTTCATCTTTCTTGCATGCATGCACGGTCAGTGGTCCAATTTTAGACTAATCATACATGGGCCCTGTTTCGGAGCCCAAATTCCTCTTCTCACGCACTATGCATGCTGTGGGGCGGAGCTAAGATTTTAAGAATTGCGGGACTGAGTCACAACGGAAAAAAAAAAAAAAAAAAGACTCAATTCCTCAGTCCTTACCCAACAAATAAGTAAAACAAAATAACTATCACTATTGCTTGCATGCCATAGTCAAAAGGATAAGTCAAAATACATTTTTTAAGATCGATTACCCATTAAAATATAACAAAAATAGTTTAACAATCTATCAAAGTGAAACCGACGTGTTTTAAAATATCGAACATCTTGTAAGATTGATTGACTCTAAACTAAATTGTATCTCAATTTATCTTTCGGTATGTAAAATCACATGTCCGATGAAATCGAACATTCAAGCCACGTCCCATAATTCAACAAATAGTAGTAGTTGGATCACAAGATAGCAGAAGATAAGTCACATAATCTGTGAGCCGGTGAGTGCGGATGCGTGAGCGCAAACATATTCTTAAATTACTGCAATCCGTGAGAGCGGAGATTGAGATTGCAAGCGCATTACAAAAATTGAACGCGTGAACGCCGAGAATTTGAAAAATCATACTAGTATGTGACTAAGCCTGAAGTATTCTGGAACAAAATATTCCAGAATCCAAACCATTCGCCCACCGCCACAAATGCAAAAGGTTACAACTGATGACTGCTTTTATTTGTCTGTCAATCTTGTGGTCCAGAATAAGGAATCAAATAGGACCCGCCGAATCGAGAAGTTTTTGGTGCCAGGCGGGTACTGTTATCCAAAATGATTCAATCGGGAGTTTAGAATACGAATTCTATTACACTACACATGAACAGAATTACAACAAAATGAAGTTATAAAAATTGAAATGCAAACCGAAATACAGATTGGATTCATGAACCGAAACCCGTGATTCACACGGTGTCCTTAAAACAGATTCACCGCCTACCGGAGGGTGTTGAGGTTACTCGGCGTCTGTCTCCCAAGATTGATCCGGTTCGGACCACGAACGTCGGAACACCACCGAAGAACGTCTTGGCAAACTAACTCTGCGTTTGTCTCTCTCTCACTCTGTATCAGAATGTAGTGAACTCTTGTGAATTTCTGTGGTCTAAAACTATGTGTGAGGTGCTGTTTATATAGGCAGATAGCTGCCTAGCCTTCAATTCCGTGGAGTGAATGGCAGAGTAAATGGGGAGAAACCCCCACAATGAATAGAGGAATAACCTCCCAATGAATGGAGGTAACCCCCACCTTGAATACGGGGAAGTAATGACCCCCAATCCATTCAAATTTTCCAACAGGTACCACACATATTGTACTCCGTCGGCGATTTCAGCCGTTCAAACTTGTTTTGGACGGTTCAAATTTTAAAGAGAGAAAAAGAGGAGAGAGAGGGAATAAAATATGGACACGTTTGAACAATTAAAATCGCCGATGAACAACGCCACGTAGTACCCGCTCGGTACCTAGAAATTTCTCGAATCGAGATCCCTGGTTAACACAAGAGATTCCACGTTTGAACAATTATACGTCTTTCAATTTGCTTTCATAAGATTCTCTTTCTTGATACGCCTTTCAATTTATTGTTCTTCAATTGTAATCCATCAACTATCAATTGAACCACTTTCGTCCCTTGACCATCTTATTTGAACCTCAAAATTGGTTCGTCTTATTTTACCAATTATGACAAGATGTAATTGGTTCATCTCTTATTTGAAACCTATTAAGTCCAATTGCCAAAGTGTGACCACGCCACAAACATATATTGTTTCAAGTAACGGGCAAGAGACTTGGCTCATCAAATTGAAGATCAAAAGTGACTGCAAAATATTAAACATTTGAATATTTTGTTGTCATAATAAGAATTGAGAATAGAAAGTTCTTGGACCAAGTTAGATGATTAATTGTTGAAAATTCCATGAATTAGTCTAGCTAAAGTCTCATGATGTCACTTAAAACAATTTTCGTCCATATGGAGGATCAAATTGTGGATTAAACTCAATAGGATTAAATGAGATGGTTTAGGGATGAAATAAGTTGAATTGAAAGTTGAGAAACGTTTGATGAGGAGCAAGTTTTCGTCTCTACAAGTGATAAGTGCTGAAAAGCACCCATTTAATCATTCTAATTTATGCCTTGTTAAGTCCATTTATATTGTTATTTGGAGATTAGTGATGCGTTTCTTGTGTTTGTAGATATTTGGAGGCTTGACATTTTAATGGGATAAAGTGAAAACTTTAAGAAGTTTAGAGATCAACTCGTAGCATGTTCCAAGGTCTAAGGACCTAGAGTGTAATAACTCCATTATTAAGCCATGTTATGGCCTGGCAAAGGGAAGTCTTGCGCGGCAATTGCTATAAAGTCGACAAAAAGGAGATGATTCCAGGACTCGGCTGCTGGTACGAGAACCGAGAGGCAATGGTTCCCACTCTCACGGCCGGCTAATCTCAGTCTAGGGAAACAATGAAGCCCCAAATCAAGTAACCTGTATATGTATAGGTTTAGGTCTTAATATTCGGATTGATTATTTAACTACTGTAAAACTTTATTTCAGTTTTATAGAATGATTTTAATGCTTTCAACTTGTTTTGTATTTATTTCCGCGGTTTTTAAATATATGGAGTAAAACAATGGTATTCTTTGATTGAGTTTGGGTGATTGAGATGGATTATGCTCGTAAGACGGATCGTACCGTTAGCTGGCTTGACTGGGCTAGTGAGACGGTCCGTGCTATGGGATAGTCCATGCCGATTGGCAACTCAATATATTATCTTAAAGATTATCGGAAGGGATTGCAAGCCCTAACGATGGTCTTTAACGATTCGAATGTTAAACCTAGCCTATGCATATCGTGGTTACGCGGTCGGGGTGGATTTGAAACCCTAAATCTTTTTCCCATTAGTTTTCTAAATCAATTAATTAGTTGTTTTCTTAATTAATTAGTTTTCTGAATTCAAACAACCAAACTTCCTTTGCCTGAATTAATCTAAAAATTAATCAAATTTGTCATAACTCAGGCATACTGTCTCCGTTGGAACAATATTCTACGGAGTAGTAGTTAATTCTCAATTTTATAAATTTATTTTTGACACGGAACGATGCGGTCAGCAAGCCCGACAAGTAAACGGCTTGAGAGAAAGAAGTAGGTTTCAAACAAAAAATATATATAGTATTTTTGAATAATATCCGAGCTTGTTTGGCATTATATCCTGTAACGCCCCGAATTTTGGGTACGTTAAATAAACATTTTTATTGAATAAATTAAGGAGAGTCTAGCTCATTATTACACATAATTCTCACAAGAGTACTTTTATTCAATAAAAGAAAGGATAATCTAGGGTTAACTACTGCTCCGCCTCTTCCTCCAGCCTTGCAAGCTCCTCGGCTCCGAAGGCCTCCAGTGTGTGCTGTTCATTCTGTTCATCTATGAAATCTGATACATTATACCAGCGTCGCCCCCAGTATAATATGTCAGGGTTACCAAAGGTAACACCGTGAGCTACGGGGCTCAATAGAATAATCCAAAACCCACTAACCCTTAACTTACAACGAAGAGTCATATAAATAATTACACATGTTCATTCAACAACATAATTAACAATGACACATCCGCATTCATTATCTTGCTTACGTTGGTGTCATGCCTTTCTTTGTTTCTCCTACGCGACTCATCGTAAACCGTGTCACCATTTCATTTCGAAAATCATTTCTCATTCTTTGTTACCAATGGGCTACCAAGTCCGGCCACGTTATCAAATCTTGCATTGGCTCCTTTCCGCAGATAACCAAGCCCAATCAATCAATGAAGCTACCACGTCCGGCGCCGTTAACAATCTACACAATGGGCTACCAAGTCCGGCACATTATGAACGCACACAATCAATAAGCTACCAAGTCCGGCTTATTGGCTACAATGGCTACCAAGTCCGGCACATTGTGTCACATACTCACCTCCAAATGAAGCTACCAAGTCCGGCTCTATTGGCAACGCATACCAACGTAAGGCTACCAAGTCCGGCTATTACGTAGTTTCTAAAATATTTTACCAAGTCCAATTATTTCCTTTATCCACACTCTAGGTGTCATGTTTCTACTTCTCGGTTGTCGTGTCTCGTAATCATGCATAAACTCCGCGGCGGGACTTCGCAAACACATACAACACTTTCAAAGTAATCTTGAAACTAAATTAGCAAGATCATCCAACTCTATTTAATCATGCTTGTTTACAACTACAAGTAAGGCAAGCAACATGCTATCATGCTTACAATCATTTAAAAGGTCAAAATACGAATACTTCGTTTAAAACAACACTTTATCTTTTAAAACGAAAACGTTAAAACGCATTTCCTTTTAGAAGTTCAATAAAACACATGTTTATTGATGAGTTCATACATAAACAAGCAACTATCACTAGATCGAGCAATCAAGTAGTCATAAGATCAAAGTAAACTACGTAAAACAAATCATTCTACACATATGGCTTCATGCTCATACAATACAATATACTTAGAGGAAGTAGTTAAGGATTAACTACATTTAATTCAAACATGCATACAACTATACTTAGGATAAGTAAGTTCGAAGAACTCTACAAGATCAAACATATACTTAGGAAGAGTGGTTAGGGATCACTACCGTTCTTCTTGGCGGTAGAAAAGATTACGGAAGTACGACGGAAAGAAAGTCGGCAAACGAACGGAGTAACGGCTTACGGTAAGCTTCCAAAAGCTTCGAAAGAGAATGATTTCTCTCGAAACTAGATCGTAACCTAAACTACTACTACTTTTGGATTGAGGTGGTGGTCGAGTGGTGGTTTAGTGGCGGCAATGGAAAGAAAACTCAAGAACAAGCCAAGAACATCAAGAACAAGTTATGCTTTCAAGAAAGAAGTTGGAGAATGGAAAGGTGTGAGTTCAAATGAAGAAGTGGCTTGCTATTTATAGGCCAAGAACTCCCTCTCTCTCTCCCTAGCCGAATTTCCCACTCTCTCTCTATACCTGTTTTTTATATCATCAAATCTTGCTTGCTTGCAAGAAATACCCTAAAAACTAGGCATGCAAGGCTAGGATGTGTCCTTTAGATTGGATTATGGAAGACTAGGCAAGAAAATGGGATTTGATTTAAGTATAAAATTAGAGTTTGTACAAGAGGGACTAGATTTGATTGTCCTTGGCCATGCTTTCATTTGAAAGCATATCAAAAATAGGACAAGGGTGATATCACACTATCACAAACATCACTCTCTCTCTCCCTCTCCCATCCGAATCTCTCTCTCTCTCTCTCTCCCATCTCTCTCTCGGCCTCTCTCTCCTCTCTCTCTCTCTCTCTCTCTCTCTCTCTCTCTACTTCATATATATATATATATATATATATATATATATATATAACTTAGATTTGGTAGAAGAAAATCCTAGAAAGTACAACATATCTTTCTCTCCCTCTCTCCTATCTCTCCCATCTCTCTCGGCTCTCTCTCTCCCTCTCTCTCTCTCTCTCCCACTTGTACACTCTTGGAAGTAGTATATATATACTAATATATATATAAGTACAATGGGTCAATCATAAAATCTATATTTTCAAGCAAAATAGATTTTCTAATTATAATATACAATAACATACATGCACATTGCAATATAATATATATATATACATATATATATATGCATACAAGTACATATAAATATATATATACACATGTACCACACAATCTAGGATAGATATTGCCAAATCCTATATTTAATTAACTATTCTAATGCTTTCAAAGTACAAGTCCTTATAATATTAACCTAATGTATTAATTCTAGTTTATTCAATTGACACACATGGAAGATCTTATTATTTTATTAACCCTAATACTTGATTGGCAAGTATAGCTATTATCCAAGGGGTAATAATTCCCCTAACCTTCTTTATCCAATGGATAAAAGAATTAAAGTACTTTACAAGATTTTCTAATTAAAATAACACAATACACATGTGTTACTTACAATAAAATACATATACCTATATATATATATATATATATATATATATATATACAAGTACACATATAATATATGCAAACAAGTACTACAATATCTAGTCTAGATATACTAAAATCCAATATCTATTAAACTAATCTACTACTTTCAAGTATCAAGTCCTAAATTCTATTTTAATCCATTATACACATGGCCAAATCTAGTATTTTAATAAACCTAGTACTTGGTTGGCAAGTAAAACTATTATCCAATGGATAATAGTTTTCCTAGTGGTTAATAACCAATGGTTAGTGAAGGTAAGGTCCAAGGGTTATCGTCCAATGGTTAATAAATCTCCTAGCGGTTATTATCCAACGGTTAATGCTAGAAAGTCTAATACTTGCAATTAAGCACTAAACTAATCTAATCTCGTACTTAGGGAGATTAACCAAGGTTCTCCTATTATCCAATGGGTAAAGATAACCCTAATGCTATTGTCCAATGGTCGATGGCTAAAGGTTCAAACGGTTCAAAGGGTTAATCAAGGGTTAGGGAGAAGTGATTAGGCTAAATGGGCATTAGGCTATTCTAACTAATCGGTTAAAGACTAACGATACTTAATCTAGGCTTTCATTGCTCGAGTGGTATTTTGGTTTTATTTAGTAGGAAATCGCCTAATAACGGAATATTAAAGCCCGACGGTGCCAAACACCAAGGTAAGGCGTGAGTGTGGCCAATGCAGCCCGCTAGCAAAGCAGTGGCCAAGGCATAGCCAAGGCAAGGCCAGAGCATGGCAGCCCAGCAACGCCAAGGCAAGGCCAGAGCAAGGCAGCCCAGCAACGCCAAGGCAAAACCCGATGGCAGCCAAGGCAGAGCCACCCGGCAGTGATCCGACGCCTAGGCGAGGCAGGCCCGACAGTGACCCGACGCCAAGGCAAGGCAGGCCCGTCAGCGAGCCGACGCCAAGGCAAGGCAGGCCCGACAGAGACCCGATGCCTGGGCGAGGCAGGCCTAACAGCGACCCGATGCCTAGGCAGCCTAGCCAAGCCAAAGCAAGGCAGTCAAGCCAACGGTCAAGGCAAAGACCAAAAATTTCTACTAACCACTTCGGCATCGATGTATCACTCCAGGTTAGGGAAAAGTAACTAAGCCAAACGGTAGTTAGGGTTTGCTAATTAATCGATTAAAACTAACTATACTTGCCATGTAGGATTTCCAGTCGAAAAATATAATTCTAGGATTTTACTACAATTACCAAGTAACTATACCAAGGTCTTAATAGGCATACTCGTCTTTAGAAAATGACCTTAATACCCGGGCGATAAATACCAATCTCCTAAGTCATTAAACCTAATTACGACGGATTATTAATCGCTAAAAGGGATTTATAAAATAAATAAAGAATTTTCAAATATAATAACAAAATTTTATAAGTCAATAACGACCGATTTTTGGATGTTAAAAATGAAATCCAAGTATTAAAATAAAATTTAAATTTTTAGCGAAATTTTTATTGACCAAAAATCAGGGTCGTTACATATCCCTTTCTCCAAAAGTTACGGGGTCATTTTGTCGAGTTCCTTCGGCATGGTTCTCTCAAGCGCACTAGTATACTCTACTTTTACATATTATTCTATGCCTATTAGGCGGAAGTTAACAAGACTTTAGTTTAATTACAAGATTAAATGGTTGTAGTTTCTTTTTTGATTTCTCCTCGATGATATCAAAATAAGACTTCGACACATTTCGCCAAAGTTAGGTACGCAAAATAAATATCTTCTTTTCAAAAAAATTTACTACCTATTTCATTTCTCTCATATACTGTTGAGAATATAAATAGCAAATTTATAAAAAAAAAAATTAAAATTTTCTAACTGCTTAAGCATTTAAATGAGTTAATGATTACTATTCTAACATTTATATCTATATTATAAAATAAAGTGGTTTTTTTTTTTTTTTGAAAACGTCTAGGCATACAAGTTAGAGCAACATTTATATGTATCAGATTACTCTTCATTAAAATAGTAGCTATGTGATTAGAAAATGAACAAAAAGGAAAAACCTAATTATTGTTTTCCTTACCAAGTATCTCTGTCCTTTTTTTTTTCGAAATATTTATTAACATTTTCCTTTTATCTCTAAAAAAGGAAAACCTAATTATTGCTTTTCTAACCAAATCTTTCTCTCCTTGTAATTTTTTGTAACATTTTCTTCCTCCCTCTATACACAGAGCCATGTGATTAGAAAATGAACAAAAAGAGAAAACCTAATTATTGGTTTCCTTACCAAATATCTCTATCCTTTTTTTTTTGTAATATTTATTAAATTTTCCCCTCTATCTCTATCTTTGTCAAGTTGGATTACTTTTCATTAAAATAGTAGTTATTTGATTAGAAAAGAAACAAAAAAGAAAAACCTAAGTTATTGTTTTCCTAAGGTTCCTTACAAAATCTCTCTTTCCTTTTATTTTTTCTCATAACATTTGCTTCCCCTCTCTCTAACTCGATTTTTCCATAACATTTGCTTCCCCTCTTTCCAACTTGGTAAAGATAGAGACAGAGAGGGACAACAAATATCTATATTATAAAACAAAGCCCATTTTTTTTGGAAAATGCGTAGGCATATAAGTGAGAGCAACATTTATATCTATCAGATTGCTCTCATTAAAATAGTAGCTATGTGATTAGAAAATGAACAAAAAGGGAAAACCTAATTATTGTTTTACTTACCAAATATCTCAATCCTTTTTTTTCGTAATATTCATTAACTTTTCCCTTTTATCTCTATAAAAGGAAAACCTAATTATTGCTTTCCTTACCAAATCTCTCTCTTATTTTTTTTTATTAATTTTTCTCTCTCTCTCTCTCTCTCTCTCTCTAAACAGAGCCATATGATTAGAAAAAGAACAAAAAGGAAAAACCTAATTATTGTTTTTCTTACCAAATATCTTTGTCATTCTTTTCGTAATATTTATTAATTTGTCCCCTCTATTTCTATCTTTATCAAGTTAAATTACTCTTCGTTAAAATAGCGGTCATTTGATTAGAAAAGAAACAAAAAAGAAAAACCTAAATTATTGTTTTCCTAAGTTTTCTCTTCCCCTTTTTAAGTATCCAGTTTTGTAACTCAATTTATTAAGAAGACATCATCATTGCACATTTCACATTAATTTCTACTTCCATTTTTCCTACTTACCCTCTTTAAAGACATTATCATTACACTTTTACTCATTAACTTTTCAAAATAAAATCTACTTTTAGGGACAAAATGAAAAATGTACCAACTTTTACCCACTACCTTTTCAAAATGGACATTTATTAAGAGACAGCTCAAGATGAAATACTGGACTCAAAAAAACGGATAAATAGTGCGTTTTCTTTGAAAATATCTAGGCATACAAATGAGAGCAACATTTATTGCGATCGAATTATTTTTTTGTTAAAATAGTAGCCATGTGACTCGAAAAGAAACAAAAAAAGAAAACTAATTATTGCTTTCCTTACCAAATCTCTTTCTCTTTTTTTAGTAATAGTAATTTTTTCTCTCTATATCTATCTTTATCAAGTTGGATTAATACTCTCTTTTTTATCGACAAAAGTAACATTTTATTAAGGAGAAGGAGAAGAGATTTCCAACCAAGGTTGAAAAGTAAGCCAGGTGGGGCCCATACACTCTGAATGATAAAGCCCAAAACACCTAAAGGTCTCAAAGTCCAGATATTACAAATAAAGCTAAAAAACACCAGATGGCCTAAAAAGCCCAAATGTTACAAGTAAGCACAAACAAAGAAACCTAACCCACCAAAATAGGCCAAACCCAGTCCTTAAAACCCCTAACAATGCAAATTTTCAACCCACCGCCCACCAATCAGACAGCAGCCTAACCCAAACCACCCATCATCTGCCTCCGATCACCACTAGGTCGCCTCTAGCCAACCCAAATGGAGAAAGAGCAAGTTGGATTACTCTTCGTTAAAGTAGTAGCCATGTGATTAGAAAAGAAACAAAAAAGAAAACTAATTATTGTTTTCCTTACAAAATCTCTTTCTCCATTTTTAGTAATATCATTTAATTTTTTCTCTCTATCTCTATCTTTATCAAGTTGGATTAATACTCTTTTTTTTTTATCGACAAAAGTAACATTTTATTAAGAAAAGGGAGAAAGGGATTTTCAACCAAGGTTGAAAAGTACGGGCAAATGGGGCCCATACACTCCGAAGGGCAAAACCCAAAACACCTAAAGGTTTCAAAATCTAGATATTACAAATAAAGCTCAAAAACACCAATGGCCTAAGAAATCCAAATATTACAATTAAGCACAAACAAAAGAACCTAACCCACCAAAATGGGCCAAGTTCAGTCCGTTAAACCCAAAATAAACCCCAACGATGCAATTCAACCCACCGCCAACCAATCAGTCAACAGCCAAACCCAAGCCGCCGATCATCCACCTTCGATCACCACCAAGCCACCTCTGGCCCCCCCAAACGGAGAAAGAGCAAGTTGGATTGCTCTTCTTTAAAGTAATAGCCATGTAATTAGAAAAGAAACAAAAAAGAAAAACCTAATCATTTCTTTCCTTACCAAATCTCTCTCCTTTTTTTTTTTTTGGTAACATTTTCTCTCTCTATTTCTCTCCAACTTGATCTTTTGAGAGAGAGAGAGAGAGAGAGGGAGAGAATAAATATTACAGAAAAAAAGAGAGATTTAGTAAGAAAAGCAATGATTAGATTCTCCTTTTTTGCTTCTTTTTTTAATCACATGACTATTATTTTAGTGGAAAAAAATTCAATGGCAATAAATGTTACTCCCTCCGTCTCTTTTTAAGTGTTCTGTTTCGTAATTTCAACTTATTAAAAAGACATTATCATTATACCTTTCACATCAACTTTTTCCATCAACTTTTTCCTCCACTTTCCTTATTTACCCATAATCATTATACTTTTACTCACTAACTTTTCAAAATAGAATCTATTTTTAGGGACAAAATAGACAATGCACCAACTTTTACCCACTAACTTTACAAAATGACCACTTATTAAGGGACAACTCAAAATGAAATACTGGACCCTAAAAAAGGGATGGAGGGAGTATGTCACAATCACTAGTTCTAATATAAACAAAAACAATGATGAAAATGAACGTTTTCATAAAAAAAATTCCACCTCTCTAGAAAATGCAATGCCAAATTTTTTTCTCCTCAGTCCAAACATAGCTTCAAATTTTTTGTAGTCCCAAAGTGTGCGGGAAAACGAAAAAAGAAATCCGAAAGATTCAAATACTAGAAAGCAGTAAGAGAGTGCTGATAAGATTTACCAAAATTAACAGAGAAATATGGGGAAATATATCATGTTCGCGATCTTAAACTACCCATGTACGGCGAAACATTTAGCACAAAAGTAAATATACTTCCATTCCGATCACAATCGAGTAAATATCTCAACAGCTCCGTATCAAAGACAACTACTGGACTTTTACAATAACCGGTAAGGCCTCATTGCAGCAAGCAGTGTCTGATTCAGCACAAGGTCATGACACAGAATTCAGCCTGTGTCAAGACTCAAAACTGTAATAATAAAACAGCTCCTAGTGATACTTCAGTAGCTTAAAGTCTATACCTTTCCCTTGAACTCTTGAAATTGTGAAACTCAGTCCAAAATTGATAGCCGAAGTATCAGAGGAAACAACGATATCCCCAACAATAACCTGGTACCTTGTCCCCTAGTTCGTGATGCGATTTTTCATCGGTAATATGATGCCACAAAGAAGAGCATGAGCGCCGATGAAGCAGTGACAAAAAGTTCCTGCACAAGCATTAACTTGTCAATGGAGCAACAAGCACATGTATTGAACTATATCAACACATAGGAAAAAGACCTAACTATATTGAAAGGGAAGAGAGCGTGTCATTCCTTTACGTAATCATTCTGAAAATAAACGCATCTTGCATGGAAGCACATATCAAAACAAGTAAACATCCTATGGATAATACTTGAAATGGATTCTTGGAGGAGATTAAAGGTCGATTAAAAATGGAATTTGCCTGCAAAACAGTTATACAACTCTAAATAAATAATTGGCTGATATGTAGATAAATGAGCACAGAGACATAACGGGGGTAACTGGCAGTTTCCAAGAGGAGCTAGCACTTCAAAGGTGCCCTAAGGTTGGGAAAGCTTTACGAGGGCCCAAGAAAGACAAGTCAACATAATCTAACAACGAGAAACCTGAGACACTATTTCAAATCGGCAAAGCAAGACAGCATGCCGCTCAGTAATAATCAACCACATTTAAGACATAAGAAGTTACTTCAAAGGTGATCCAGGATATATACAAGACTTGTGAAGGCCCCAGAGAATAGGAGCAACTAAAAGAAGTTCATGAGATATATGGGAGACCATGAAGGGTTCAGAATATTAACTATCAGCACTACTCAAAAGCTCCAGGTAATTTGAAGACTTGAAAGAGATTAAGGGTGTTCCAAGACATGAAGATTTGTTTCAACACCAAAAGCTGGAATAACGTTCCAAGAAGTGGAAACCTGTTGCGGGTTGCTTGACAAAGTTCAGAGTAAGTACTATGCTCTTTGAATTTCAAATAACAACAGAAACTGTAAAATAAGGCCGCATCCAAAGATTGCATCCAATGATCGTCGTTGACAACTAGATTTGCCTTTACTCCAATTTCATCGTGGGAGCAATCTGTAACTTAGAGTAGCTTAGTAAGCATTGCGCTTGTAGTAGGTATGGATTTGAAGCAGAACCAGTGGCAGTTCAGTTGCAGTAATAGTGGAGTAAGAAGTGCCAGGTACCATTTTATTTCAAGTTCATTCAACAGTATAAATCTTTTTCTTTCATCCCTTCATCTTATCACTTTCAATTACTCAAACTAGTTCTTGCCTTGACGAGTTTCAATTTCGACAATTCACAGAAAAATTCCTCTTCATTTAGGCATAAGAACTTTCAACACATTCTCATGGGTAATCCTGGCCTCCTGTTTGCTCCAAAAGGGATATCCGATCTTTTCTGGAATGTCTCTTTACAAACTTACCCTTCAAAAGAATTTAAAGCCAACACAAAGCATTCAAAAAATACATTTGAATTGCACATATTAAATGACAAATGCCACCGATTTAAACGTGCGACCAGTCTCAAGTGCAGGTCATTATTGGTGCCTTTATCTGAAAGTGCATGTATATGTACACACAGAGTAGAATCTTCTGTTTAAGAAAATCATAAATGTTGGGGGAAAACACCATTCTACATAATAAAGCAGAAATTCGGATTGGTTACAGAACCTGAGCTGTATACAGTTTGGAACATGTAGAAACAGGAAATATAAAAAGTTTCGAGCATGAGGTTTACCATAACTAACATGTCAGAAATATCTTCTTCTATGAAACAAATTAGTGACAGTGATATACCTGGTTATAGTATACGAAAGCGGGGATGTACTTGTAAACAGACTCCATCACATTCAGGATACTAGTGTATCCCTGCAATCAAAACGAGAAGGCGTGATCAGCTAATAGAAGAAACCCAACAGAGTCATCAAGGAACTCAATCAAAGGTGGTCTGTGTGGAAATGTCAACCAAACCCCAGAAAAATATCAGCTCAACTAGTCATTCTCACACCTTTTTGGAATTGGACCCGACATCGAATCACAATCACAAACGTGATGTAAATTCTAGGGGATTAGGTAGAGAACCCTAATCTATTCTCTACTCACTTTGCAACCCCTCTCTTCTCTCTTATTCTTTTCTTCAGTGTTCATCACATGAGTCTACCTAGGTTCAGAGCTTCAATGCTTATTGTTCACCATAATTCCTTGACGTTTTGGGATGTGATTTGTCGTCTTCTTTCATCTTTTTCCCAATCCGTCCACAATAGGAAAAAAATTCAGATAAATTCCGGTAGAGTCACCTCATAGGTTCTGGTTGCTCAGAAATTGGCTTGATGATCATCAAACACCAGTTCATACCTTTTTCCTCGTACCCTTTGATTTCAGACAAACTAAGTTAATGAAAGCATATGGGTTCAATCCTAATGCTAGGGTGCGATCTAAGCCATACAATACACCCTTCGTAGTTACAATTATGTACCATTATCTCCAACTTACCTATGATGCAAGGGAAAGTGGCAAACGAGTCTTCGGCCTCTTTTTATATATGGGTGGCATTCCCTTAATGCCTCGTTGCTAATATAATTATTTACTTATAAAAAAAAAAGAAGTGGCAAACGGGATCTTTTTGGCTTCGATATAAGGTTCTCATATCTCCAATTATGAAATAACATTATAACAGAAAGCGTAGAGTCTATTGTCTGGAAAACCACTTGATGACTGTGACAGGTACAGCTTCTGGAGTTGTCATAAACATTCCAATGGAAGTACTTACAAAAGATGAAACTGCTATACAGCTTACAACCAGGGCAAGAGAACGAAGAAGTCGTTTTCCCATTCGTAGTACCCGTCCTTCCTCTTCACCATCTTCCTGCAGCCAACATCAAGTTTCGTAATTAACATACCAAATGACAAAGTAAGAAGGTTCCAAGACAAACACTCAGAAGCTTTGCTCCGGATGATGTCATTAAAGATGAAAATGGTACTCACAGTATATTTTGGTTTTGTAGGTGGTTCAAACTGTCTCAGCTTTTCATAAACTCGATATACAAAGGCGAAGAATAGAAACTCCA
Source organism: Rhododendron molle (assembly GCA_025413875.1). Taxonomy (NCBI): domain Eukaryota; kingdom Viridiplantae; phylum Streptophyta; class Magnoliopsida; order Ericales; family Ericaceae; genus Rhododendron; species Rhododendron molle. The sequence continues at coordinate 36,533,711 of CM046396.1, forward strand.
AAGGTTTATAATCGGCATTTCGCTGGATAAAAATCCAAGTAGTCTGCAGAGAGATCAGGAAAAGACAAGGATCAAATACAATACAACTGGAAGAGGTCAACAGAACCACGTCAACTAAAGTAAATTTTGTAACTCAAACATAAAGAGGTAGGAAGAAACAATTGATTCTCCTATTGCGTAACTTACTTTCTCCCTATGTAACACGGGTACTGATATGGACATGGACATGGGACACGGGATTTCTTAAAAAATAGGGACACGGACACGGCAGGGGACACAACAAAAATAAATAAATAAAATTTATTTTATACCCGTGGAAATATAGTTAAATGTATAAGCATGAAGCTTCAATATATATAAAAAAATTAACCTATTTACATCATATTACACTTTTAACCCAAAATATTTGAAGAAATAAACATTTACCCCCAAAAATTTAAAAAATTGCACATTTAACCCCTGTCATGCCCCCATACGTGTCCCCCTAAAAAAATATTATTGGACACGCCACCATACGTATTTTGTTGCGTCCCCGTGTCGGACACCGGGAAACACCGGCCTCTAGGAGTGTCAGTGCTTCATAGCTTCACCCAAAAGGTATCAGACAATCTCAGCAATTTTATACCACATAATAAACTTATTATCAGCTGTAGGTTGACTACCAGCATCAAACATTAGAATGTAGGATCCATCTTATGGGTCAAAATTGTGGCAGATTTGGCAATATACGAATATGGATCCAATTACTGATGCGTGAATGCGAGTTTAAATCAAATCCAGCAGAATAATGCACAGTACCTAGACTCAAAAGTTGATAGTACTGTGAATACCTAGGCCCTATGAACACAACATTTACTCGTCATTGAAATTTATAGAACACATTTTATAAAGTGACATCATTCACAAATTTGAGTCTTAGGACTCTGACTCTTACCAGAATTCCCTTATAACCATATTAAGGGCTTCTTACATCCAGATTCCACATCAACAACTTCAGGAAATATTTATAACCCATTCAGCTCTACATATATTGGCAACTTATCAATGATAACCATGGTAGACAAGATTTGTCATTTCTTAAACAAAAAGAAAGGAGAGTGGAAAAAGTTTCAAACCATAGAATGTATTTTTATAGCACAGCAGCAAGGTGATTCTTTGCATTGCAAACATTGCAATCTCTACTTACTCAACGGCTTGCATTATTATGTGAAGAAAAGTTAGAATAGAATATAGCATGCTTCTTGACATGCTTGGTATTGTCCTACATTTGAGTTGTAGCAGATTTTAAACTCAATTGAGAAATGTTGAGTTAAAAAAGAGACCAAATCACAAAAAGAAAGAAAATAGCCAACAATAAATTGGCAAATTTAGGCCGCAAAACAGTTAGACCGGAATGAAAACAAAGGCATGGCAACTGTAAAATTCATCATCGGAACTGTTTAAGAGGTATAATAAGGGACTGAATTCACCTCTCCAATTCTTATATAATATTCAAGAAGAGTTATCTGCTACATAATATAGACCTGCAGCATACCTCAGATAAATCCTAATCTTCCAACCGGACCTTAATAAGCTTTACAATTTCTAATTCTTCCCTATATGCAAGTGGATAGCTTGGTTTCCTTGGTGGTTATATGATTTTATATTCAGAAATTTCCCATGTGCCCCAAATCTAACGTGATGGGAAAACTGCCTGTCTTTTCTTTTCCCCTCAAGTCTATTCCCAAACTGCCTTTACACCTGCTACTGTAAACCATGCTACAGAGACATGCCATCCACGGCGAAAAAATATCAATGCAGAGGTAAAAGGAGATATGTGGCCGCACTAGTGGGAAGGCACAGACTGATTACAATCACTATTATGTACGTCAAACCTCCAGAAGTTTGATAACTTTTTTAATGAAAAGTAGCCAGATTCTACTCGCTGATCACGTGCAAGTGTAACAAACCCACCTCTGCTCCCATCCCCGCCACAGAATAGAAAAACAACAAACAAACTATTAGTTATTACTTTAAGCCCTACCTCAAAAGAGAGATCAGCAAATAAAAAGCGATAAGTGACAAGAATGCTAATCCCAATTACCATACCACGTAGCAATAGCATACAAATTAGTGTTCAAGTCCTGAAGCTATGAAAGTTGCAAATGCTGATAAACAAAGTTAATAGAGGGGGAAAAAAAAAAACACCACTTACAAATACAGCAGATATTGCCAGGTTGATCTGCATATCTCTAATACTGGACTTGGTGAACCTGAAAGCACAGCGTCCGCTGGATTAAAAAACTACAAAGTCTACAAAATGGCCCAGTGTTAAACAAATTTTGCCATGTTGGTTCACATATCTTAATAATGGACTGGGCAAACTAAAAACCAAAGTGTGCACAAGAGCACAGATCAACATAATTTACAGAAGGAACCAAAGTTAACAATTGGATGGTTGGGGTGAACGAACAAATAAGATTGCAAGGGAATCTCCTGACAGTGAAATAGTTTCTTTCGAACTTCAAAAAGTTATAACCACAAGTGTTTATCATTTAGCAGTCTTACTACTCACAAAGCATTTGTATCATTTGGATCTCCTTAGTTCACCCAGGGTCGAGTGATTGATCAATGAATAGACAGCGATCCAATGAATGTTGAGTGGACAAGGTCAGGATAAGGTTGAACACAAAACAGACACATCAATACAACAAAGAAGTAGAGATGGAAAATACAACAGAGAAGTAGTCATGAATGTTGAGTGGAGAATTTCTCTTCCTTTCTAAATCCTTCCTCCAATTGAGTGGAATCTCTAGCCATTGTTATTGAAATAGTTTTTACAAACAAATTCTCCTATGTTTCACACTCGCACATGATGTAGAAAGGAAGAGAAGGACATCACCAATTTTGGTGACATTTGCAACTACACCCATCAACATCAATAAGGCACAATAACTCTTTTGTCATAGATATGGGACATAACTATCATCGGGATGCTTACAATGCCAAAGCAGCTTCAATACTAATATACAACGAACAGTAATAAATTGGTAAGGTATGAGAATCGAACTGCTAAGAAGAGTTCGTAATGGCACTATTCTCTTATGCTATGATGAAATGCAGAGACAGACCTTGGCCACCATGGTACCATTGGCTGCTTATCGGCATACTTGATATGCTTAGAAACCTGAATGGTAGAACCACACGACTCATAATCAACATTATGCCAAAATATATAACCACTCATGAGCCTTGAATATCTAAATGAAGCATCACAGGATAGAGAATCACATGATAGATGGTCAGACACTAATGAGAACTAAGTGACAGGCGTCCAGCAGAGTGAAAAAGCATTCGACTAAACAAGCAATGTAATAGTTTGAGGATTTATCCCATGAAAAAGACGCGATATAAGAATAAGTTTTCTGACCAAAACTCTTATGCTTTATTGTTGGGTTATACATTGAAACTTATGGTCAACAGCATATAACATTGAGAAAAGTAAGGTACTAATTCATAAGTTCCCCCAGGTGAAAGAGGTGATATAAGCATAAGTTTCTCAAAAAAGATCTTTAGGCTTCCTTGTTTTGTTTCCTGAAATTCAACAGTTACCAGCATCATATGCCACTGGAAAAATGGTAGGTAGACATCTTATAATGAAGACACTATCTAGTCTACAAAAAGAATAAACTAACGAACACACCAACGGCCTCATAATAACCCCTGTGATCTCCCTCGATATTCCATGTACAAGGAAGATCCCAGCCTCAACATCAGTGGCTTCAGAGATAAATAACTTGTTTCATCCTTCAAGTTTCAAAAACCAAGATTGGCGAAATATACCACAAAGGAACCAGATGTCACACCCTTCTTTCGGTTTTCCAATTGCTCCATCATCACTTTGTCATACGCCTCTTCTAACTGGAAATAACACATGTAGAACACAAATATCCCAGAAATAGTTGCATAAATACCATTTTGAAAACAAATAAATTAAATACAAGCAGGATAGTATGCAGAAAAAAACGGTAACCTACTTGGGCAACGGTTGCTTTATCACCTTTCTCCTGTGCATCCTTGCGTTTACTTGCATATGCCTGCTTGACCCCCTCAAATCCTGCAACAGGGCTCACACCAAGCACCTGAAAAAAGTATTAGAAAGGGAGAAATTGATGGCAACGAACCCTCAAAAAAACACCAGCTGAAACTACCTCATATGGGTCGTAGTTGCCGCTGGAACTTGAACTTCCTGCAGCCGACGAAGCAGCACAAACCACTCTTACATTGAGTTGAGAGGTTCTACCAAACCTGACCCCCTCAAATCCTGCAACAGGGGTCACACCATGCACCTGAAAAAAGTATTAGAAAGGGAGAAATTGATGGAAACAAACAGCTCAAAAACACACCAGCTGAAACTACCTCATACGGGTTGAAGTTGCCGCTGGAACTTGAACTTCCTGCAGCCGACGAAGCCGCACAAACCACTCTTATATTGAGTTGAGAGGTTCTACCAAACCAGACATGTTCAGTATCAAGGTAATGTAAGTAACTGCTATGGAGAAACTAGATAAACAAGCTAAAGGAGTATCCTTTCAAGTGATGAACTAATATGTACACAAACGCGCGTATGTGTGTCTGCATAATTTATACATCGTAACGTAATACAAATCTCCTAGGTATTATCAACTCTTGAGTTATCAAAATTGGCTCGCTAGTGGATAGTGTGATTGGTTCTCAGTGGATAGTGTGGTTGGTCCTCAGGTATTAGTTGAAGCGATGTAAGTTGGCCAGAGTGCCTGAGTTATAAAAAAAAAGTATGCCATTTCCATGCCCCATTTTATCACACACACACACACACAAGTCACCCCACATTCTTAACAAATTGTACAGTATTTAGGAGCCACATGGAAAAATCCAAAGGGCACAGAACTGTCCCAATTGAAGAACTCGGGTTCTCTATCAGTTGCGGAGAGAACATAAACACACAACTTTTACAAGAATCCACGAATCCCGTGTTTTCTTGAATATGCCTGCGTTGGAATATCTGTTCAACCAACTTATTAAAAGGAAAAAACTTTCCGAGGAAAAATTTACCTGACAACAGAGGGGGGCAAATTTGGAACAGGACTTCTGAGGAAGGCATTCTTTCGAGAAACCTGCAAGCTGGGACATTGAAGGACGTTTGATATTGGCCAAGGCATGGCTTTGATCCTCTCTCTCTCCCCCCTCCCTCTCTCTCTCTCTCTAGGTTCCTTGGGTTTTTGCTGTGGGAAAAATGAAGGTTTTCGATGGTGGGTTTTGCCTTTGGATGCTCGAGTATTGTCTTAGCCACTCTCTGTTTGACATTCTTGAAACTAAGAAAACTGAGTATAAATTTAGTTTTTCGGATTCGACAATAGAGAAGTGTTCGCGTGGCCTAATGGATAAGGCGCTCGCCTCCGGAGCGGGAGATTGTGGGTTCGAGTCCCACCGTGAACGTCGTACGCTTGCATTGAATTTTTTTTACTAGTATGTGTCGGAATACGAAAATACTGCACCCACCAATTTTTTGTGGGACCCACTTTTGGGTTACATTCGACCTATTCATTAATTTAAACTATATTTTTTAAGGGATTTCATAAAAAATCAGCTCGATAAGATAAGTGTAGGTAGTATTTGATTCAATTTTACAACTTTTCATTCAGAATTTTAATCCGAAATTCTAAATGAAAATTGTAAGATTAGATCAAATTCTTACATTTATTCGTTGAAAACCTTACGCGATGGGGTTCGACTAATTTAAGCGATGGGTATCCAAAAACCCCTGCTCCCTAAATAAATTTTCTCTTCCTATTTCTTTCCACTCATTACTTTAAAAAACTTTCCTCAATACCCGAAACAAACATAGTCTTATTTCTTTCCGTGTGGAACTTCTGTTTTAATTTTTCTGCTGAACTTTTGGCAACCCATGTATACTTTTGAACCTCTCTCATTTCAAGCTAGAATAAACTTTCTGGCTCGACAAACTGGCCGAAGGCCCGAACCCATCTCCCCTTTCTCCTTGAATAGTACGTAGTTTAATGTACTGCGTGTTTTTTGGTTACAAATTTACTCAGCGCTTTGCTTTCATTAACTGGGGAAAGCCAGATTGTGAATCTCTCTAATGTACAGTAGTATATGCTTTTGCCACCTCTAAACGTTTCAGTTCAACTTTTCAGAGCACTTAGAGGAGCTTCCGTATCTAACGCTTCCATCCCTATCTTTAAAGGACCCTTACCCGAAGCCATTAAAGTTTAGCAAGAACTCGATTATTCTCAAGGATAAACTGAACTTCACAAATAACTAAAGTGTAACCTCCCCCCGACTGTCGGGTAGCTCTCCGTAATAAACTGTCGGGTAGCTCTCCTTAATAATTAAGACGTCGAAAATCTTAGGTTTACCCCTAAAAAAACAAAAAAACAAAACAGCACAATATATATAGACTGTGGTCTAGCAAAACAGTAGTTCAAAAAACGCATCATTTTATTCAGTCTTACTATTTATCACAACAGTCATATCATACAAACCACAACCCATTTTGATGGCAAAAACTCATTCAAACTTCGAAATCACTTCTAGCAAAGCATTTTTGGCCCAATTGGCAGTAGCCCTTCTCTGCTCACCAGACCTCCTTCTCTGGGTGTGAATAGCCGCCTCCTGATCCCTATTGAACTTCAGCCTCCTTGCTTCCTCCCTCGAGATCCGATACGCGTTGGCCAAGATGTCCACGGGGATCGCCCGGATCACCGAGGTCCTGCCCGAGAGAGGGCTTGTTTTGGCCAAGTCGTTCGTCTGGACGGAAAACCACTCCAGGCGTTCGTCTCTTGCCCATTTCACCACCGCGTAGTTTTGCGGGATGACCAAGAGTTGCCCCTCGCGGACGTCTTCGTCAAAGACGGGTCGGTCATTGGAGCTCCCGACGATCTGGACACGACCCCTTCCTCGGGTTACGTACATTACGCTGTGTGCGTTTATGTTCCAGTAGGGGCCTATCATGCCATTCTGCAAAAAGATGAGAATTCATATCATTGCCAAAAAATAAGTAGTACCCGTTCGTCCCATTTTTTACGAAAAATCATGCAATTTTAAAATCAAAATGGTAGAACCTTACGAAAAATCGTGCAATTTCAAAGTCAAAAATGGCAGAATTAACCTTACGTAACAAACAAAAAATTGGTACTTACCCTGTAGAGAACTGCCCTTTTAGCACTCAATTGTAGGTTCCTCAAAATGGGAAGATTCTGGCTGTTGAGGGTCCTGATACGCCCAGCTCTTGCGGTATAAATATCAGCCCTTTCTGGGTCATCAATGTTCTCTTTGATCTTCGCGGTGCAAATTGTCTCCTCCAACCCATTCACTCTCCTGTACTCTCTTTCCCCTTCTTCTTCCTCCTCCTCGTACCTCGGCGGCCTGACCACGTCAAACTCCTTCTCCACCCTCACGATGAACCCTCTCCGGTCGTCGTTGCTCTGTAGCCTCCTCGATGTCTCCTCGTCGACACCGAAGGCCTCGGCCAAAGTCTGGGGATCGAAGCCTTGGAAGATGTTGTTGCCTGACCATTGTTCTTGTCCCCTGAAGCTTCTTTGTTGTTGCTGCTGCTCTGGTGGGTTGCCTCCTAGGGAAAATCTCTGGTACATGTACAAAAAAATAAGTGATTAAGGATCCGTTCCGGAAACCTTCTTAAAAAATAAGTACTTATTTCTCAAATTTCTTATTCCACCTTCTTATTTTTCTGAAACAAAAAGTTTTTTCATATTTTTAAACTCAAATATAACATAAAAGAACAAAAAAATTTTTTTTTTTGCACTGTATTAAAGATCTCAATGAGATCTATCAAACAAGATCCATAGTGATATAAAAATTATTTGCGTAAATACATGATTTTTGAGCTTGAAGTTACCTATACAAAAAATAAGACTGGAACCTATATAATTGGCGCCGACGGACGAAAATCGTCTGCGGCGAGCCATCTCCGACCAGGACGGCTGATCCAGAACCGTCAAAAATTCTAAAAAATAAAAAACCAAGGGGGCCAGGGGGGAATCAATGGCATCCGATGTGTAGGATGCTTGATCCGAGCACCTTTTTCCGTGTACTTATCAAATATCATATGTACACGAAAAATGGGTGCTTTCAGATCAAGCATCCTACACACCTCGGATGCCATTGATTCCAAGGCCCTGGTTTTTTTTTTAGAAGGACTGACGGCTCGGATCTGACATCGGAGACGGCACGCCGCGATACATTTCATCACTTCAAGAACCAATATTAATTCTTCCAAGCCTTCTTATTTTTCAGGAATGCCACTTCTTATTCAACAAAAAAAGAAGCTCTTTTTTGTTTTCTGGAACCCACTCTAATTCATTGTGAGATTTTAGGGCCCGTTCCGGTTTATCCTTTAAAAAAAAGTATTTATTTGTAATTTTCAAGTTTAAAAATAATAGATTTATTGAAATAAAAAAAATACGCAATATGAATATAGTTTTATGGATCTCATCTATCAAACCCTGCAAAAAAAATTATTTTCATAAACTAATTATTTTTAAGTTTCAAAATATGTCCAAATTTTCTAAGTACTTATTTTAGAATCTAGAACGGGGCCTAAGAGCTGTGCATTTTCATTGACAAATCTGTTACTACATCCGTTCATAAATCAGAGTCCACGTTAACACTTCAAAAAATTGTTTAAATCTTTCAATCTACAATGCTACAAATATTCAATATAGATCTTGTTTAATAGATCTCAATTTGCTTTGTTAGACAAAATTTTTAAAATGATAAAAAATATCATAAATTGAAAGATATAAACAATATAACAATAATAAAAAAAAGTGAAAATTAACTCTCATTTGGGGACGGATGGACTACTACATTAACATACTACTATCACGGTGCGATTTGTCGCATCGAAACATTTTAGGGACCAACGCTTTGTCAAGCAAGAATAAATTTTGTTCATTTGTGGGTAACCCTCCCGGGCCCATTTTTAATTATTTGCATGTTCATTTTAGAACTTATATAGACCCATCAATCATGTCAAATTGATAATGATCGGATACGGTTGTGGCGGCAATTTGATAATCAGAATCGTTTGTTATTAGCGCTCATCGGTTGTGGTCATCGACCACAGGATCAATATTCATTATGATCGGATATCAAACAACACATAATTGAGTAGCAGATTTATCTTGATAAAGGTTGGTTTAATCCAGTTTGACAGAGATAAATCTTTTTCAAGATATAAATGCATCTCAAAATTATATTAATTTGTCTCTTATCAACATGATTATTGACGTGATCGATAATCTTGACTGCGTGTAAAAACATAACCTAGAGTCCAGATCCCCTGTCCCACTCCCCATGTCCCACCCGTCTATCCCACCTCTCTCGGCTGTGGATCTCGCAAATCAATAGCTGAAATGGACTGAGCACTTTTTTTTTCAAAACGACGTCGTTTTGGAGCAAAACCTGCTCGGCCCATCTCAGCCGTTGATTTGCGACTCAAGGCAGATTTTTATCATTGAAGTGGGATCCTAGAGTGGATCGATCTCAGTCCTTTATGAAAAATCTATTAATTACGGATTAATACAAGTTTAGAAGTTTTTTAAGCGACGATTAATCTAGTTTCTCGAAAAGTTAATTTGAATCTCTCAAAATAGACAAACAAAATAAACTCGATCCCATAAGCTTAGGCTAGGGAAGGTTCGTTATTAATTACTCTGAGATTCTGGTCAAGCTGGTTTTGATGGTTGTTGGTGTCGTGAATCACCACCAGAACAAGCTGGTCGCCACCGTCGTTGTAGACCCAATGGGCCACTCCGGCGGGCTGGGCCACGATGTCCCCGCGGCGGAAGTAGACGAGCTTCTGGTGTTGGTCCCTCTGGGATTGTCGTCCTTCGCCTCGTTGAGATTGTTGGAATGATTGGTAGGTCTCCGGACATCCCGGGTATGAACTCCCAAGTATGCCTTGCCCTGTGAAAATTGTAAATAAATTAACAAACCCAGAAAATGATAAGTCCTGCTAAACGAACGAACCAAATTACTTGAGTTTTAATTCGTGTTCGTTTGGGAGGAACCAAGCTTGAGCTTTTTTTTTTGAAACTCGTCAAGGTTTCAAACCGCGCGAGCTCAACAGGCCACTACTCAGCTCGTGTTACTTGAGTTTGATTCATGTTTGTTTCGAAGGTTTGAACCAAGCTTGAACATTTTTTTTTGAAAGTGTTGAGGTTTCAAACCGAGCTCAACAAGCCACTACTCAGGCTTGTTCGAGTTTAGGTGGCTTAACCTCGAAATTATACTAACTAAATTTGGATGGCTTAGTCTCTAAATTATACTAACCGAATTTAGGTGGCTAATTAGGCAATGTGAAATAAAATCTAACCCGTCAAATTGCTATTTTTTTGGTGCCATTCATGAAATTTATATGTGTCGCATTATTAAGGTGCCATGCATGTATGTGAGAGTGGTAGCGATAGTGAACCTTGAAGGACATAGGCAAGCAAGGGAGCGTTAACGAAGGCGGGCAAAAGGAGGCCTCTCGGCTCGATCACATGGCGGCTGGCGGCGACGCCGGCGCACCGGAGCTGGTCGTCGTCCTGGTCCCACATCTCGGAAACGCCGGCCTCGTGCTGGATTTGGCGGTTGGGTTCGAGGGTGTTGAGGTTCTGGATTTGGCAATCGCCCTGTCGCCGTGCCCCGCGCCGCTGGGGCGGCTGCTGCTGTTGCTGCTGGTAATCCTGGGAGGTCTCAGCAGCCAGGGAGCTAGTTGTGCATAGAACAAGATAGAGGGTGAATGTAAGGAGAGGAGAGGGGGAGGCCATGGCTGTGGGGAGAGAGAGAGAGAGTTTGTGGGTTGGAGGTGGTGGTGTGGGCTGGTGGGGAATTTATAGGCAGGGAAAAGGAGGGTTGGGGTTTGCCACGTGGGGTAATTAGTTGGTGAGATGTGCTGTTTTTGGCCTCTTCTTCCGGGAAAATTTTTCAGTGCCGACCAGTACTATGTGGTGTCCGCTTGCGTATCTGAGCCGTTTATTACGTGTTTGAACGGTTCAGATTTGGAGAGAGAAAATGTTGGGGTGAAAGGAGAAAGAGGTTTTTAATCCGAATCGTCTAAAAGTGTATCGGATGGCTCAAATGCGCTGAGCTGATACCACATAGGAAATATCCGTTCGGCACTGAAAAATCACTCCAGTTCCCAATAATAAACTCAAACTTGTGAGCACGAGATTTATTTTGGATGCAGTTCGCACCTCTGATTAAATATCATGTCTTTTTTCACAATCGTTTTACATACGTACAGGTGAAAGTGAGATTGTTTTAATTAAAAGTTGCTGGCAAGTGGAATTCAACTTAAAACTTTAAAAAAGAGCAAAATTCTAAGTCACAGGTCAAGACTACCAGGGGATTGAACACGAGATATGTATCGTTAAAAATGCATTGCTGGTTTTAAACGCCTTTGTGAACACGCGGCAACTCGATATCGGGCCGAATTTGTCACTTCTGCATGCATGGTTTTGGGCTGCACATACGTTAATTTGTTTGGTGTGTCAGGCCCTCGTACGGGTTGCCACGAAACTGTTCCACAGACATGGAGCAAGCAACATGGACAAATTAAGAAGGGTAAAATTGTCCATAAGAAAAGTGTTCCTTTTGAGTTTTTGTTTTCATTTGTTCCAATGGTGATCATACACTTGGTTATTCTGGTTCCGTTAATTGGGAAGCATGAATTTGCAGCCAAATGATGTCCAGGTACACAAACAAGGATTTACAAAGAGAAGTCTAAAAACAGAGAAATTTTTCAGTGCCGAGTGGGCACGAACCACAGATTTGAGCCGTCCAAAACGGTTGAGTTGGTGCTCGGCACCACGTGACCCGTGGCCACCCGGCAATGAAAAACTTCTCCTAAAAACAGGATTTACAAAGAGAAGTCTAAAAACAGAATGATTTGTATGACATTGTCCAATATTATGTGACACAGTTTTATTGGTAAGTGTAAGGATCCGGGACCCTTATAGTGAGCAAAGTGGATTGTAGTGAGCAATTGTCCAAAAGGATTTTTAAGGTTCGGATTTACTATTTCGTGAAAGTTTGTTTAAAATTCGGACCGTTAATTGATGACATAGGCGGCTGAAATGGTCACTACAACTAATGGTGGAGTTAAGAATCCCACTCCGAGGGGGCACCTTTTCACAACAAACTAAAAGAATTCATAGTAAAATACAACAAAGAAATACTGAGCACAAAAATTTAAATATTCTCTATTAGGCACAATAGCTATTCAAAAGTTTCAAAATAGAAGCACAAAAGTCTTTGTTGCCCTTTTTTTTTTTACAATTGACCCTGACGAGTTTTTAATCATGAGAATTTATAGTAAATAGTAGATTGTATATCAAAAATAAAGGTATTGAGTTGATAAAGAGAGTACCATGAGCTCTACTGAAGAAAACTCGTTCGGATAAAAGTCAACAAGGAAAATCGATCAAATTTTTCTTTGAAAAGCTAGAAAATGAGTTGGATGGATTCAAATATGCCACAAAAGTAGTAATTCGATATTTTCCTTGGTGAAATGAGCACTTAATTCTTAAAGGGGTCCATTGATTTAGTTGGAATCCCATGATAACACAATAAACCCAATACCCAAAAATTTCAATCCTTTCGAAATCTTTTGAATAGGCGTCAAAAAAAAAAAAAAAGGTGATAAAATTCCAAGGGGGCACATGACCCCATGGGCCCATGCTCCCTCCGTCCCCTTCACTACAACCCTGTAGTGACTTTGCTCACTACTGGATTCCGAGTCTAGTAAGTGGGTAGATCGATTTTTTTAAATACCTTATGAAGAGTGAAGACATGTGGTGCAAATGGGTATGCTTATAGCCAGTAGTTTGTTTTTTTTAGTAATTTCAAATTAAGTTTTGTTATCTATATATTTAGGACATCGGCAGGGGCTGAGGCAATTGGCGAGGAGAATGGCACATGTCACCCCCGTTCCAAATATTATAGTAGCATAAAAAGATTTACGTCTATGAAGAAACAGTCTCCCAGTGGAAAAAAAAAAAAACATATCGTACGTTCTTCTTCTCAGTTAAATTCAAAAGAAAAATCGCTCTTTCCGAGAAATTTCTTCGAAATTTGATTTTTCTAATCATAGATTCGTCAAACTATTTCTGTTTTGTGTTGATGGATGATTAAATTCGGAAAATATACTTTTTTTGATATATATAAGTACCATGAAAAGTTAATTTTTAAACATTGTACTTCTTTATATAGTATATATTACGTATGTTGATATTTTTGGATGCCACCTCCGCTTTATAATATTCCTGGCACTGCCCCTGCGTATCGTTTGGGCCAAATCCACTTTGTTTCGTCGCATTTTTAAGGGGTTCTTCCAGGCCGGCCCCGTTTTGTCTTTCTGTTCCCGTTTAATCCCACCCATTGTCAAATCTTACTCATGTAAGCTCTGTTTTAACTGAGGTACCCAAAATACCCCGATATCCTCGCCTCTCCTCTCATCTGTCCTTCCCACAAATTTTTCTTCATCTCTTGTCGTTATCAACTCGCCACCACCAAAATAACCACCACTAAACTCTCCGACATAAAACACCTCTGCCGCCGCCGTCGGAAAACTCACCTCCGATGTCCCCACTGCACCACCACCACCCGAGGCCGGCCTTCCTCCTCCGCCCCCCTTTGCGCGTGCCTTGACGGCGCCACCTGGATCTGCGACCACGACAGTTCGGCCGCGTCCGGAACATCCGGCAGACAATCTGAGAAATTGAGCGTCGCTGACGGCCTGCGGAGGCAGAAGGCGGTGGCGTCGTAGGCCCGGGCGGCCTCCTCCGCCGTCCGGTACGATCCCAACCAGAACCTGTCGCGGCTATTCGGCTGCCGCACCTCCGCCACCCACTTCCCCTTTTTTCTCATCCTCACCCCCTTGTAACGGCCGTCACGGTTCCCGGCCCGCCGTTCTTACACCGGACTCACCCCCTTGATGCAGTTGTAACTTGTAAGTTGGAAAGGAGAAAGGGAAGAATTAGCGGAAGGCCAGGGGAGGTTACCTTTTTTCTTTTTCTTTTTTTTGAATTCATACCTTTTTGTTTTTTTGGTGGTATGATTTTTTTTTGAAAGGTGTGAATTCTTAATTTGGTGATGTGAATTTTTTTTTTTTTTTGAAGGTGTAAATTCTTTTTTCCCTAGAGTGTAAATTCTTAATTTGGTGATGTGAATTCTGGATTTGTGCTCTGGACGGCATCGTTTTCCGATCATGGATTGAAAGAACACAACGCCATTCTTGGCGACGAAAATGGATAGAACGTATCGAAAACAGAATTCACCTTGTTGTGAACGGTGCTGATGGGGGCCATTGAGACGGTGGTTTTCGGAGATTAACCAACCTTGAAAATCTTTAATTATGTTTATTACTAGTATAAAGTAGAACCAGTAGATGCAGTTTATTATTTTTCTTATGCACTTGTTTATATATGTAGAATGATAGAATCAATTTTAAAAAGTTATCTGGTGAATTTTTAATTTGGTGTGAATTCTGTCTTTTTTGAATGTGTGAATTTTTCATTTGGGTATGAATTCTCTCTTTTTCAACTGTGTGAATTCTGCAAATGTGTGAATTCTGTAAACGGTGTAAATTCTGAAAAGACGTGTGAATTATGGGGATGTGAATTCTTGCGAAGGGGTGTGAATTCTGCAAATAAGTGTGAATTCTCGGAAGGTGTGAATTCTTGGGGTGTGAATTCTCGGGGGGTGTGAATTCTGTGGGTTGGGAATTCTCGGGAGTGTGAATTCTCGGGGGTTGTGAATTTTTGCAAAGGTGTGTGAATTCACGAGGGTGTAAATTCTTGGGGGTGTGAATTCTTGAGGATGTGAATTCTGTGGGGGTATGAATTCTTAGGGTGTGAATTCTTTAAAGGGGTGTGAATTCTGTGAGTGCTGAAAAGTGAAAGGGCAAAATAGTAAAAGCATATTTAAAAAGGGCTCGCATTGGATAACACTTATAAAAGGGGGTTTGCATAGAACCCATACAAAAAAATAGAAGGGCTTCTGACTGGCCGGCCCCGTTTTGTCAATGGATTCCCGTCCAAATCCACCATTTGCCAAACTCATTCCACATAAACCCCATTCTAAATGAACTACCAAAATACCCCCGCTTCACCCTCACAGTCACAGATCCTACTATCACGCACTCTCTCTTCCACTTTTTCTAGCTTTTTTCTGAGCTAGGGTTTCATCGCCTCATTCACGAAGTCTCTTCTATCAACTCTTAGAAGCAAACCACGGTCAAAAATCTACTCACTAAATTGCTCGAAACCAGCCCTTTCCCATCCGACCCCACTGCCGAACCGCCGTACCTATACATCTCAGCCCTATCTCCTCCGACGATGCTGCACTTGGGGAGGAGGAAGTAGAACTCCTTTTCGTCGATCTAGAGCAGGTCTTGGGCATCGAGCTTGACCGGAGGTGTGCTGGGGAGGTGAAGCACCCCCTCGACGAAGCAACCGTTCATGCGAGGATCTCGAGGTTGAATCAGCAGCTTGTGAAGTCGTAGAAGATGCGTGTGTGGTGGCGAGAGATGTTCACGCCGCCGCCGAGGGAGGAGAGGTCGACGTCCACTGTCGACTTCTTGCTGTTGTGGCCGAGAATAATCGAGTAGGTTTGCAACTAGTACTCAAGCCCTCACTTCCAATTACATATGGGTGTACATGAGAGAGAAAGAGACAAAATTAAGAAAAAAAAAAGAGAGTAGATTCTCTAATTGTCTCTCCTAGACAAATTCTTCTTTTGGGTGCATCTGATCGATGATCTGTTTTGTATATTGGGAGATTTATTTTGTATATTGGAGATCTGTCTTTCTGTTCCATCTTTTGATGCTGCAATTTTTTGTATTGTTGTTTGATTTTGTTGCTGTAACTTGAATGTGTGAATTCTTAATTTGGGAATGTGAAAAATGTGGTTGGAATGTGAACTCTATCTTTCTCTTCTTTTTTTTTTTTTTTTTTTAAGGTGTGAATTCTTTAGTTGGGTGTGAATTGTATCTTTTCCAAACGGGGTGAATTCCTCGTTAGCGTGCGAATTGTGTCTTTTTTCAAAGATGTGAATTTTGGGGGTGTGAACAATACAAAGGGGTGTGAATTTTAGGAGTGTAAAATCTAGAAAGATCTGTGAATTCTTACAAATGAGTGTGAATTCGGAAGGGTGTGAATTCTACAAAAATGTGTGAATTCTATAAAATGTGTGAATTCTGGGAGGTGTGAATTCTTGAGGTGTGAATTTTCGGGAGTGTGAATTCTTGTGGTGTGAATTATTACTTTATTAAATTATGTTGAATTTTTGTACGGTAATGTGAATTGTTGTATTTGTTTAGGGTTTTTTTTCCCTTCGTACAGTGAATTTAATATTATTTGCATTTGGATGTGAATTTTGTACATATTGGTGTGAATTTATACCTCTTTTCAGAATTCACCCCAAGAAAGAGGTGTAAATTCACACAAATAAATATAGAATTCACACTCCTGAGAATGAAATATGGTGTGAATTTTGGGGGTATGAATAGTGCAAAAGATTATGAATACTGTGGGTGTGAATTCTGAAAAATGGTGTGAATTTTGCAAATGAGTGTGAATTCTGAGGGATGTGAATTCTGGAGGTATGAAAACCGCAGATGGGGCGTGAATTCTGAAAAAAAGAGTGAATTTTAGGGGTGTGAATTCCTCAAAGGTGTGAATTTTACAAAGGGATGTGAATTCTGGGGGGTGCATTCTCGGAGGTGTGAATTTTCGGGGGTGTGAATTCTCAGAGATGTGAATTCTGGGAGGTATGAATTCTTGGGGATGTGAATTCTCGGATGTGTGAATTCTATGAGGTGTGAATTCTTGGAGTATGAAAAGTGATAGGGGCAAAATAGTAAAAGCATATTTAAAAAGGGTTTAGATGGGATAGCATTTTAAAAAAGGGTTTACATGGAACCTCATGTAAAAATTGGGGCCGGCCAGAAATTTTCCCATTATTGGGGAAATCCCTGGTCGGTCCCATATTTTATTTGGGGTTCCATGCAAACCCGGTGTAAGAACGGCGGGCCGGGAACCGTGACGGCCGTTACAAGGGGGTGAGGATGAGGAAAAAGGGGAAGTGGGTGGCGGAGGTGCGGCAGCTGAATAGCCGCGACAGGATCTGGTTGGGATCGTACCGGACGGCGGAGGAGGCCGCCCGGGCCTACGACGCCACCGCCTTCTGCCTCCGCAGGCCGTCAGCGACGCTCAATTTCTCAGATTGTCTGCTGGACGTTCCGGACGCGGCCGAACTGTCGTGGTCGCAGATCCAGGTGGCGCCATCAAGGCACGCGCAAAGGGGGGCGGAGGAGGAAGGCCGGACTCGGGTGGTGGTGGTGCAGTGGGGACATCGGAGGTGAGTTTTCCGACGGCGGCGGCAGAGGTGTTTTATGTCGGAGAGTTTAGTGGTGGTTATTTTGGTGGTGGCGAGTTGATAACGACAAGAGATGAAGAAAGATTTGTGGGAAGGACAGATGAGAGGAGAGGCGAGGATATCGGGGTATTTTGGGTACCTCAGTTAAAACAGAGCTTACATGAGTAAGATTTGACAATAGGTGGGGTTGAACGGGAACAGAAAGACAAAACGGGGCCGGCCTGGAAGAACCCCTTGAACTTTTGGTTTTGGCCATGTAAATTAAGTTAAAAGTGTTTGGCCCAAAAAATGTGTTTTTTTTTTTACAATGTCAATTTCATTCAAGCCCTGAAAGCGAAGATTACATCGTAAAATACAAGAATGCACTAAACTACCTCATCCGGGATCCTAGGACACCCTGCAAAAGCAAACCAGCACGAGGTGCCGATATGAGAATCTCGTCCGGGACAAGGCATAGAGATTCCAAACGAAATCCCAGCACAAACTATTACAAACAAAAAAAAAAACAGATGTAATCGAAAACCACGAACAAAATACAGGCAAAAAAGAAAGGAGACGCAACCAAACTTTTTTTCAAAGTGAAAAGATCATCCCAGCTATATTAATTCCAAAAAATTAATTACAACTAACAAAACAGACAAAATGCCACCAAATTTTGAAACACAACATTTTTTTAACACCAAAAAAAGCACAACCTGCTTTTTATTTCATTTACCAATTTATTCCTCATTCTTTTCCATTTTTTCCAATGAATTACTAATTTTCAAGATTATTCTGAGACTGATCTCCTGCTTTGATGAAGAGATCGTACCAGAATTCCATGTCTTCGTTAATACCGGAATTTCCATCTTCCCTGCATGGACTAGTACTAATTGTAGACTTTGGAAATGAAGACAATCTAAGTCTTGGATCTAAAACATTGCCCATAAATTTGCCAGGCATAAAGAAGCTGTTGCTTCTTGAGACGAGCTTCTGATGCATTTCCTGACCATTTTGAAACGAAATCGTGTGATCGTCTTCGAGATCAGGTCGCTTAATTTTTACCACGGGAGAGTCCGATGATGCACCAGCTGATGAATCCTCGATAGGTTTTGGTGCGAGAATCGGTGATGCATGGGCTGAATCTTGAGGACTAGAGAAGTTGATAGTTCTTGATCTTGCGTATGCTGTTATGGTAGCATCTGTGTTGGGTCGAATTTGTTGCAGCAGCTTCTTCTTCAAGCGAGTATGCCAGAAATTCTTTATCTCGTTATCTGTTCGTCCTGGCAATCTTGTTGCAATGGCAGACCATCTTGAGAATTTTGAGAGACAATGGTGTGAAAAATATAAGATTATGCAAAGTTACTTAAAGTAAGAAAATCCAAACAGTACAAATCATCAAATATAGATGAACTATGATGATATTTCTTAGACCATTTGGAGAAATTTGAGAGAAAACAAAGGGAAAAATAAGATAAAGCAAAATTACATATACACACACACACACACACACACACACATATATATATATATATATATATATATATTAGGAAAATTATACTCAAGGGACTCTGATCGTTGGCCACGGCATAAGGTCACATATTGTCGAAATAATAATAAGCGGTATTGTTCGAACGGTCACTTCAATTTCATATAAAGAATTATTGGCATGACTCTAGATTGACCCAAATTCATCTCATCCGTACGCAGTTACGAAACACAAGTTTATGTGTATCTATAGGTTTCTGCAAAATATACATTTACACAATTAGTATAGGGAAATGATTTTGCCACACCATTTTTTGATAATGCCACACCCTGCAAGTGTATTTTTACACCAAAAAATACACCTGCAGGATGTGTCATTATCAAAAAAATGGTGTGGCAAAATCACTACCCTTAGTATATTCTCACCTATTTCCGAGAATTTGATGCAGCTTTATAATGCTTTCTTCTTCTTCCCTGCTGAAGTTTCCTCGCTTAATATCAGGCCTCAAGTAATTCGTCCATCGCAGTCTGCAACTCTTGCCACACCTAAGCAGACCTACTTATAGACAAAAGAAATGAATCGATCCAACGTTAACAATCGAAGAAAACAAATACTCCTACATGATCAATAACAATCGAAGAACACAAACTTACCAGCTTGTTTGGGCAGTGCCCGCCAATTATCATGACCATATCTGCGGATATAGGAAACCAGTATCTCATCTTCCTCAGGTGTCCATGGTCCCTTCTTCTGTCCCATGTGCTCACAGCAAGGAACCCTCATCTCTCTCTCTCTCTCTCTCTCTTGAATGGGCGTGTTTTCTTTACATATTCCCTCAATAGATAGAACTCACCATACAAGAAATTTCTTACAGATGGGTACTTAACAACAAAGCAACTTTTTTTTTTTTGGATATGGAAAGGATCTCGCTTTAGATACCCCTCTAAAGCTAATAGCCTAATACTATAGGTGGGCCATTCACGTTTGTATCTCTTCATCTATATATGATCACTTTGTTTTGTATCATTTGTTTACCGCGCGGTGCTTAAAGTGTCTAGACTTATTTAACCGCGCATGCATGCACCTGATCAATTAATATTGAGGGACCAATCCCATTTTTCCAGTATCGTGTTTTAAAAGAAGCAATACGCTCTATGTGCGCGTAATTCACTCGCGTCGCAAATACTATATGGAAATATAAATCTTAATTGAATTACGCAAATATTATTTAATATTTCCAAGCTTTTACTAACCTTCTTGGTTGCTTCATATATTTTTTTTGGGTTGGAAAGTGTAGTGTGACAAAGCTAGCTTTTAGTCAAAAAAAGCAGGCGACATGGACATGCATTGCCGCCTTTGTTCCAAAATTTATATAAATGTCTGCCGACAAATTGATATCTATCGAGGACTTATATACAGACATAAAAACTAGTAAATAAATTTGTTTAACCCGTTCTGCTAAATAAGCTAAGTGGTTTATTTTTTTGTTTTTATTCAATTTTTTTTTTTGTATTTGTTAGTTGTTTGTCAATTTTTGGGGAATTATTGCATATCCATGACAAGAGGAATTTAAAAAGCAAAAAATTATGATCGAAATTCAATTTTTTGAATAAAGACAAAAAAATTGGCTTACTGGCTTATTTTTGTCTTTAGTCAAAAAAATTAGATTTCGATCGTAATTTTTTACCTTTTAGATTCCTCTCGTTATGGCGATGCAATAATCTCCAAAAAATTGATGAAAAACTAACAAATACAAAAAAAAAAAAATTGAATAAGGACAGAAAAAATAAGACACTTAGCTTATTTAGCGGAACGGTCCTACGTCACTTAAAATTCTTTTGACCTTTTTGGGTTGCCCTGAACCAGTTTTTAATTCCAAAATAAAACCTAGCTAGGGATCGAGACTTGAAATTGCTCTTTTTACTTTCATGATTTTCCCGAGACCATTAATCCTCCATGCATGCTCTTTATTTGCTAAAGCTTTTTGAGTTAAAAATAACATACCGCGTTCTATGCTCTTTGAGCGATTAGCTAGCGTAGAATTATTATCGATCTCTATTTACAATTCTAGCTTATTAATATCGTACTGAATATACTGATACATGACTAATGACAGAATAGTGTGCTATTTTAACAATTTTGGAACCACCATGCGTTTTTTTTTTTTTGGTTGATCTCTTATGGAAAAATATAGACAATTTAGTTGGTATGAATTTATTCTCTACAATGTACTTCTTGTTGATAAATTCAAATGGAATGAATTCAGTTTATAGAGTGTTACGTTTCTCGATTGAAAACATGATTTGAAAATCCTCTCATGTAATGATCCCTCAGGTTCACGTGACACAAAAATGTAACCGATAACGGGTCCATTCGACGATCCGAACAGTTCATTTAGTAAGTCTCGATTTGTTTTACTTCGTCTTGAAAAATCAATCTCATTGAACATCGATATTCAGTTGAACAAAAATCACATTTGTCACAAGTGAAATAGACGGTCAGTTGTGTATTTCACTTGTGACGAGAATCATTCAACTATCTTTTTGATTTTTTTGCACAGACGTTAAACACATCAAAATCTACTTAAAAAAAACGGTTCGAATCACGAGGTAGGACCATGGTAAGTCTTTTTCTGTCTCATGAGGAATGAGGATGTTGATTCTTGAAAAGTTACAAGGGAAGAAAAGTGAGAGGGAACAAAATATTTGATAATTCAAAGCAGTCCACCATTCTCTGCTAACCTTTGTTTGTTCATTGGCTCGGTGTGTCATTGAAGAAATCAACCCTTTGACTTTGGTAGTCCAAATTTCAATTGTGCCTTGATTGCAAAGCTTTCTTGAGAGAGAGAGATGCCTTTTCGAAAGTGGTGGGAGACCTTTCAGGCTCAAAAAAAAGCTTTTGAAGCAAATCCTTGACTTTTACAGACATCAGATTTGGGCTTTGGAAAAACTTGGCTCAAGCATGCATCAGATTAGCATAAAATACACGAGTTTTACTTTTGCTTAGAAAAGTGTTGGCCGATAATTCAGATGAGTCGAGATCTTTGGCATTCCCAGAGTTTTCTAGGACTTTTGGACCCCGGAGCATGAAAATGGAGTAATATTGAGTGGACACTGACCGGTTAATAACAAATTAGAAATCGGATCGTTTGGATATCTCGTCTCTCATTGATGTTCACGCTACTGCGCGCACTCACTGAACACATTCTCAAAACATTATAATAAATTAATAATCTAGTAATCTACCACTTATTAGAGTTATGAAGCTGGTTCATTAACAAACCTATTAAACATGATTCCACGAAGAGAAGAAATTTATAACAGCGTTAAAATAATTTTTTTTTTTGTTGCCAAAACTGTAGGAATTTTATTCAATAACCGTCAAAAATTACATCAAAGAAAGAGGTTATCATGTTCGATAGAACTCAATAACCAAAAAGGAGGCCAAGCTTCCCAAGTTTTAATACCAGAGCCTCGCAATCCCGAGCAAGCTAAAATTAATATGAGCAACAGAATTAGCTGTTCTACGGACAAACCGAAACTCACACCGCATAAAACTAGCCGCTGCCCGTTGAATATCTTCCACAATATTGACCTCCACCCCTGTCGGACATGCAGCTTCTCGAGCCAAAATCCGCATCAGATGATGAGAATCCCCCTCCATCACAATCGAATCTAGTCCCAACGCAAAATCCATAGCTGCTCTCCAGGCCAACGCCTCCGCACACAACGCTGATTCTGCTCCTCCCAAAAAACAGGTTCTAGCAGTTATAAACTCCCCAAAAGAATTTCTCACCACCATACCAGCACCCGCTACATTCCCCTTATTTTCCATATTTTTCCAAGCTCCATCCACATTAATCTTCAGAAGTCCATTCAGCGGAACACTCCACTTGCTAACATCACCCGCCCTTACCCTCATATCCTGGTGGGCTCTAGTTTGTTGATTTTCACTTAGCTTCACAATTTCCTCCGCGTCCCGCACAGCCATATATACAGGGATGGAGCCAGGGAGGGGCCAGTAGGGGCGGTCGCCCCTGCAAGAAAAAAAAAACCTCTATTTATTATATGTAAAATAAAAATTTCCTATGAAAGTATAGAGGCTCGCCCCCCTCTAGTACTTTTGGGGAAAAAAATCAAATAATAGTAAGTAGTTAGTAACCTCTGAAGTACAAGATACCAACGTTAATTTCTAAACATTATGGGTTAAATATAACAAAACATAAAATTTGAGGGTTAACATAGTGAGTACTCAATTATTTAATCAAAAATCTCCAATCGTTAAGAGGATTTTACACGGTTTCTTCTCTCTGTCTAAAAAATCTCCATGGCACACCAGACCCCTCTCGCTCTCCCTCTCTCTCTCTCTTTCTCAGCACAAAAATCCCACATCGTCAAGACTTCGAAGGCCGTTTCGAGAAAATAAGAACACTAGGAGAAGAGATTTGGAAAACTTTAAGTAATCTTGGTGAAATCTAAGTTGTAACTATGAAATGTGTAAATATTAGACACCGCAAAACGATGGGGGATAAACTTTTAGCATGTTTCTAAATCACTTACATAAAGAAGGGTATTGCGAAAAGGTTTGATGTTGATTCCATCATCAATGCTTTTAATGACATGAAAGAGCGTGAGTGCAATTGAAGATGCCTAGTTTTACTAAATAGATTGAGGTAAGTCGTTAATGCTTTTGCAATATGTTAATTTATGAAAAGCATAATTAAGTATGGAGTGTTGCTATTTTGTACATTTTTGAGTTTTAATGTATTCACGTTGTTATACACGTTTCTTTTTATTTTTTTGTCTTGCGTACATGGTCGTCCCCGTGTAGTGAAATTCCTGGCTCCGTCCCTGCATATATACTGCTTGTTGTGGGTCAATATACCCCCAATATTGAAACCACCTCATTTCGACACTTCCAAATACGCCACATGATCGTTGTAGCCAAGGTCAGGTTGCGCCTCTCCAATGCCGTTCCCTTCCACCTGTCAATCAATTTATCAAACCAATTGAGGATAGACGCATCCCCATTCATATCCGGCACATACCCAATCCGCGATAACCTCCACATGATTTGTGCATTCCTGACATTCGAGAACCAAATGGGGAAAAGTCTCACAATCACTACTACAAACTGGACAAATAAACAAATGGCGGTAGGGAGGGACCATACCTTATTCCATTTCTTCTTGTCGTCAACCCTCGTACTCGTTTCTCCGCTGGTCACTCCTTGGATAGAGCCCTTCCTCTTTAAAGTTAGAGCCGTTTCATAGCCCGAGCTTACTGTATAAACACCCAAAGTCGTATAATGCCAAATCCACCTATCAGCCATATCACCTTTTGGAAGTGACATAGATTTCACAATCTGAACATCCTCATTATGTAGCACAGTTTCAAGTAAATCCGTCCTCCATTCATGGGTCGTTGGGTCAATCAATTGGCTAACCATCATGCCCCTCCCGCTGCCCGAAATAACTGTTGCTCGGAAACCAGAAGATTTTGGTAACCATATATGGGGTCCAATGAGTAAATGGCGTGAATAATGTAATTTGTGTAATAGCCGAGCACCTGTATGTAACCCTCTTTCATGCGGGAAGTGATAATAATTTGTGTACATGAATGCAGGGCATGTTCGGTCGCTTGATTATTGTGTTACGAATTTCGCAATTTTTCCTTTTCGGAGTTTAGGAGGCAACTTGATAACGCGTTGTAGCATAATGTATTACCATAAATAAATTAGAGAATGCAAAATTTAAAAATCACTTGCTGATGAGTTTTTTGGATGCTCAATATACTTCTCTCAAAAAATGATCATCCACAAAATCTAGTCTGCACATATCACCAAAGCAATTTTACAAAATTTTCACTGTGGTGTAAAAGTCTACAATAATTTAACAATCCAGAATCTAAAGAACAATCGACTCTAATACAAATGACATGATGTAGGGGAGGTTAGTTTGATTCCTAGAATTTGAGAGGCGAATCTGTCTTTTACTTTTATCTTAGGAAGCCCCAGTGTAATTTACCAAACTAATTTCCAGTTCAAACCAGTTGAACACTCCACAGAGACGACAACGAAGACCGCAAGGAAGAAAGAAGAAGAAGAAGAAGAAGAAGAAGAAGAAGAATATTCAAACCCTAATCAATCAAACCATCCTTTCCAAGTTACAGAAGAATAATTTAACAAATCCCAACCATTTGACCTCGAGAAAAACTCCTCCTTTTGCTGTACCTGCAATTCGTTCCGATTGCGATGAAGCCGAGTAAATCGAGATTATGGCTTGTCCTGGCGATTCTGCTCGCTTTGTCTCACCACGCGATCTGCGCTCGTCGTTCCTCTTCCGACGAGGCGTACGTGACGCTTCTGTACGGGGATGAGTTCTTATTAGGCGTTAGGGTTCTTGGGAAGTCGATTCGCGATACTGGATCCATTACGAAGGACATGGTGGTTCTCGTCTCCGACGGCGTCTCTGACTACGCCAAGAAGCTCCTCGAGGTGTCAATTGTTTACTCCCTCATGTCATGGTTTGAAATTTGGTGTTTTTTTTCCCTAGTTGCTAAGTTGCTTGTTTTGACTTACGGTATTATGCGTTGAAGCTCCCAATTATAGTTGCTAGTTAAACGTTCGATTTCCAAAAAAATGTAAGAGGTTTAGGTGAAGGTGGATTTTTTTGTGAAATTGGGGTGGAAGATGGATTAGATGTAAGAGAATGTGTACTAACACAACTACCTGTTCGAAAATTTACAAAACATGCTGATGTTGCACTGCATGATCGGTAATTGGATAATAACTAGTACTTTGCACCACGGATCATGTACGGCCACATTTACATGTTGTGTTTATTGTTGTGTTAGTAGACCTGCTCTATTGGTTATTGGATAATAACTGATTGATGTGGTTTTGACTTTTGGTATTATGCGTTGAAGCTCCCAATCATAGTTGAAAGTTAGAAATGTGGAGTTTCAAATGCAGGATTCCGTGTTCAATTTCGACAAAAATGTGAGAGGTTTAGGTGAAGGTAGCTTGTGAAACTGGGGTGGAACCGTGGAAGATGGATTAGATGTAAGAGAATGTGTACTAACACAACAATTTGTATGAAAATTTACCCAACATGCTGATGTGGCACTGCATGATTGGTAATTGGATGATAACTACTTTGCACCACTGATTTTGTGTACTGCCACATTTACATGTTGTGAAGAATGTTGTACATATTGTTGTGTTACTAGACCTGCTGTTAGATGTAAAAGTCTAAAAGATGGATTAGATGTAAGAGAATGTGTACTAACACAACAATCTGTACGACAATTTACACAACATGCTGATGTGCAGCTGCACAATCGGTTCGTGGATAATAACTACTTTGCGCCACCAATAATGTTCTGCCACATTATGCATGTTGTGTGGATTGTTGTACATATTGTTATGTTAGTAGACCTACTCTTTGATGTAAAAGAGAAATTTAATTGGGATTATTGTATAACTATATTCCTTTACGCTTGCCATACAAATTCGAAAAGTACAATGATACTATCTTTAAGTCGGAGGATTTCTAATTTGTCGCTCTTATGTAGTGATTTAGATCACCATAGTAAACTCATAAACTAAATGTCGAACTGTATGTGTAGTATTGATTGTCGTTGTTTAGAATTGTTTAATCCCCTGATTTGAAATCCTAGTCTATCCATTATATAGATGTAGCCTTGGAGGAGTTTGCAGAATTTCTAACTTTTGTTTCCTCTTTCATATTGTGAGAGTTTGACTTCGAATATCAAAATGTTGGGACGGGAGTTCTGTGAAAGTAATGTAAAAAGAGCTCCTTTTTTTTTTTTTATATATATATATCAGAAATGAGTGTTGGTTCTTGGCAAATATCTGGATAGAAATTGCAATTTTTATACATAGTTTTGTTTATGGTTTGATTTGAGCTGTGGAAATCATGACCTTTTTTCTGGAAGCTAGAAGCGGTGTTTGGGTCTCTCAAACGAGATTGATGGGAGTTTTAGAAATGCTGTCTAGCTTACCTGTTAATAACTTCAGGTTTACAGCTTCTCAAAAAGTTACCTTAGTTGTAGATCAGTTAGCTCTCTCTCCCTGTCTTATTAACATTGCAGGCATTTTGGTGATTTTGTACGCACAGGCTGATGGTTGGCTGGTGGAGCCCATTAGTTTATTAGCAAACCCTAATCAAGTGCGACCACAACGGTTTTGGGGAGTCTACACAAAGCTAAAAATATTCAATATGACAAAGTACAAGAAAGGTAATGTAATTCCCCCTCCTCTTTTTTTTGTGATATATTTTTTTTCCAATGAAAAATGGGTATTAGGAGAAAAATTAAAATTCTTTTCTTAATTAACCAAGAAAACTAGTTCAATTATGAATTATCTACAGTTTAGTGTATTGTATTTCCTAATGTGAAACGAAAAAGAGCACAATTTTTAGTTAATAACAGCGCTATACATGACTACTTACCGCCAGGTTTGATAACCTGCTTGGGGTTGGAATTGGGGCCCTCTTCAGGAGTGTTATACAACCTGCGGAGGTTGCAGATAAGCATTATAGTACTTGATTTGGTTAGAAATCAGAACGTCCAATTCACCATCTCAGACGATCCAACGTTGACTAAAGTGACCTAAAAAATGCCCAATTAACTATGTTGCGGGCTTCCCTATGGTGAGTTCAGCCCTCTTTTCCAAATCTTGGATCTTTTCCAAGCACCTGCCAATATACATCAGGAAACACTTGGATTTCATGTCAGGGTGCTGGCCAGAAATTGAGAGTTTTGTAACTGTGGTTGGAATGCCAGAAAGACTAAATCGCAGCTCAGTTGTCATCAAGACAGGAAAATAGCGTACACAGTTGATTAGAACAACCACACAACCCCTGCTTATCAGAACAAATCTTACCTAAACTATATTTTGTCTTTGCAAAAGTATTTGTATTGCTCTTTTTCTAAGGTACCAACTGATGGAAGTATTGTTACAATTCTCTCTCTCTTGGTTGTTGCAGTGGTGTATCTTGATGCTGACACAATAGTTGTTAAGAGTATTGAAGATTTGTTTCAGTGTAGGAAGTTCTGTGCTAACTTAAAGCATTCAGAAAGGCTCAACTCAGGAGTGATGGTAGTGGAACCGTCTCAAGTGGTTTTTAATGACATGATGAGCAAAGTAAAAACTTTGCATTCTTATACTGGAGGTATCAAATTTGCTTCATGCATTTTTGGTTGACTGCCACTTTTATTTGTTATTAGTGCTGCAATCAGTTTTTTGTTTTCGATAAAGTACATCGTTCAAATATTATTTTTATAGGCGTGGATCTATAAAACATGCTGGTTTTGTGTTGAAATAATAGTTTTTGACGTCGTGTTTACCTCACAGGAGATCAGGGGTTTCTTAACTCCTACTACACAGGCTTTGCTAATGCGCACCTTTTTGAGCCAGACTTGAAAAAGGAAGTGTTAGATTCTAGACCAGTTCCTGAGATGGAGAGACTGTCAACTTTATATAATGCAGATGTTGGTCTTTACATGCTTGCAAACAAGGTACTGATTCCTGAACTATGGTTGTAATGTAGCAGTCTCTAGCTCCACCATGAGCTCCCTTTTTGTTGCGCATGATTGCTGAAGAAATTGCTCAAATAAGTATTGATTTCTGGATCTGAAAGTTGGCAATTGGCAGCAACTGCTGACCATTTTGGCTACAGCCACATCCTTACCATGACATGAATCATTTTTGTTTTGTGTTCTGGACTTACCTTCTGTTATTACATCCCACTAATAGATTCTATCCCAATCCAACAATGAAGGTGGTTGAGAGCCGTGCTGGAGGATGCGCTTTGTTTCTTGTGTTTTTGTGAAGTAATTTTAAGTAGACACTGCCACAGAAATGAGACGCCGACTGATCTTGTGTTTTTCTATTGAAGTATCTAATTTACGTCCTTCTTGTATGTTGCATGTAGTGGATGGTGGATGAGAAAGAACTTCGTGTTATTCATTATACACTTGGCCCTCTTAAACCATGGGATTGGTGGACATCTTGGCTTTTAAAGCCTGTTGATGTCTGGCAGGTACTTATAGTTTTACTGTCTAACTGTGATTTATTTTCTTTCTTTCCAACCTGCTTACACATAGATCTTCTGTTTCCCTTGTTCTTTTCTTGTACTGCATCCTTCACACATGGCATCATCTGTCTACATATGCAGTATAGTGCAAGTTGTTTCATGCAGTTTTCATGCGACACATATACCACCTACTTACATGGTCCCTTTTTCCGGCTTGTTTACTATTGCTGCAGAATGTTAGAGAAAAACTTGAAGAGTCTCTTCCTGGTACTGGTGGGGGAAGAAATCCTAACAATGAACTTCTAGTCAAACTTCTTTTTCTGCTGCCAGTTTTTGCTTTACTATTCTGTTATTATTGGTCTTTTCTTCAGGTCAGCTGTTTCCTTACCATCGCATTTTTTTTCCTTTTGGCATATAATATATAATGGTTTCTAGATCTGAAAGCATTTGATTTGGTGCAGACACGTTCCTTATGCAATCACATTAGGCACCTTTACTACAAGTTCAGATCTAGGGGTGCCCTGGCTTATTCGTCCGTTTCTTCTTCTACTGTTGATTCCAAACATGAGGTTAGTTCCTTGTCCAATTGGGAAATGGTGTGCATAATCATCTATGATACTGTGTTCATATTTCAGAACTCAATTGGTATATCAGTTATTTCTTGAATGTTGTGATGATGTCTGTACCAGTCTGCATTCACGTAAAAGCAATGTGCCCTGAGGCTCTCTCTTTGTGAAAATGGGTGTTCCTCCTTTCCTAGCTTATTGTGCAAATTGAAAAACTTCGAACTATATGCTCATATTTCTTCTTTTGATGTTTGAGATAAAACTTTTGTTTGTGATCATAACAGTACTCAAATGGAGCACACTCAAAGGTGCCTGTGTTTTTGGGTGGCCTTTCTGTTTTCACCTGTTTTGCGGCTGCTGCGGTCTCCCTTGCACTTGCACTTGCAATTGTCCCTCGGCAAGTAATGCCGTGGACTGGGTTGATCCTGATGTATGAGTGGACATTCACACTCTTCTTCCTATTGTTTGGAAGTTATCTACACTTGATTTATAAGTGGGGAATAATGAAGGCAAATCAAGTGGGATCATTTGCTTCTCGTCCTGGATCTTGTGATTATGATTTGCAAAAAGGTTGGTTGATATTACTCATACACGAGCCTAACATTGTGATTCCTAATTGAAACTGATTAGTTGACCTTGTTTTCATGGTGATGTGTTGTAGGTCATCGGCAGAAGGTATCTTGTGATATTGATACATGTTATTATGGGCTAGGAATGATAGTTCTGGCTATTGCTGCTCCTTCTTTGCCTTGTTTTTTCGGGATCACTGCTCTGTTCTTAAGGTAGTTATATAAAGAAAACCATTGTTGTGGTTCCACTACATCTGTTTGTCGCTTCATTTGCTGTTAAAGCAATGCATTGCTCTCAGAATTTTGCCACACTGTCTTGTTTCAAATTATGTATTCTAACATTTTTGCTTTGAAATGATATGCTTAAATCTTCGAATCATGTTCCTCGCAGTTCAAGTTATCTTTTTTCATTTGGACATCAAATTACCAGAAAATTATATTACTCCAGCTATCTGTTTTTTGTGGAACACATGGACTAAACAACCGTAATATGGAATACCTTTGTTTGCAATTACAAAATTCATGTTTTGCATTTGTTGTTTCCGAGTAAGTCAATGATGGCATTTGTTTTGTTTGTTCTCCTTGCTTACAGGTTAGGTTTGATGTTTTTGGGTGGCCTAGTTTTGGCGTCTTTCATGACGTATGCTTCAGAACACCTCGGAATTAGATTCTTCTTGAGAGGTCTCGAAGAAAAGGACATTCCACGGACAAATAGAATGTGTTTCTTATGCTGATTGGAGGCTTGATTCCAATGGTGTAAGCTATGAAGAGCAGGTACCCTTTGTCTTCCATTTTTTTCGGAATCTGTATTCTTATTAACCTTTATTCCCCCTAATTGAGTTGTAATTTATTGGGGATTTTGTTAGTTGTAGATATTGTATTCTTTGTCTTCTGTTGTTTTGTTCTAGGGGTCATAATCTTTCCTACTTTGTAAACAGAGATTAGTCTCCAATTAAGTGAAAGAAGATATTTGTTAATGCTTCAAATTTTATATGTTTGTTATTTGGATTTCAAACTTTTCAGGTATGATTTAAAAATAGTTATTATGGCTATCATAGCTTCTTTATATTTTATTTGTTTTGACTTATTAGTAGTGCTCTTTTACCTTTTTTGTAGACAGTAGTGTGCCCCAGGTGATGAAATCCATTTTAGGCAGACCCTAAGAGCGATCATGCAGAAATACCATGAGCTTGGGAGCATATTACGTCAAGTTCTTTCCCATTTTTAGATTGGTATGTTAGAAAAGTTGTAGTTGAGTAGTGTTGCTTGGGACTGCGGCCTACACTGCTGGGGTGTCCGTGTCCCCGAAGAAACATCCCAGTCTCACCGTGTTTGGACTCTGGATAGGTCAGTTAAAGGTGTTGATGTCTTTGCTTTGTACTCTGAAATGTTCAGAGCAATTGGCCAAATATCTCCCACATTAGAAGGTGTAGCTTCTGTGCTTGGAATTCGAATCGGAGATAATCATTCGTAGATTGCGAATTCAGTTCTCGTCTAATTCCTTCAGTGTTGTTGCTATACTGCTCTTAAAAAATACATAGCTCCAGGAGGCCAGATTAATCGAAAGTTGGAGAAATTTTGGACGTAATAGACAAAAACAATGAAAAACTGTGATGGAAAAGCTAGGGTGGTTCGTGTATCCATTGTTCTATTAGCGTACTTGTGTATTAGGAGACTGCTAAATTCATTTTAGGTGCTAGCTTTTGATGGTACTTGGTATCTAAGACTTGGTATGAGCATATTGAATGTGATTAATTTGGCTTGTGACATCCACATCTTTGGGTTATGCCTTTGTGGAGAGATTCGTACATATTAAAAAAAGTGGCACTGGTGTTGCATATCACCTGCAAATGTGTTACACCGTTTCGGGTAAGACCCACAGCGTACTACTTAATGTAGTACTACAATTTTGAATGTTAAATAGTGTTATTCGAATTCATTTAATTTGTAGTTACAAATTAATGAGCTGGGCATTATCCAAACCGCAATAGTGACTTAAGTGCAAAGATAATGCGGTATGATAGTACTTATATTGGGACTTACCACATTTGATTGATGATTTTTGTAAAGAAATTATTTAGTACTGTAGGTTGGAAAATATTGTGGTAAATCTCAGAAAGGCTAGATGACTACCCGAGTTTTCAAAAAAAAAAAAAAAAAAATTTAAAAAAAAAAAAAATGATCAGTGCCAGCAAAATTGTGCAGTTAGAGTACGTGAACAATATGGTTACAAAAGGAAAGCTGTGTAGAAAACCCATCACCACATTCTCGTGGAGAAGATATTTGATCATGGACTAACGACTGATGCAAACTAACGGTTTTTTCGCAAAAGACGTGTAAAAAATATTTTATTAGGTATGTCAGTGTAGGTCAGGATGAGTTAGTTGAGTTGGTTGGTGGATTTGCTTCCCACACAATTGACTAGTCCACAAGAAAATACTCCCTCCGTCTCAATTTGTTATGCCTAGTTTGACTTTCACGTAATTTAAGGAAATGTTGTAATTACATTGACTTGTTGTTAACTTTACCATTTTGCCCTTTTGACAAATATTAGTACTGTACTAAATACTGTCCACAGAAAAATTTGAACCGAAATTTGAAATTGGAGCCAATTCCAATTTGACATCCTTGTCATGTCAGTTTGATTTGCTGTGCTTTATTTTTGTTTCTTGGAATTTTAACCCTTTTAAATGTAAAAGAAAATGAGGGGCAAAATGGTAAAATTGACATCCAAAAATGGAAAGTTTTGAAATGAGCATATCATTTTGGGACATCCCAAAAAGGAATAATGGCGTAACAAAGTGAGACGGAGGGAGTAGTTTCTTATAAGTTCCCTAGTCCCGACGTCAACATATAGATCCTGTTCAGCTCATGGAGTTGTGAAGGGGATCCAAAAATAGCCGCAAAGTTTACAGCTCTGATCACATACAGTATTAGTCCTTTTGGTATGGCTTCGGATGTCGGTTAATTGGGTTTCCGTATGGGTATTCTACACATAGAAGGTTACAAAATGAACATCTCAAATCATTCGAATAGAATCTCGGGTTGGACTGTTTTCAAGAATACGATCGGAGTCGGGGAGAGCTCAGGATCCAATTAACCACTTTCCTGATTCTGCCCAAAATGACAAAGAAAATCCATGTTAATAAATATACTTTTGTTAGTTGTCCTTGACCTGTCCGGAGTAGTACAAAAACTGTCCGGAGTAGTACTAAAAACGAATCCTACAAAAAAGGTGGATAAAACAAGAGGTATCCTGTATAAACAAAAATATGGTACAGAACCTACATTTTCCGAAAGCAAATGCCACTATGCTTGTTCCTTTTCGCTTAATCAGACACAAAATGCAAACAAGGCAAGGGCCACTTTTATGCAAATTTCGTCGTATTACGAATGAAAAAAAAAACGCATTCAGAGCGATCCTCTCTCATGTGATGTGAGAACCACCAAGGTTCTACTTGATGATTTGAGTTGCAGATTGGTGTTTGTTCGATCAAAACCAATACTAGGTTGGTTTGTATTGCGAGATTGATTAAAAAAATCTCGAGCTATAAAAAATGAACGATTCTAAATCAATGAAGCTCCGTTTGGGCAACCACACAAATACACAAAATGGGTGAGAGCAAAATTGCAATCACAATTATACAACCTTGGCACCACGGCCCAAATTAGCTTAAGTATAGTTACAACACGTACGGAGTGTTACAAACTTCTGTGGCAAAAGAAATTCATGAATAATTAGTTACAAAACCATCTTGATCAAAAACTAAACTATTACAAGATGAATAAGTAACTAAAAGTGATAAGCTTCCAAAAAGTCGTCCACATCCCAAGCACGCAACGCATGATGCTACTGACCGGCATTAGAACTTGAAAAGAATGATTTTGTTGAGCTACACTAGCCCAGTAGGAAAATCTTTACCAACCTTATATGCAAACATATTGATTAGTGCAATGGAAAGAAAAATGAGGAAACAAACTCGATGCTTAAAGACCGATTGATTTGTAATATGAATCTCTATTCCGATTATGTAAATAAGTCACAAGACTCAACGACCTCGATAATCCCAACTCAACTCACTATCCCAAACTCCCACCTTCGGTATTTCCACCCCTTGAGTTACCGTACATCACTACGAGGATTACTGTGTTACCACCCCTTGCATCACAGTGATCCCTATAACCCCAGGTTACCGTATTACCACCCCTTGCATTACGAAACCCTACTAAGTCTCCGTATTACCACCCTTTGCACTACGGGACTCCTTATGCTAACTTCCGACCCAAACGACTAAATTCTCAAACCACAAGCAGGCTAAGACTTTCCCTTGATCACATTCATCGACGTAACATCTTAAAATATGCCAACGCTATCACAAATGTATCATAAACAGTCACGTATTCCAATAATCAACAAATAAGCACTTAACGACGTTTAACTAAGTAATTCCACATTCGATTCGTGTTAACGGAAGGCCAACGGACAAGGATAACGAAGGAAGGTCAAAGGAAACCAAATAAGCGAGCTTGAGATCGTTTAGGAGGTGTTTAAGAGGGTTTAAAAGTGGCCGGGAGTCAAAACAACAACGAAGGATCAACAGGAGCAAAACCTGGAGTTAAGCTCCTGGTATCGATACGGGCATAATCCATATCGATACAACACAACCTGACCAAAATGATAAGTTTATGGTATCGATACAATGCATAATCTGTATCAATACCATGGGGCTTCGAGTGGCGATTTCTGCAGATTTTCAGAACACAAACCACAACCAAAATCCAACAATCAACAGCTCGATTCTACACCAAAACAATAAGTAAACATATAAAAGAGGTCAAGAAGTTCCTACCTCACAACGATGGCCAAGATTCACTCGTTATTGAACGAGCCCTAGCCTTTTGAACTCTGAAACTCCGATTCGAACTCCACCCAAGGATTTCCGAGCTTATGAGCACGAATTGAAGGCTTGAATAAGGTTGTTTCTTAAAGATTTTGGGTGGTGGAGTGGAGCTTTGAGAGAGAGAGAGAGAGAGAGAGAGAGAGAGAGAGATGCTTTTGTCTCCTACAAACACATCCACCATATATATATATCACATCAAAGACAAATCACACATTTACTCCCTCAAATCTCAATTCATTCACTTAAGTCCCCAATTCATATATTCACCAATTAATCCATAATTTCTCAATTAGGCATTTAATAAGCATTTCAAAAATTAAAATAATTCGGGTCTCTACATATATATACACAGTCGACCCCCCCTTCTCTCTCTCATGGTTTGCTGGAGAAGAGGCTGGAGAAGAAGCTGATTCTTCCATTTCGGGTGGACCGAAATCCCCAACCGGACCGATTCCACCCCGAACCGAACTTGACTTTGGTCGGGATTGGTCCTGAAAATTTTCACCCCGAACCGATTCGGTCCGAGGAAAATCCACCCCGAACCGACTGACCCCGACCGAATAACACCCCTACCAAGAACGGAACTTAAACCTTTCCCGAAGGTTAGATATAGTGATCGATGTTGCATGTGCGTTAGATTACCTTCATAACGATTGTGAAACCCCAATAGTTCACTGTGATCTAAAGCCAGGCAACGTTCTCATTGATGAAAACATGGCCGCTCGTGTGGGAGATTTTGGGATCGCCAAGTTCCTCACCGTAAATAGCAGTAACAATGACGCTGGGCAAACAAATTCACTCGCAATCAAAGGTTCTATAGGATATGTTGCGCCAGGTAAGGAGTCACTAATTGTACTTCTTTTTCTTCTTCTTTACTTTTCCCCTTTCCGACATTTGTATATAGAAGCCTACATTTCTCCATACTAATATAACTTTTGTTTCCTTTTCCCTGTTAAATTGTAGAATATGGAATCGGAGGGAAGACATCTACAGAAGGAGATGTTTACAGTTATGGGATTCTTTTTTTGGAAATGCTGACAAGAAAAAGACGAATAGATGAATTGTTTACAAATGGACAAAGCCTTCGTGAATTTTCTATGTTGGCATTGCCACAGAGAGTGATGGAGATTGTGGATTCATGCATGCCACTAGAGGAACCTGTTGAAGCTGAAATGGATGCACAGAACGACAGAGTTAGACAAGGCAAAATAGGATCATGCTTGATTTCCCTTGTGCAGGTAGGGGTTGCGTGTTCTGCACAATCACCCAGCGAAAGAATGAATTTCAAGGATGTGATTGTCGGCTTAACGACAATAAAGGTAGTATTTACTGGAGTAGGTATCCATGGCAGGAGGCAATTGAGGATGCGACATGCCGGCGAACGAACATCTCGAGCTAGCGAATAGCTACGAAGAAGTTCATTCGCTGGGATTGAAGATCTGGAGCATGGTTGGAAGTTGGAACTTTTGAAGTGCAATCATTTAGTTAGCTTAAGACAAGTGGAAATTCTATATAGTTTTCCGAGTTTTCAAGGACTCGTAATTTTGCATATTTATGTAATTCTCCAAAAAGTAATGAATGCTTCACCTATTTATTTAGTGGTACGTTTGGATCAATCAGGTGCTATCAATTTTGAGACAATCGATGTTGCATGTGCACTAGAATACCTTCAACACCGTTGTGAAACTCCAATTGTTCACTGTGATCTAAAGCCACGCAATGTTCTCATCGATGAAGACATGACGAGCTGGGTGGGAGATTTTGGGCTTGCCAAGTTCCTCACCATAAATAGCAGCAACAGTGATAGTGGGCAAACAAATTCACTTGCAATCAAAGGTTCTATAGGATATGTTGGCATATCAAGAAACATTAATAGGTATACGGGCAAAAACTACGTGGCGCCCTGTATTTCTTAGCCATCATCACACCATATTGTAGCTTCTGTGACGAATGATATAAACTCCACAAGAATGTGTGGTAGTAATGAGTCTTGGGCACTTGATAATGCCATAGAACCGCTGAATAATTACTCACATAACGGCCATTAGCAATTCTTCGCGGCCAAGAGCAATTCTTCGCGGCCATCAATTCTACGAGGCCAGAAGCAATTCTACGTGGCCAGAAGTAATTCTATGCAGCCAGAAGCAATTCTACGCGGCTAGGAGCAAATCTTCGCAGCCAAGAGCAATTTTAGGCAGCCTTGATCAATTCTACGTAGCCAGAAGCAATTCTTTGAGGCAAGAAGTAATTCTACACGGCCATGAGCAATTCCACGCGGCCAGGAGCGATTCTTCATGGCCTGGAGCAATTTTACACGGCCAGGAGCAATTCTATGCTGCAAGAAGCGATTCTTCACAGCCTGGAGCAATTTTTTGCGGCCAGGGGTAATTCTTTGCAGCCATGAGTAATTCTTATGGTTGATTCCAAAACTTATAAAGCAGAAGCTTACTGCAAAAGAAAATTTTCCCATACATATTTCAGCAAAAATGTTTCAAAGTAAGTAGATTAATGCCTATCCAAAAATCAACTCTTTATTACAAGCCACTTGGGATAATAGGCATTTCTTAGCAACATAGTCGTGAACAATAACGGACATTACAAGCCTCTTGAAATGAACCGAGGGGCGGCTACCACATTACCGACCATCCAATTTAAGAGAAAATTGTATTAGCATAACAGAGTTTGTATAACACAATATAGACTCGCCCTGTCAAAATTAACATGTTTCTTGCACACTTTTTGCTACATCTGTATTCATCTCCTTAAAATTTTAATTTTGTGTCCCAAGGCCATGTCATTAATCACGAATGCCAACTAAGCTAAGCCAATGGCATGGGTAAGGCCGGCAGCTTTTTGCTCACACTCTCTCTGCTTGTTTGGAACACGATCTCGCCACAGTTCCTACAACATATTGAAGAGAAGAGACCACTCTCGTTGTTCCTTGGCATCCTTGTACGAGTAATATGGTGTTGAATCGAGTTATTGTCTGGGAATATAATTGTCCTAGAGCTACTGCAATGTCCATGCGACTGGAAAACGAGATACCGCCAAATTCACCACCGTATGGCATGCGTCTTGGTACTTAAACTCATCAATCAACTCCGTGGGCTTCAATCGTATCTGCTTGTCAAGACAAAGGGATCTAGAAAGAATGAAGTTCAACGGTAATAACCTACCATTCAGCCACAGAATTGGGGAAATAAATTTTCGCCACTGTTTATAATGACTTTTGTTCATAAGTTCATAACTGACCCAGATTTTACACTAAAGGCAAGGCTAATAACTCTAAACTGTTTTCCCTATCCTTTGGCTTTTGTATTGGAAGCGAATATCGTTAAAGAAAACATGTGATGTAAAAAGTAAGGAGAGAAAAAACGCATTTTCATTTCAAAATTTGAAGTGCTAGAAGAGTTGTTCACAAATTCCAGAAGGAATGTACAGTCTTGGCCAATGAGTCCTGAAATACGGTAAGGAAGTAGTCATTCTGTCTGGTGCAAGCAGTCACATCAACCTTTTCATCTAGCTGTTTAGCCAGTATTGGTCTAGTCTTGTTGAAATAGCAAATTCATAACACAACGGTCTCCTACAGTGTGCACAATTTCTTTATCAGTGCAGATGAAGATAATCTTGTAATTAGAACAAGTTTGTACTAACTACGGGCCTACGGCTAGAGATTGTGTACAAGAAAACCATTCAGCTTGTTTGGAAAATGTGGAATGGAGGAGAAATTAAAAAGAAGTAAAAGAGAAATGAAAGGAAAGTGTATTCTTCTTATTTGTAGGGAAAAAGTAAGAAAGAAATATTGATTAATTGTGAGAGAGAGAAGATAGAAGGAAAGCTGAAGGAGTTAATTTTTCGTGCCCTTTTCTCAAACTTTGAAGTCCAACAAGGAAGAGGAAATAGAGTCTTCCACCATGATACAACTTGTTACTGTGATAATCTTATCACCATAGAAACGTCTACAAAACAAAAATGATTGCCGTAGAATTAACACTCAACCCTCTTGAACGGTTGGAGTTTTTCCAAATCCTCCATTCAGATTTTGCCTATGTTTTTTTCCCAGTCAAGCCACATCCACCGAGATAGAGCATTCTATTGCAATCTACCAATATTTTCCTAGTAAATTGGGAAGACTTGGGCATAGACAAATGGGAAGAGCTTGGAATAGTTCTGCACACAAAAGATAATGAAGGAAATCATTATTGAAACATATTAATGCGAAGAGAGTCATCCACCATGATACTTCATAATACATACTTATTAAAACACGATGGTTGCCATAGAATTACCACTCAACCCTCGCAAAGGGTTGGAGTTTTTCCAAATCCTCCATTCAGATTTTGCCTCTTTTTTTTTTTTTTCTTCTATTTCTTTTGCTTCCAGTAAAGCCACTTCCATCGAGATAGAGGATTCTATTGCAATCTACCAATCGTTTTGTAGAAAATTGGGAAGACTTGGGCATAAAATAAGGGGAGAGACTAATGGGAAGAGTAAGGGGAGACTCTAAAGGGGAGACTAGGGAAAAAAACTAAAGGGAAAACCTGGGCATTGTTCACGAATCAACAATTCTTGCTGACATGAGTAGACTGTAATTAAATGTCGCTTGCACTATAAATTGCAGTATTGGCATTCCTTTAATAGAGCAGCATTCTTCTTCCACTTGAATATTTACAATGCTACCTTCCACTTTCACTTCGACTATTGCTACTAAGTTGATGACGCTTATCTTGTCATCTCTGTTAATTCACAAGATAAAGGTACTCATCTTGGTGTTATTTTTCACCACTGCAACACAAGTTGCCTGCAGATTGAGCAATGAAACGGATCGACTAGCATTGCTTTCCTTCAAGGAACTTATAGCCGAGGATCCACTTAGCTCATTAAGTTCTTGGAACAGTTCTCTCGATCACTGCAAATGGGACGGAGTAACATGCAGTCACAAGCATCAAAGAGTAGTGGTTCTGGACTTGAGGGGAAAAAGTCTGAGGGGAACCATTTCACCTTTCTTGGGAAACCTCTCTTTTCTCAGATCCCTTTACCTCCAGGAAAACAGATTCCAAGGAAAATCCCCCTGAAGCTCAGCCTCTTGTTCAGGCTGCAACATTTGAATTTCAGTAGCAATTCTCTCCAAGGGGAAATTCCAACCAATTTGTCAAACTCCCTCGGCATCATTTCATTATCATATAATGATCTTGTTGGAAAAATTCCTGCAGCCTCATTTGGTTCTCTCTCCAATCTCACTTATCTTGACCTTTTCTCCAACAACCTCATTGGAGGGATTCCACCTTCGCTCGGTAACCTCTCTCTCCTCCAAAGTGTAGATTTTGGAAGTAATAG
Organism: Rhododendron molle; assembly: GCA_025413875.1. Classification (NCBI taxonomy): domain Eukaryota; kingdom Viridiplantae; phylum Streptophyta; class Magnoliopsida; order Ericales; family Ericaceae; genus Rhododendron; species Rhododendron molle. The sequence continues at coordinate 36,574,039 of CM046396.1, forward strand.
TCTCACAGGAAATATTCCACATTCCATCGGCCGCCTTAGCAACCTTTATTATTTTGGCGTTGGATCGACTAAATTGTCAGGTACTGTCCCTCCTAGACTTTATAATATCTCAACTCTCAGGCAGCTAATCATTGTAAATAACCTACTTACCGGTAGTTTACCTCAAGATATTGGCCTCACACTCCCCAACCTGATACTGTTAAGCGTTGGGGATAACCAAATCTGGGGACCCTTTCCTGTTTCTCTTTCTAATGCATCTAAAATGAGAAGACTTGATCTATCTAGAAGTAACCTTTCAGGACCAGTTCCCTTTGACCTAGGGAGAATGATGAAGGATCTAGAGTGGGTAACTCTAGGCGGAAACAATTTAGGCTCAGGGGATGCTAGTGATTTGAGGTTCATTGATTCGTTAACTAACTGCAGCAAGCTAGAAATATTGGGTTTCGATGAAAATGGTTTTGGTGGTGTTTTACCCACTTCCATAGCCAATCTCTCGAGTCACCTCAATTCGTTAGTAGCAGGACGGAACCAGCTTGCTGGAAACATACCCGCGGGAATTTCTACCTTAGTCAACTTAGCTGCACTTGGTTTGGAAGAAAACCTTTTTTCTGGTGACATTCCCTTTGAAATAGGGAAGCTTAGAAACCTCGAACTAGTAAGTTTCGCTAAAAACAAATTGTCCGGTCCGATCCCAGAAAGCATTGGAAATCTCACTCGAATATTTGGGCTAGACCTTGAGGGGAACTACTTCAACGGAACCATTCCTGCAAGTATTGAAAACATCCTGGGCTTGCAAATCCTGGATCTCTCACATAATTTCTTAACTGGTCCCATACCCAAAAAGGTAGGCCTTTTCTCCACTTTAACCTTCATGAACTTGGCTCATAACGCTTTTATTAGTCTCCTGCCACTTGAAATCGGGAAATTGAAAAATCTCCAGAAACTAGATGTTTCGGAGAACAAGTTCTCTGGAAATATTCCTAGTTCTCTGGGAAATTGCTTGAAATTGGAAGGCCTTTTTCTAGAGAGTAACATGTTTCAGGGTAGTATTCCTCCCTCTTTAAGCTCCTTGAAAGGAATTGAAAGTCTCGATCTTTCACTCAATAACTTGTCCGGCCAAATTCCAGAAGATCTAGCTGCCCTCGTTTTTTTAAAGAATCTGAACTTGTCATTTAACAACTTGGTTGGTGAGGTGCCTTTGCAAGGTGTCTTCAGAAACTTGAGTACGATTTCACTTGTTGGAAATAAAGGGCTTTGTGGAGGCATTCCAGAAATGCGGTTACCTGCTTGCCCAAAGTCCATAAAGAAGGGGAATTGCCTTGGTTTCAAAATTATTGTTCCAATTGCTTGCATAATCCCCTTTCTTTCACTAGTGCTACTTTTGGCTGTTTTTCTTAGGAAAAGAAAACAGAAAAACAAATCTCTCACCCAACCAGTCATAAGAGATGATTTCTTGAAGGTTTCATATAATCAACTCCTTAACGCCACTGGTGGATTCTCTTCATTAAACTAAATTGGAGCTGGAAGTTTTGGCACTGTGTACAAAGGAATTCTCCATGAAGGCGATAAAGCAATTGCAGTCAAGGTGCTCAATCTTGAACAAAGAGGAGCTTCCAAGAGCTTTGTGGCTGAATGTGAAGCTTTGAGGAAAACAAGGCACAAAAATCTTCTAAAGATTATAACAGTGTGTTCAAGTGTAAACCATGCAGGTGATGATTTTAAAGCACTAGTTTTTGAGTACATGCCCAATGGAAGTTTAGAGAAGTGGTTGCATCCAGGAGAAGATACACCACAACAGGAGAGGAACTCAAGCCTTTCCCAAAGGTTAAATATAGCGATTGATGTTGCATGTGCCTTAGAATACCTTCATCACCGTTGTGAAACTCCAATTGTTCACTGTGATCTAAAGCCATGCAATGTTCTCATTGATGAAGACATGATTGCCCATGTGGGAGATTTTGGTCTGGCAAAGTTCCTCACCATAAATAGCAGTATCAGTGATGGTCGAGAAACAAATTCACTTGCAATCAAAGGTTCTATAGGGTATGTTGCGCCAGGTAAGTGGTTCACTAATTGTACTTCTTTTTCTTCTTCTTTGATTTTTCCCTTTCAAACATTTGTATATAGTAGCCTACATTTCTTCAGTTTAGTATAACTTCTGTTTTTTTTTTTTTTTTTACTTATTTAAATGCAGAATATGGAACAGGAGGAAGGACATCTACAGAAGGAGATGTTTACAGCTATGGTATTTTATTATTGGAAATGTTGACAGGAAAAAGACCGACAGATGAAATGTTTACAATCAGACAAAGCCTTCATGAATTTTGCAAGGTGGCATTGCCAGAGAGAGTGATGGAGATTGTTGATCCGGCCATGCTATTAGAAGAAGGTACTGAAGCTGAAAAAGATGCTCAAAATGAAAGAATTAGACAAGCCAAAATAAGAGAATGCTTAGTTTCCCTTATGGGGATTGGAATTGCATGTTCTGCGGAATCACCTAGCAAAAGGATGAACATCAAGGACGTGATCATAGGATTAATGACAATAAAGGAAGTCTTTCTTGGAGTAGGTATCCATGGCAGGAGACAAATGAGGATACGACTCACCGGTGAAGGAACGTCTCGAGAATAGCTACTAAGAGTGCCATTAGAGGAATGGAGATGCTTGGAAGGTTTGAAGCACAATCACTTACTTAGAAAGGCCAAAACCCAAATATGCAGGCCGGTTTGTTAATTATGTAAATTAAGATGAATAAAAGAGAAGGTGAATGTTCTGTCCCATATATAGTTTTGAGTTTTCAAGTAGTCATAGTTGTGCATATTTAATTCCTTATGCATGTAAGTTCCCACATGTAAGGCATTAGGAATGTGCCAGTAGCATCTTTATTGGTATGGTAACAAATAGTAACGTTTTCAAAACGCTCTCAGTTGGGGAATGGATGTGTTTTTTCAATGGAAATGGTTTTGGTCTCTGCTTTTCAGAAGAAACATTTATCTTGCTAAATCCTTAGGGCTTCGAAAAAATTTGTTACTAAAGTATACTGATTGTATACTTGTGGTTCAAATGCTGGTTATGGGAATGAGATTGTCTCATTTGGCTTATGCGAATAGAATATGTTTTCCTGACAGTTCAGGTTTTGTATATCTTCAGCTTTCTTAGCCATTCTGTCCTTAATTCCCTCAATATGTGCTGTGATGGGAAATTAAGCTACTAGGTTCCATATCAAATCGTGGAGGTTTAACATCAAGCTGAGAAAGGGTATTGAATAGTCTCTAATCTTGATCTGCGAATGCCAATCTCCTTTGGAATTTTGCTGTGTATAATCTGTAGACTTAGTAGTCGAGTTTTATTTGCCGCTTTTGGCATGCTTGCAACTTGTACTGACATTTTCCTAGTCTACAGTACCTTTCTATCTGGCTCGAAAGATGTTTTTACCAGTTCAATCTCGAACGACTTGTATAGGTTTTTTCTTGATCTAACCGTCTAGGTCGTGGTTGCCTCTTTTATACATGTTTGCTTGTTATTAGAACCTTCGCTCGAATTATACGAACAAAACAATTGTCCCTGTCCCAATCATTTCCATTTTACAAAAGTAGAATGTAAGAATTATTTGATATGCTCTGTTGGGATGTACCAATAATATCGAGTAGCTTGTAATGAATCACTGTTTTGGTCGACATTTTGGTAGTTGTAATGCATGGGAATGCCCGTCTGTAAGATCTCTTTACCAAAGTAGTGTATCATACTTCAGTCCACTCGATTTTTTCAGGAGCTGAAAATTTAGAGGACGATGCTGATGCTTAAATTAGAGCTCAGCAAAAATCTAATTGACCCGCCAAAATCATTTGATCTGTTAATAGGTTCTCTAGCTTTCTTATAGGTAGAAGGACTTCTTCAGTACAGCCTCCCTCTGGAGTATAGGTTCGGGTACTCATTGCCCCGTAAAAATGCAACACTCTTGTAACTTTACGCTCTATAACAGAGCTTTCCACCATGAATACAACCTATGACTTTGTCGCCATAGGACGTAATTGAGGACGTGACTTTCCTTTGAAGGAACATCCCGGGCTCGCCACTGAGATGTACAATGCAAAAATTAAGGATGTAGAGGCTGGTTGGAAGCTTTGAAGTGTAATTATTTATATAGAAAGGTCACATCCCTTTATTTCGGGCCTTTCTTAATCATATGATGAGGAAGTACAGCAACATAAAACATAAATTGAAATATTCAGAAAACTCCTATAGAGTTCAAATATTTTCTGTCCCATACTTTTGTGCATTCATGTATTCGGCTAACCAACATATTGCTTAAGTACAGAAGATTAGACTATAAAACAACAGATTAGACTCTCTTCAAGGCAAACTTAAGTACAGAAGATTAGACTCTACAAATGTTCTAAAACATTATGACGAACCCCATTCCATCTTCTTTTAGTACTTTGAATACCCTTTGTATCGATAGAAAATAGGTTTCAATGTAGTTTAAAGTTAGTGTGATACAAAGAGTTTTCCAAAATATTTTGTTTTTTGCCTTGTTGAGGGTAAAATCATCATACCCTTTTAGTTATAAATAATTTTGGAGTCAAACTACTTTGGTTCGAAAGTAGGCTAGACGAGCTGTTTAACACTTAAAACCAGGTGCAGATCGGAGTTTGGGAATGTCTGTGGCAAGACCAAAAAGTTTGGTCGGCTTTGAAATTTTGATGATGCGCCAATTGCTCCAGGGGCGCACGAAGCTCCACAAATTCCTCAAACTTTATGGGTTTGTCCCGGACACTCTCAAACTCCATTTTTTGCAAAGTTAGAACCGTTATAAAGTTTGTTGAGTCTACTCCCAAACCCAAGTAACATAGTTGGAGTCTATAATTTTTTGCATATAAACGGGTATGATCAATTCACCCTCAGTGAGTCGAAAACTAAATCATTTCGGTAAAACGCTTACATCTCCTTCATCTGAAATCGAAAAAAGACCTATTATATATCGATAAAGAGAACTTTCAATTTACTAAAATATGGTGAAATCCAACCATCAATATAATAATATTTAGTTCATGAAAATTGGATAGTAATCACACCACAACATGGCGAATCCTGATAATATTTTGCATGTTTAATTTGATGAAGTGCAGAAAACCTTATGAACTCTCCGGATATCCAAAGAAATGAACTAGTACCTCAAAACTAGGAATTTGAGCACCGGAAGGAACAACATGTGAATGGAAGGGCACAAAAACGTGTTTTAGCCTTAGTGGCTTCGACTTGAATTAGTCTAATTTTGATCAACTATTCGTAAACCCAAATCTATTACTTTTATGTTTAATTTCATCATCTTTTAGTAATTTGAATACCCTATGCATCAATAAAAAATAGGTTTCGATTCGGTTTAAAGTTAGTGTGATTTAAGAATTTTTCAAAATATTTTGTTTTTCGCCATGTTGAGGGAAAAATTGTCATTTCTTTGGATTTATAGATAATTTTGGAGTCAAAATAATTTGGTTAGAAAGTAGAAGTAGGCTAGACGAGCTTTTTAACAGTTCAAACCACGTAAGAATCGGAGTTTCGGTTTTGAAATTTCGATGATGCGCCTGGGGCGCATAAAGCTCAATAAATTCCTCAAACTTTGCGAGTTTGTCCCGAACACTCCCGAACTCCGTTTTTTGCAAGGTTAGAATCGTTAAAATGCTTGTTGAGTCTACTTTCTAACCCAAGTAGTTGGAGTTTTTTTTTTTTTTTTTTTGTATATAAGAAGATATGACCAATTTACCCTCAGTGATTCGAAAACTAAACTATTTAGATCGGTAAAATGTTTGCATCTCCCTCATTTGAAATCGGAATTACCCATTATATATTGATAAAGAGAACTTTCAATTTACTAAAAGATGGTGGAATCCAACCATCAAAATAATAATATTTAGTTCATAACAATTGGTTAATTAGAAACTAAGGCTAACCTAGCCCATGCTCAACAGTACACAAGACACAATTCCAATACAAAGACCAAGTATACCTAAAAAACAAGCAACAAGAAACCTCATTATGGACCAATTAAATGATCTTTTGAGATACCCCAAACAACGTGCAAATTCTTAATTGACTATTAAATTTTGTATTTCGCATGTTTGTACAGGAAAGATAGAGGTTTTCTTGAAGTCAGTTTTGGACATTACATTATTGTACTACCCAGTATTACATCTTCCAGGAAAATGAAAGGTCTAAGCCTTTGGCTGTTAAATTGACTATTAAATTTTGGAGCTCAGCCGCTTGTTCAGGCTGCAACATCTGAATAGAATCACTGGAACTATTCCACATTCCATCGGCTTCCCAAACTTCAGGTATTCTTCATGGTGTGATGATTTTAAAGCACTAGTTTTTTAGTAAATGCCCAATGGAAGTTTAGAGGACTGGTTGCATTCAAGAGAAGATACATCACGCCAAGAACGGAACTTAAACCTTCCCCAACAGTACATATAGCGATCGATGCTGCATGTGCATTAGAATACCTTCATCACCGTTGTGAAACTCCAATTGTTCACTGTGATCAAAAGCCAGGCAACGTTCTCATCAATGAAGACATGATTGCCCGGATGGGAGATTTTGGGCTCACCAAGTTCCTCATCGTAAATGGCAGCAACAGTGATGGTGGGCAAACAAATTCGCTTGCAATCAAAGGTTCTATAGGATATGTTGAGCCAGGTAAGGAGTCACAAATTGTTCTTCTGCGTTGGCATATCGAGAAACATTAGTAGGTACTCCTCGGGCTAAAACTACGTGGTGGCCCATAGTTCTTAGCCATCATGACACCATATTATAGCATCATTGACGAATGATATATACTCCACAAGAATGTCTGGTAGTAACGAGTCTTGGGGCAGCACTTGATAATGTCGTAGAACCAGTGAATAATTACTCACATAACGACCATTAGTAATCTTCACGGCCATGAGTAATTCTTTGCAACCAGGAGGAATTCTACACAGCCAGGAGCGATTCTTCATGGCCAGGAGCAATTCTAAGAGGCCATAAGCAATTTTATGGAGCCAAGAGCAAGCCATGAGCAATTCTTCGCGGCCATGAGTAATTCTACATGGCCAAGATCAATTTTACGTGGCCAGGAGCAATTTTACGTGGCCAGGAGCAATTCTTCTCAGCCATGAGCAATTCTACGCGGCTATGCGCAATTCTTCGCGGCCATGATAATTCTACGCGTCTAGGAGTAATTGTACGTGCCCATGAGCAATTCATCGTAGCCAAGTAATTCTTATGGTGGATTCCAAAACTTAAAAAACAGAAGCTTACTGCAAAAGAAAATTTTCCCATACATAATTTAGCAAAAATGATTCGAGTAAGTAGATTAATGGCTATCCAAAATCAACTCTTTATTACAAGCCACTTGGGATGATAGGCATTTCTTAGCAACATAGACGTGAACAATAACGGACATTGCAAGCTCCTTGAAATGAACCGAGGGGTGGCTACCACATTACTGACCATCCAATTTCAGAGAAAATTGTATTAACTTAACAGAGTTTGTATAACACAATACAGACTCGGCCTCTAAAATTTAACATGTTTTTTACTCACTCTTTGCTACATCTGTATTCATCTCCTTAAAATTGAAATTTTGTGTCCTAAGGCCATGTCATTAGTCACGAATGCCAACTAAGCTAAGCCAGTGGCACGGGTAAGGACAACAGCTTTTTGCTCACACTCTCTCTGCTCGTCTGGAACACGCTATCGCCACAGTTCCTACACCAGATTGAAGAGAAGCGACAACTCTCGTTCTTCTTTTTGGCATCCTTGTAAATTGGTCCAGTGTTGTTGAAATGTCGAATTCATAGCACAACGGTTACGTGTTCACAAGTTCTTTATCAGTGCAGTTGAAGATAATCCTGTAATTAGAACAAAATTGTACTAATGACTTCTAGAGATTGTGTACAAGAAAACCATTCAGCTCGTTTGGAAAATGTGGAATGGAGGAGAAAATTAAAAAGAAGTAAAAGAGAAGTTAAAGGAGAGTGTATTCTTCTTATTTGTTGAAAAAAGAAAAGGAAATATTGATTAACTGGAAAGAGAGAAGATAGAAGGAATTAGGAAAGCCGAAGGAGGATTTGATTTTCCTTGCCCTTTTCTCAAACTTTGAAGTCCAACAAGGAAGAGGAATTTGAGTCTTCCACCACGATACAACTTGTTACTGTGATAATCATATCACCATGGAAAAATCTTCAAAACAAAATGATTGCCGTAGAATTCATACTCAACCCTCTTGAAGGGTTGGAGTTTTTCCAAGTCCTCCATTCACATTTTGTCTTTTTTTTCCCCAGTAAAGCGACATCTACGGAGATAGAGCATACTATTGGAATCTACCAATCTTTTCCTAGTAAATTGGGATTGTTCAGGAATCAACAGTTCTTTTGAGCAATTCTTTCCAACCAAGAGTAATTCTTCACAGCCATGAGTAATTTTTTTCGGCCAGGAGTATTTCTTTGCAGGTCAAAAGTACAAAGCAATACTTATGGTGGATTCCCAAACTTAAAAAGCAGAAGATTATTGCAAAAGAAAATTTTCCCATACATATTTTAGCAAAAAATTTTCGAGTAAGTAGATTAATGCTAGGACTCTTGCAATATCTCACTAGGAGGTCAATAGTTCGAGTCTCTCCCGCTGCGTGTGGGTGTTCTTCTTTAAGAGGTCTTTTTCTTTCTTTCTTTGTCTCTACCCTATAATGGGCTTATTCTTGTATTGGTTGAATTGTTGGGCTTTGTCTCATGGACTCACACAATTGATATAGTGTCCCGGATTAGTACTTTGTACCTCATATCTGATGTAAAATTATCTATTCTATCGTTTGACAAAAAAAAAAAAAAAAAAGAGTAGATTAATGCCTGTCCAAAAATCAACTCTTTATTACAAGCCACTTGGGATGATAGGCATTTCTTAGCAACGTAGACGTGAACAATAACGAACATTACAAGCCTCTTGAAACAAACCGAGTGGCGGCAACCACATTACTGACCATCTGTGGGGACTGTTTTCAACCGGGACCTCTTGAACCCTCTTCTCCTCCGCTGTTGAGCCGTGGAAGGTTGACGTGGCCTGCCAGGTACCTGTAAACCGGAGGGGAATGTTCCTCCGGGTAGAAGCTCCGATGATCTAGTTAGTAAGAGAAAGAAGGGAAAATGAAGTAATATTTGCTAGGAAAAGAGGAGCTGCATATGTGAGAGGGAGTAGTGCGTATCAGTCCTTTTGGGGTAAGAGGTACCTCCCTATTTATAGGCAAAAGAGTCTGTCATGCTAATTGCTAAGCAAGCCGAGCGTAGGACTCACGCGCGTTCCCACGCTCGGCTGACGTCACGTGTCAGGAGCATTTAATGAAGGCCGCCTTCCCAGATCTGCAGACGCACATGGGTTCATGTCAGACATGTCACATCATGCAGAGACGACACGTCAGTGGGAAGAGAAGGCAACCCATGTATCACGTGGAAGGTTCTGGAATGTTCTGTACCAGCGGTCTCCGAACAAACAGGTCCCGAAGGAAAGATTACTGGCCGAACAGACGGAAGCCAGGAATGGAGAATGTGTTATGCCGAACAAAAGACTCCTATGCCGAACAAACCATTGAGTGCCGATGTTCGGACAACAGTCCACGCTCGGCGAACAGTCCCTGACCCTCCTTACGTTCGGTGAAGATGGATGACGTGTCACCAGACCAACTCAACCCTCAACGAACTGAGACAACTGAACGATAGACCCCTGGTGCGACCCTTTGGACCTTATGACCCTCTTTGGTATTTCGGCCCACTACACCATCCAATTTCAGAGAAAATTGTATTAGCATAACAAGTAGTCACATTAACCTTTTCATCTAGCTGATTAGCCAATATTGGTCTAGTCTTGTTGAAATGGGAAATTCATAACACGACGGTCTCCTAGAGTGTTCACAAGTTCTTTATCAGTGCAGATGAAGATAATCCTCTAATTAGAACAAATTTTTACCAACTATGGCTACAGATTGTGTACAAGCTAGAAAACCATTCCGCTTGTTGGGAAAATGTGGAATGGAGGAGAAAATTAAAAAGAAGTAGAAGAGAAATTAAAGGAAAGTGTATTCTTCTTATTTGTTGAAAACAAAAAATAGAGAAAAAGATTGATTAAATAGAGTTAATTTTCCTTGCCCTTTGCTCAAACTTTGAAGTCCAAAATTACCATTTTAATTCATTTTGACCCTTTTTAACACTAAGGCCACAAAATTACCATTTCACCTTTTAAGCATCCCCTAATATGAAAACTATTGCAGATTTAAGTGCATTTTGAAGTTTAATTACGTAAAATTAAGGCTGCATTTCACTTAGCTAGCTAGGTATTTGCAAAGAGATTTACGACAAGAAAGAAAAATAAACCAAACTGATAAATTACTTTAGTTTTTCCACTATCATGTCCTTATATTTCTTCGATAAAAAAAAGAAAGAAAGAAAGTCTTCTTATGGAGTATTTCTCTTCACTTTTCAGTTTTTTTGAGGCGACTTCTTCTCAAATACATGATCAACGCACAGTTCTAGTGCAAGTTCTATATGTAATGTTGTCTCTAATTTTAACGAATAAGTAACAATGGGGGTTAGCAAAATTTACCCCTAGAGAGTAGAGAAAAAGACATTTGGAATTTTGGATCAGTACTTTACCTTTTTATTTCTCTTTTTGCTATAAAAATGATATTCAAATCGATGAAATCTTTTAAATTTTCCTTACTTCCACATTTGGTATTGCAATAAAGTAATAAAACCAGCAATAAAGTAATAAAACCAGAGAATGAATTATGTCTGGTGTCAGCGTTAACGGTATGAGACTGCCAACAGAGACAAGAAACAGAAGAAAAACTTCAAAATCTTGTAAGTTTGGGCAGGATATATATTAACCTGTAGAGGGTGTGCAAAAATACGGCAATAGTTATAGGGGTCCAAGATACACACAAAGAGAAGTGGTTGTATCAATTGATGGGGAAACACATTGTAAGCAAGAGAAGACTATAAAACAGCAGGTTAGACTCTCTTCAAGGCAAACTTAGGTACAGAAGATTAGACTCTCTTCATGCTACAAATGTTCTAAAACATTATGACGAACCCCATTCCATCATCTTTTAGTACTTTGAATACCTTCTGTATCGATATAAAATAGATTTCAATCCAGTTTAAAGTTAGTGTGATGCAAAGATTTTTCCAAAATATTTTGTTTTTTGCCTTGTTGAGGGTAAAATCGTCATATCTTTTTAGTTACAAATAATTTTGGAGTCAAACTACTTTGGTTCAAAAGTAGGCTAGACGAGCTTTTTAACACTTAAAACCAGGTGCAGATTGGAGTTTGGGAGTGTTTGTAACAAGACCGAAAAGTTTGGTCGGTTTTGAAATTTTGATGATGCGCCAATTCACAAAGCTCCACAAATTCCTCAAACTTTATGGGTTTGTCCCGGACACTTCCGAACTCCATTTTTAACAAGGTTAAAACAGTTATAAAGGTTGTTGAGTCTACTTCTAAACCCAAGTAGTTGGAGTCTATAATTTTTTGTATATAAAAAGGTATGTCCAATTCACCCTTAGTGAGTTGAAAACTAAATCATTTCGGTAGAACACTCACATCTTCTTCATTTGAAATTGAAAGAAGACCTATTATATATCGATAAAGAGAAGTTTCAATTTACTAAAATAAGGTGAAATCCAACCATCAAAATAATAATATTTAGTTCATAAAAATTGGATAATAAGCAGACCACTACATGGCAAATCCTGATGATTAAGCAATTTTGTATGCTTTAATTTGATGAAGTGCAAAAAGCCTTATGAACTCTCCGGAACTCCAAAGAAATGATCTAATACCGTAAAACTAGGAATGAGAGCACTGAAAGGAACAAACAATGAATGGAAGGGCGTGGAAACGTGTTTTAGCCTTAGTGGCTTCGACGATATTTGAATTGGTCGGTCTTTCAACCAACTATTCATAAACCCAAATTAATCTATTACTTTTATGATTTAATTTCATCATCTTTTAGCAGTTTGAATACCCTATGATTTGGTTTAAAGTTAGTGTGATTTAAAAAAAAATTCCAAAATATTTTGTTTTTTGCCATGTTGAGGGAAGAATCATCATATCTTTTGATTTATAGATAATTTTGGAGTCAAAATAATTTGGTTAGAAAGTAGGCTAGGCGAACATTTTAACAATTCAAACCACGTGCAAATCGGAGTTCGGGAGTGTCCGTGGCAAGACCGCAATGTTTCGTCAGTTTCGAAATTTAGATGACGCGCCCGAGGCGCAATGAACTGCTCCTGGGGCGCATAGAATTGCTCCTGGGCCACACAAACTTCTACAATTCCTAAAATTATGGATCTCTCGCGCAATAACTTGTCCGGGCAAATTCTAGGAGATCTAGCAACCCTCAGGTTTTTGAAGAATCTAAACTTGTCCTCTAACAACTTGACTGGTGAGGTGGCCTTGCAAGGTGTCTTCAGAAACTCAAGTATAATATCACTTGTTGGAAACAAAGGGCTTTGTGGAGGCATTGCAGAAATGCAATTAGCTGCATGCCCAAATTCCATGAAGAAGGGGAATCGCCTTGGCCTCAACATTATAGTCGTGATCACCTGCGCGGTTGTAGTTGGAACACTAATACTACTGTTGGTTGTTTTTCTTAGAAAAAGAAAACAGAAAGATAAATCTACCACGCTATCATCACTTGGAGATGATTTGTTGAGGGTTTCATACGATGAGCTCATGAAAGCTACTGATGGATTCTCTTCATCCAACTTAATTGGTGTTGGAAGTTTTGGAACAGTGTATAAAGGAGTTCTCCCGGAAGGCGAAAAACCAATTGCAATCAAGGTGCTTAATCATGAACAGATAGGAGCTTCCAAGAGCTTTATGGCCGAATGTGAAGCTTTGAGGAAAACAAGGCACAGAACTGTGTGTTCAAGTGTAAACCATGCAGGTGATGATTTTAAAGCACTAGTTTTTGAGTACATGCCCAATGGAAGTTAAGAGGACTGGTTGCATTCAAGAGAAGATGCATCACACCAAGAACGGAACTTAAGCCTTTCCCAACGGTTAAATATAGCGATTGATGTTGCATGTGCATTAGAATACCTTCATCACCATTGTGAAACTCCTATTGTTCACTGTGATCTAAGGTGTCACTAATTGTACTTTTTCTTCTTATTTACTTTTCCCCTTTCGGACATTTGTATATAGAAGCCTACATTTCTCCATACTAATATAACTTTTGTTTCTTTTTCCCTGGTAAACTGTAGATCGAATATGGAAGTGGAGGGAAGACATCTACAAAAGGGGATGTTTACAGCTATGGGATTCTTTTAATGGAAATGCTGACAGGAAAAAGACCAACAAATGAATTGTTTACAAATGGACAAAGCCTTCACGAATTCAGTAAGTTGGCATTGCCAGAGAGAGTGATGGAGATTGTGGATTCACGCATGCCACTAGAGGAACCTGTTGAAGTTGAAATGGATGCACAGAACGACAGACTTAGACAAGACAAAATACGATCATGCTTGATTTCCCCTGTGCGGATAGGATTTGCGTGTTCTGCACAGCCACCCAGCGAAAGAATGAATTTCAAGGATGTGGTTGTGGAATTAATGACAATAAAGGAAGTATTTACCGGAGTACTAGGTATCCATGGCAGGATACAATTGAGGATGCAACATGCCAATGAAGGAACATCTCGAGCTAGCGAATAGCTACTAAGAAGTACATTTGCCGGGATTGAAGATCTGGAGGATGGTTGAAAGTTGAAACTTTTGAAGTGCAATCATTTCGTTAGTATTTTTATGGTTAAATAAAAAATTTTCGCGCATATATAGCTTTCCGAGTTTTCAAGGACTCGGGATTTTCAATATTTATGCTTATGTTTATGTAATGCTCCAAAAAGTAATGAACGCTTCACTTATTTAGTGGTGTTTGGATCAATCAAATAAAGAGGAGGGTTTTTTTTTTTACAACCCTACAGCCAGGCCACGAAATGGACCCGACTGCGCAAATAAAAAGGAAATAACATATAGAAACACTTTCCCATAATTAGTTCAAAATTGGACGTGTTTCTCCTTTGTGCTGTGCTAGGATATTGAATTTGTGGAGGGAAAACAAAAGAAAATAACAGCGAATTAATAGAAATACTGGTTGGTTTAGGGAAAACAAAAAGAAAATGATTAGGTGTTTCTTCTAAATCACTTGGATTAGAAAGTAAATTTAACAAGCTTTTTAATGGTTCAAACCACACGTAAATCGGGGCTCGGGAGTGTCCGAGACATGCCCGCGAAGTTTGACCTCTCGTACAGCTTCAATGCGCCTCAAGCGCAATTCAGTGCGCCCTAGGCGCAGCTTTAATGCGCCTCAGGCACAATTTCATGCTCCCCGGGTGCATAACCCAAGTTGCTCAACTTGCTCAACAAACCAAACTTTGTGGGCATGTCTCGGACACCCCCGAACTCCGATTTGCACGTGGTTAGAAATACTAAAAAGCTTGTTAAGTATACTTTCTAACCGAAGTGGTTTTGATACAAAATCATTTGTAAATCAAATGACATAACCATTTTACCCTCGGTGAGTCGAAAAATACATTATTTACATGAAACGCTCATATCCCCTCATTCTACATCGGATCAAAACCAATTCTACCTTGACAAAGAGGGATTTCAAAATACTAAAAGATGATTAAAACTAAAAATGAAAATATAGTTTATGAAAAATTGGTTGAAAGCAGAACGATTCAAAGATGACTGGAGTCACTAAAGCTAAAACACATTTTTGTGCCCGTCTACAGATTGTAAGTTCTCTTCGACACTCACTTTTCTAGTTCTAGGGTTTCCGTTCATTCCGCAAGAACTCCATAGAGTTCATAGGGCTTTCCACACTACATTAAATCACTAGGGGCTTTTGAAGCCAAAGTCGGTCATCTACACCATAACCACTTGACCACTATGACTACCAATCTTTTTGGGTATTCTCATTTGGAAATATTATCAAGTTTTGTTGTGTCGATAGTTGAAAACATTTAAATTTGGCTACATAAATATTTAAGTCTTGCTTTGAACGAATCTCAATAATGACACGATTTTTCCTACGCTTCAATGAAGTGTGGATGCACTTTGTACTCTGTAGAACACTTAAGCAATGAAGATGTACATAAGAAAAAGGGATTTGAGCACTCAATGAAACTTAGAATATATTTTGCTCTTAGTGCCTCCTACGGTTTTTATAGTGGCATATTTTTTATCCATTTTTCATGAATGAAACCTAAATATTCTTATAGTTGGATTCAACCATCTTTTAATAATTTTAAAACCCTAATTATCCATATAAAATAAGTTTATATCCGATTTAAAATGAGAAATGTGAGCCTTTTACAAAAATGAATTGTTCTTTGACCCACTGAGGGTAAAATGGTCACTTATTTTGATGTATGCAAACCAATTGGGTTAGAAAGTAAATTCAACAAGCATTTTAATAGTTCAAATCACGCGTAAATCGGAGTTCGTGAATGTCCGGGATAACCTCGCAAAGTATGGCCTCTTTTCCAGCTTTAATGCGCCTTGGGCGCAATTTCATGCTCCCCGGGCGCAATTCAGTGCGCTCCAGGCGCATACCCCAAGTTGCTCAGCAAACCAAACTTCGCAGGCATGTCACGGACACTCCTGAAATCTGATTTGCTCATGGTTAGAACCATTAAAAAGCTTGTTTAATATACTTTCTAACCAAAGTGGTTTTGATCCAAAATCATTTGTACATCAAATGACATGACCAATTTACTCTTAGTGAGTCGAAAAATACATTATTTACATGAAATGCTCGTATCCCCCTCATTCTAAATTGGATCAAGACCAATTCTTTGTTGACAAATAGGGCATTCAAAGTACTAAAAGATGATGGAAATGAAAAATGAAAATAATATAGCTTCATTAATGAAAAATTGGTTGAAAGCAGACCGATTCAAAGATGATGGAACCACTAAGGCTAAAACACATTTTTGAGCCCTTCTACACATTGTATGTTCTATTCGGCACTCACTTCTCTAGTTCTAGGATATTCATTCATTCCGTAAGAACTCCATAGAGTTCATAGGGCTTCACACACTACATCAAAACCAGGATTCGCACATAGCGTGGCTTTTGAACCCAAAGTTCGGTCTACAACACAAGTACCACTACCACTTGACCACTACGACTACCAATCTTTTTGGCTATTCTCGTTTGGAAATATTTTCAAGTTTTTATTGTGTCGGTGGTTGAAAACATCTAAATTTGGCTCCATAAATCTCTAAGTCTTGCTGTGAACAAATCTCAATCATGACATGATTTTTCCTACGCTTCAATGAAGTGTGGATGCACTATGTACTCTGTGCAACACTAAAGCAATGAAGATATACTTAAGAAAAAGGGATCAATGAAACTTTGAATGTATTTTACTCTTAGTGCATCCAACGGTTTGTATAGTGGTATGTCACAGGCACTCCCGAAATCCAATGTACACGTGGTTAGAACCATTAAAAAGCTTGTTAAATATACTTTCTAACCGAAGTGGTTTTGATCCAAAATCATTTGTACATAAATGTCATGACCATTTTACCGTCAGTGAGTCGAAAAACACATTATTTACATGAAATGCTCGTATCGCCCTCATTCTAAATCGGATCAAGACCAATTCTATGTTGACATGCAAATAGGGCTTTCAAAGTACTATAAGACGATGGAAACTTAAAATGAAAATAATATAGCTTATTTTATAAAAAATTGGTTGAAAGTAGACGGATTCAAAGATGGTCGGAGCCACCAAGTCTAAAACACATTTTTGTGCCCTTCTAGGCATGAAAATCTATGACTTAATCAGACGATGAAAAATGAAAGAACTGGAAAAAAATTAAAACATTTCAATTGTTCACTTGGTTTCTTACCATTTCCCAGAAAATGGTGAGATTGTGAGAAACTCATATCTTTAATTTTCTGCCCCTTTTCCACTGGGGATATTATGCTGCAACGCAAGACAAGAACTACACTGTGCTAGCATATGGAGAAAAATTAATAGGAACTCCTCGGGTAAAAACTACGTGGTGCCCCATAGTTCTTAGCCATCACACAATATTGTAGGGCCCGTGACGAATAATATAAACTCCACAAGAATGTGTGGCAGTTACGAGTCTTGGGGCAGCAATACTTGATCATGCCGTAGAGCCTCTGAATATTACTCACATACCGGACAAACAACCATAATAAGAGAAGGATTCCAAAACTTAAAAAGCAGAAGCTTACTGCAAAAGAAAATTTTCCCGTACGTATTTTTGCAAAAATGTTTCGGTATTGCTCTACCATATTCTCTATTTCAATTAAGTAGGTGGTGCCCTCCAACCACGCAGTTAATGCCTATCCAAAAATCAACTCTTCGTTACAAGCTACTTGGGATTATAGGTATTTCTTAGCAACATAGATGTGAACAATAACTGGCTTTATGAGCTACTTGAAATGAACCGAGTGGAGGCTACCACATTACTGACCATCCAATTTTCAGAGAAAATTATATAAGCGTAACAGAGTTTGTATAACACAATACAGACTTGCCCTCTCAAATTTAACATGTTTTTTAGCCACCTGTTGCTACATTTGTATTCATCTCCTTAAAATTGAAATTGTGTCCCAAGGCCATGTCATTAGTCACGAATGCCAACTAAGCTAAGCCAATGGCACGGGTACGGCCCACAGCTTTTTGCTCACACTCTCTCTAGTTGTCTGGAACATGGTATCACTGCCGGTTTGGGCTAAGGCCCAAGAGGCATGGACCTTAAGCCTCCAAAACTTGTCAAAAAATAGAGCCCCCGGCCCATTTATTCTGTAAGACCTAGTATATATGCGGGAAATGACAGGCCGGTCCCAATTTTTAGTTGGGGTTCCATCCCAACCCTTTTTTGTCATGCTACCCTTTTAAGACCCTTTTTAAAGATGTTTTTACTATTTTGTCCTTGTCACTTTTTACACCCCTAGAATTCACTCATTTGTAGAATTCACATTTCAAGAATTCATACCCCTCAGAATTCAACCCATTTACAAGAATTCACAACCTCCGAATTCACACCATTTGTAGAATTCACACTCCCAGCATTCACACCTCTTTGGCCTTACGCCCCCAAAACTTGTCAAAAAATAAAGCCCCCATTTATTCTGTAAGACCTAGTATATATATATGAGGGAAATGACAGGCCGGTCCCAATTTTTAGTTGGGGTTCCATCCCAACCCTTTTTTGTCATGCTACCCTTTTAAGACCCTTTTTAAAGACGTTTTTACTATTTTGTCCTTGTCACTTTTTACACCCCTAAAATTCACACCGCCAAAATTCACATTCACAAGAATTCACACCTCTTTTCAAAATTCACACCTCTTTGCAGCCGGTAACCGTAATCTAGAAAGCCATTTGGCTTTCCTGCCAAATTTTTTTTATCCTTATTCAAATTTTTTTCATATCACTTGGCTTATCATCATTTTTTTGGAGATTATTGCATCCTCATGACAAGAGGAATCTAAAAAGTAAAAAATTTTGGTCAAAATCCAAATTTTTTTTGAATAAAGACGAAAAAAGTGGCTTTCCTGCCAATTTTCGTCGAAATTCAAAAAAAATTGGATTTCGATCAAAATTTTTTACTTTTTAGATTCCTCTCGTCATAACGAAACAATAATCCCCCAAAAATTGACAATAAGCCACAAAATGCAAAAAAAAAAAATTGAATAAGGATAAAAAAATAAGCCACTTTGACTTATTTGTCCAAACACAACCTTAATCACAGGTGTTAGTAGCAATTGAAAAAGACTTAACAATTGCCCTAGAAATTAATGATGCCATCCCATATTGAATGATTTGGATTGGCCACCTATGCCTTCTCTACCTTTCCAATAGATTAGAGAGACATGGTACATTCGTGGGGCTCCGTAGGCAATGAATGATACCTAGTTAGGCTAGAGATACACATTTTGTAGGGTAGGGCATAATATTATTTTATTTTCGTCTTTTTCTTTCCTCCGTTTTTTGACAATTCATAGGTCAGTTTACATCTATTTTAACTGATTTATTATGAAGCATCAATCCACTATCATCTATCTATACATTAACAAAGGACTTAAAAAAGTCGAGATAAAATCTGGTATGAACAACCTTCAAGAAAATTAATACTAGCATTTATGAGATTTTGAATCTTGAAACGTACTTTTTCGAGAACTTAAAAAAAAATGGTGTATTCAATCATGAGTTAAAATTCTTTCCACCATAGGTGGAAATCTTTAGTTTTCCACTACATTCCGTTACGGGACCCACCAAGAATTTTTTGTTATAATCTGAACTGTTCATCTTGTAGGGCCCACATAATAGTCTATGCACGCAAAAAATGAGCTTGCTCGGACATCAATAGGTATATTAAAAATTGAATTTTGGTTTAGGAAATAGACTGCCATAAACAATTTAACTTCAAAATCTATGACCCTCCATTCTGTAAACCAAAATTCAAGTTTTGATGTACCTATTGATATCCAATCAAACTGATTTTTTTCATGGGTATACTACTCTACGTATTCTATAAGATGAACGGTTCAGATTGTAACAAAAAAAAGTCTTGTAGGACCCACATGCCATGGTGGAAACCCCATGGTTTCCACCTATGGCGGATAGAATTTACACTCGTTAATCATATCCGTACAATTCCCTAGTTGTAACTATTAGTAGATTTGTTGAAATGTGGCTTGAACGTGTACAAATTTGTTATGCATCTATTTGGAATTTCATTTATTAAAATATCTGACCTACCATGTTTAGTGTACAAACCTTTTCCTGCCAATACTCATCATTAATTAAAAAATCCCCTATTAATTGGAATTTCATTTATTACAATATCTGACCTACCATGTTTGTTTTAATGCTCAATAAAACAAAAACCAATTTGAAGGAAAATGTTAACATTCGGCCTAAAGGCAGAGGATAATATATAGAAAGAGCATTAATATTCGAGAAAAGTGTATTGATATCCGTGAAAGTGTATTAATGTCTGTGAGATATGTATCGATATATGAACTTATTTGAAATTATTGACATATTACCCTTGTATATCCAAATATACTCCGTAAGGATATCATGAGCGTTTGAATATTTATTGTCTCATTTAAAGAAGGCCTTGATATAATAATTGAGATAACGTAGGCCAAATAGTTACTCCTTATTATATAGATTATCCAACAGAGTGTGCGACGTGGAACTGAAGGATCCCGTGGCACTTAACTTAATTTTAAAGGGTCCACAAAAAAAAGTATTTTATCTTTTTTTTTTCAAAAGATAAGTGTGGGCTAATATTGAAAAAAATTTATATAAGACGATAGTACTTTAGACAAAAAAAAAACAGCTGTTTGGTATTTTTTCCGTCTTTAGTAAATTTTTTTCTTATGTCATAATTTTTTTTTAGACTCCTCTGTTGAGACGAATGGTTAATCTAAAAAATAAATATGAAATAATTTTAACAAAAATTCAAAAAAAAACGAGCAAAACACATAAAACAAAGTAGAGAAAAAGGTTAAGGAGAATGGCTCCTTTTAAAGAACTACTTGCATGCCACTTTGTCAGTTAGGAAAATAAATGACAGCAAGAAATTGAGATTTGAGAGAGCATTAGAGAAAAATCAAGAAAAGAAGGATCCAAATGGAAAATTCTCGTACGTAGGTTGTTAGGATTCCTAGGAATATCAAATGAATTGTATTGTGAGGTAGCACGTTCGAATCTCACAGAAATCAATCATCTTAAATTTTGGAGTCGTTGAGAATTATGCCCGATCATTATATTCAGGGTCCCGAAATTAATCGAGATGCACGTAAGATTGCCCGGACATCCGATTATAAAAAAAAAAATCAAATGCATCATAGCTTGTTTAATATCAACTTATTACATAATTAAAGATACATGATGACTGACTTCAACTTGTAAAACGCTAAGCTTTGAAGTCAAACTATTATACTCACTCCAGTCAGGTCTTTTTCATGTTAAATTACTCAAAATTAACTTGACTATAATAATCAAAGCTAATCTTAAACCTTTATATTGAAAACTTGATAAATTTTTCGAACAAATCTTAAATAATCAACTGTGGGGCCCGTTTAGTAATTTTAATTCTAGGATTTCTGTTTCTCCAGATAAAAATTGAAAGTAATTGACCTTGCAATTTTCTTCATCAAGAATTTACCTACTTTGTAGTTTGGTAATAGATTCTCATACTCTCGAGTTTAAAAAACAAAAAGAAAAGAAAAGATTCTAATGCCCCCTTTACTTTTTTTATTTTTATTTTATAACCACACTCATTTTTGGTCTTCTTCCGATATGAACTTACGAAATTAATGGTTCATTCATATGTTTGAAGAAATTAAATAGCCATCATGTTTGGGTAACTTATTCCCACACTTGAATCTTGAAAATACAACATTATAAATTGGAGCATTAATATCAAGAAAAGAAAAAAAAAAGAGTGTGACTACTCTTTCTCTCTTTTCCCCACTCTCACTCCAAGAATTACCGACTTACCACAGAATATTCTCTCAGCATACCACCCGCATCTGAATTCCGAAATCCCCCAACGACTCCTCTCTCTCTCTCTCTCTCTCTCTCTCTACATCTATATCTATAAAACCTCCCCAACTGCCCCCTTCTCCGCCAGTTGAGGGAGAGCGAGAGAGAGAGAGAGAGAGAGAGAGATGAGTGAGAGTTTGAAGAGAGAATACGAATTGTGCGAGGAGATCGGGCGGGGGCGATTCGGGGTGGTGTACCGGTGCTTCTCCGCCGTCTCCGGCCAGTCATTCGCCCTCAAATCCATCGACAAGCGCCAACTCACCGACGCCGTCGACCGGGAGTGCGTCGAAAAAGAGCCCAAAATCCTCCAACTACTCTCCGACCATCCCAACATCCTCCAACTCTACCAGGTACATACATTCTCACACCAAATCCTGTTCCCAAAACAAGGCAAGATTGCGGGCATTCCTACGTTTATGACCAGATTTTCAGTTGTTACCCTGTCGAGCTGAACAAAATTGTACTCATTACCCGTGGGCTTGCCCCAGCGGAACGGGAAGGGCCCTTGCCTTGCTGGGGGCACGGTTCGACTCCTCCCCGGGTTGATACCGCGAATTACCTGCCGAGTCAGGGTGGCGGTTTGCTTCGGGTCATCTAGAAGTTTACGCTCTATGGATGAGTCCTAGTGGCCAGTCTATCCTCGGTGATAAAAAAAAAAAAAAAAAATATTACTTCCGAATTACGAAAAATTGTAATGAGTAGACAATAGATTTATTTATTTATTTTTATATAATTTTGGTCAAGGCAGTTATTTAGTCAAGGTCAAAGCATTAGTGTACTCGTGTGAGGTCATAGATTTGAGTACCGAGAAAAAATAAATTTGGGTTGATCATGCAATATCTCTTGATGATCTCACCGAATGTGCAATCAGGCGCCCACATGGGATTCTTGAGTTTGTTCCGATTTTTATTGGGTCCGTGGTTAATAGTGGAGGTAGAATTGGTTTCGATGGATTGATTGAGGTATGCATGTTCAAAACTTCAAATAATCTGATTTGTTAAATTTTGACGAAAAATCGTGTGGTAACAGCCTAATTTGATTTATTCAATTTTTGTAACTTGTTAGTATGAATGACGTGAACAAACCAAATTTCTGGAGTCGTGGCAACAAAATTGAGATATACACAATCTTTCAAAAGGATATTATTAGGTCCCTATCTTTCCTAACTCGTTGTAACCGTCTTGCTTTAAACCTAATTAATATCTCTTCCTACGTACAATTTGGTTTTTCCAGTCGAGACGATTAGATGTTAGGGGTTAGTTGTTAGTAGTTACGATAACGAGTACCTCCTTCACGAAGACTGGAACTCGGAACCAAGGTGTGGCGTTCAAAACTTTTAGGAGTAACTAACAATATCAATTTATATCTCAGGTATTTGACGACGAAAACTACCTCCACATAATCACAGACCTCTGCTCCTCCGCCGACCTCTTCCACCGCCTCACCACCTCCGCCCCCCTCCCTGAACCCTCCGCTGCCTCCATTCTCCACTCCCTAATCTCCGCCATCGCCTACTGCCATCACCTAGGGATCGCCCACAGGGACATCAAGCCGGACAACATCCTCTTCGACTCTCATAACAAATTGAAACTAGCTGATTTCGGGTCAGCAGATATGTTCAGAGAGGGGGCGGCAACGATGAGTGGGGTGGTGGGGACGCCGTACTACGTGGCGCCGGAGGTGTTGTCTGGTGGGGATTATAACGAGAAGGTGGACGTGTGGAGTGCTGGGGTGGTTTTGTATGTGATGTTGTCTGGGTTTGTCCCGTTTTGCGGGGAGACGGCGGAAGAGACTTTTGAGGCGGTAGTGAGGGGGAATCTGAGGTTTCCGACGAGGGTTTTCCGGGCGGTGTCGAATGAAGCGAAGGATTTGCTGAGGAAGATGATTTGTAAGGATGCTTCCAGAAGGCTCTCTGCTGAACAGGCTCTCAGTAAGTAGCTCTCCTTCAATTTCTCTGGCTTTCATGCATGCATGTCCCATGTTTTGGTTCCCAAACTAAAACATGTTAAAGCCTCAAAAAAAAAAACGCGGATTTTGAAACCGGATATTATCCTCACATGCATCTATTAAAAGTTCGTTTAGCAGAGATAACTTGTTTTAAGTCCTTAAACTGTCGACAAACTATTTAGGGGAAACCAACTCTAGAAGTTATTTCGAATCATTACTTTGTTTAAATTTTTCTCGTGTGCATATTAATTCATGTCTTTGAGTTCGATTTTACTAATCTTCTTGTTAAACGCAGGGCATCCATGGATCATCAATGGAGGAGAGACCAGATCAATGACTGATATGACCTGAAAATTAGCATCGGAAGAATGGGGCTTCGATGTACATAGAGCCCCATGGATGCTTGAATGGTTGGTCACAAGAACCAGTTTTCTTTCTTGCAGATTTTCAGAGAGAGAAAGAAAGAGGAGGCAGAGTCCAGTGGATCTCTCAAACCCTTCAAAGAACGAGGTTTTACCTGTTGGTGATGGTTTGGAAATCTTTAGCTACCCAATTAAAAAAACAAAAAAACAAATCTTGATGCAATATATGTAATTGACATATGAAAAGTGGTGAATAAAGGTGGCAATGCAAAGGAGGGAATGAGAATCACATCCTTGTCTTTTTAGTAAGAGGAATTGATGCACTAGGGTTTCTATGTACATAGCTATGAATGAGTTTTCTCTTTGAGTGATGAGAATATGCAAGAATCCTGAGTTGTGGTTAAGGAATTTTTTTTTTATCCGAAAAAAAAAAAGATTTCGTAACCAAAACTTGGTAAAATGTGTATGAGAATGCGTCATTTGATTTTGTCTTAGGGGTCGAGGTGAAAGTAGATAGTAGTAGTTTTTTTCCTATCAATTTCAATAGTATTTTTTTTGTGCGTTTCAATAGTTTTTTTTTTTTATCCGTTTCAATAGTTTGGTAACCATATTTTGTGATAATGTTTTTGGTACCATATGATGTGTCCCACATAGATTAATTGAATGTGTTTGATTTCTCATGGTGTGGATCGCATTTTAGCGATGCGTTGATAACACATTCAATGGCCACTAGGTATGAGCTCTTATAGTTTAGTTGTACTATTCTTTACAAATTTAATTCAAAAGAGATTAATTCTTTATACCGCCGGTATAAACATTTGTTTCCTCCAAATCAATTATATTGCGCCTCGTCGTCATGTTTTATGGATTGGGACCACTGTTTTGAAGGAAAAATGACGGCCAATGATGTGTTTTGATAATTAATACCCGACAACGACATTTTCCGTATTAACAAATGTTTTTAACTTGTCATTGGCGGGTATTAATTATCACAACATGTCTTGGGCCGTCATTTTCGCTTTTTTAAAACTTCTAGTCATACTCTTTATACTATGGGCTCATCTAACGGCCCGTAAAGTAAAATATTTCTGTCCCAAATCAAAACAATCAAAAGGCATAAAAAAAAAAATTTGGTGCCAAATTTTTGGCGTAATTATTTTTCATTCTTAGTAATTTCTTATTCTGTTATGTCTCAAAATTTAAACTTGAGGTTCAACAAACCATAAAAATAAAAACATTGACAAATTTTGTGAAGATCAAGGTTAAGAGTGCAAAATAAGCAAACTCGTGCTAAAGTTATCACATATGAAAAGATATCTCACTACATTAACCACAAAATATGTTTTTGTCACTCCTTGTAGTTCCCTTTCTTCATCATTCATGGTTTTACTATTTGTTTCATATAGTCCCCTTCTTATGGTTTTACTATGTGTCATTCCTAGTAGTTTTCTTTCTTCATCATTCATTTAACGATTCAATAAAAAATTACTCAGATCAAGCATTTTCCGGTTATATTTTTGTTGATTTCATCCAAAGACCCTAAAATCACGTCCTGGACACATTAAACGATTCAAATCATCAAAATTCAATCAGAAAAGGGAGATCTGTATTTAAGGACCTCACTCAAGGTCCTCACTGAAAGTGAACTTTTGTTTCATATGTCCGTAAGGGTTATTTGGTCAAAAGAGTGCCAATTAATGCTTAGCTCAACAAGATTTCATTGTCATCGGTCCACCAGACAACTAGTTGGGGGGGGGGGGGGGGGTGTTGTGTTTCATACCTCAGGGAGAGAACTGTATGTTCCAGTACCTCAGGGGGGATATAGTACCAAATCTAACCCTCAGGGGAAGTTGTGTAATTTATCCGAAGACATTATAGTATAGTATTTAGGCTTCTCTGAACCACAGAAGTCAGAAAGTACGAAACATTGAAAGTACACAACACGAATCGGCTCCTCTCCTGTTACCCCTTGCCTACCCGTTGACCGACGCCGATCTTCTAACCACCGTCGGAACTTCGCCCTTGCCAGCGGTTGCTCCGCCGCAGACACCGCCTACTCACCCACCTGCCGCTGGATCAGGGGACGTGCTCCACTGCCACCGTAGATCTGTACCTGTGCATCTTAAAGATGCACCCAATTTTGGGAGATTTTAAACAGGTCTCTCATCAATTACCCATCCCCCTTTTTCGATTTCAAAGTAATTGGGCTCGTACTTTGATGAATCTGTTTAATTTTATGTGGTAGCTTTCGTATTTAGAATCCCTGTGATTTTACCAACCGTTGACCGACGCCGATCTTCTACCCCCGTCGGAACTTCGCCCTTGCGACCGGTTGCTCCGCCGAAGACCGTCTACTCACCCACCTGCCGCTGGATCAGGGGGCGTGCTCCACTGCCACCGTAGATCTGTATGTGTGCATCTTAAAGATGCACCCAATTTTGGGAGATTTTAAACAGGTCTCTCATCAATTACCCATCCCCCTTATTCGATTTCAAAGTAATTGGGCTCGTACTTTGATGAATCTGTTTAATTTTATGTGGTAGCTTTCGTATTTAGATCCCTGTGATTTTACCAACCGTTGACCGACGCCGATCTTCTTCCCCCATCGGAACTTCGCCCTTGCCACCGGTTGCTCCACCGAAGACCGCCTACTCACCCACCCACCGCTGGATCAGGTGCGTGCTCCACTGCCACCGTAGATCTGTATCTGTGCATCTTAAATATGCACCCAATTTTGGGAGATTTTAACAGGTCTCTCATCAATTGCCCGTCCAGATTTGCTATAGGTACATACACATGTACATACATCGCGTCCATACGTGCTTTGGACCTTTCTCGGGTCCCCAAAAATTAATCCCAAAAAATTAATCCGAGCTGCTCATTTTGTTCAAATAGTTTGTTTAGGGTGCTTGGAAAATATATAAACCCAATCCGAAATCGGTAAAGACATTTACAAACATCCAACTTTTCTTCATATGGATTATAGAAGCAAAGTTGGATGCTTTGTAAACATTTTTACCAATATCGGATTGAGTTCATTTTTTAGAAGAATTCTAAACAAACCATTTTGAATAAAATGAGCGGCTCGGATCATTTTTTGGGATCAGATATGGGTCCAAAACGCGTATGTACGCGATGTATGTACCTTTGTGTATGCGCTCATATACTTTTATGTTGCCCATCTCCCTTGTTCGATTTCAAAGTTAGAACCTTTTGGGCTCGCACTTCCTTTGATGAATCTGTTTAATTTTATGTGGTAGCTTTCGTATTTAGAATGGGAATTGATTTCTGCACTCACTTTTTTGGTATCAACACTCCCTTTTTTTGTCTTTTAACAAAAATATACATACATTTTCAACACTATAATCCAAATAAGGGAGTGTGGTTATCAAAGGAGGGAGGGTAGAAATCTATTCCCTTTAGAACCCCTGTGATTTTGTATAGTTGACAAACATGGTCTTTTCTTTGTGGGAATTTGGTTAATTTGATGAGTTTAGTTTCAAAAAAAATAAAAAAATTGCCTTTTTCCTGTCATTATTTGATTTTTTTATTTTTATTTTTGCGTCAATTAGTTTTGTGTCAAACTTTGTATACTATTGGTTGAGAACAATCAGAAAAAGTGAACAATTATTACTTTTACCCCATTTTTTTTGGAAATATTGAAGAGAAAGCCCAAAAGTCTAGTTTCTTAGATTTTTTGAAACGTAATTGGGTTTCGGTCATAATGTTTTACTTTTTCGATTTATATCAACGAGACAAATAAATAATCCCATAAAATTTGGTGCAAAACTAGAAATGCAAAATATATTTGATTAAGGGCAACATAAAAAGAAGCCCAAAAAGCCAACTAGTTCTTTTTTATGATGATCGAATGTTTGAATCTGCTGAATTTTATGTTTTAGCTTTCGTATTCAGAACCAATTTTCTATAGAGGATTGATAGGGTTCATGAAACATGTCCATGAAAGTGTCCATGTAAAGGAATTGGACCATCCAATTCCCTTATATGGACAGGTTTGGACCTATGTTACCAGGGAACTCTATTACCCTAGCGAATTTAGTTTTGGTATGAATGTTCCAAAACATGGTACCCTACCATTCCAAAACGGTAAATTTAGCGATCCAAAGCGACCCCCTTAGTTTTCCCCAGATTGTCAACTTATAATGGTAAAAATAGAGAGAAAATGGAATTTCGGCAGGAGAAAGTATAAAGAGTTCAGTCTTTATACTCCTGGACATATGTTTTGTATGAATAATTTGACAAACATTGTTGAGTTGCATTGGGTGTTTATCGCTTGGAAGAGTAAGTTCTAGTTTTGTTATCTATAGAAGCCTACCCCTAGCGTACCACAAATTAAAATAATGTTTGGAAGAGTAAGTCCTCGTACCGGAACGATCTGTGTTCTAGGTAACATAGGTTTGGACCATAACATTTTCCTTTTGTATATTTGACAACATGGTTTTCTTCCTAGGAATCTGGTTAGTTTAATGAGTTTAGTTTCCCCCCAAAAAGGCCAAATAGGAATAATGTTTTGTGCTTATTAAATTTTTTTTGGCATTTGTTAGTTTTGCTTCAAACTTTTGTAACGTGGGATTGATAGTGAGATGGGATTGTTAAATTGTACGTTTGTTTTGCATCGGATTAAAATATGGGATTGGATTAGTAGTACCAACCTCCTATTTTGTTTGCAAATGTTAGGATGGGTTTCAAAAAATGAATTGACAATTTTTTCCTTGGCATTCAAAACTTTTTGTAGCTGGGCTCCGTTTCCCATAAACAATTTCCTTACTTCCATACTAAAAAAAAACCCAACAATCAAATCACTTTGATGGGTCATTACCTAATTTTTTTTATTACTCCATAACCGGACAACTAGAAACTTCCTGTTAGGAATTTTCGTTAAAGGTCAGAAGAAGAGATTTCCTGTAGGTTTAACAAGGGTAGTTTTGTACTTTTGCAATAGCAAGGATGGGGTAGGATTGTGAATACCAAGTCCCAAGGGGTATTGCTAATACCCCCAATTTAATTTGGAGTCTTAGTAGTCTGATTGGACTACCAATCCGAACCAATTTTGGGAACCAAACGCAGTATTGCTAATATCCTCACCTTAGTAATCCAATCCCAACCCCTAGGAGCCTTATCAAACGGGGGCCTACGAGACCAGTTTCTTGGATTTTTTCAAAAAATAATTGAGTCTCAGTCGTGATTCTAGTTCATCTCATCTCATAGAGACAAATCAATAATCCACAAAAATTTGGCGCAAAACTAGCAATTGTGATTTTTCTGCTGAATTTTATGTGGTAGCTTTGTATTCGGAACCCTCTGTTTTTGTATATTTGACAACATGGTTTTCTTTTGGGGAATTTGGTTAGTTTGATGCCTTTAGTTTCCCCAAAATAAAGGCCAAGTTGGCTTTTTGTTGTCCTGATTCAATTTTTGTTCTCATTTGTTAGTTTTGCTTCCAATTTTTGTATATTACTGGTTCGTCTCGATGAGAAGAATCGGGGAAGTACAAAGTTAAGACGTTTACCCCTTTTTTTTTTTGGGAAATATACAAGAAAAAGCCCAAAAAGTCTAGTTTCGTATATTTATAAAAAACAAAAGAGGGCGGGGGGGGGGGTGTTGGTCATGATTTTTTAATCAATGATCCACAAAAATATGGTGCAGAACTAGCAACCGCATTTTTTTTTTTTTTTTGAATGATAACAAAAAAAAGTCCAGAAAGCCTTTTAAATGCTGATTGAATGTTTGAATCTGCTGAATTTTACATGATAGCTTTCTTATTCAGAACCCCTGTGATTTTGTATATTTTGACAACATGGTTTTCTTTCTAGGAATTTGGTTAATTTGATGAGTTTAGTTTCCCCAAAACAAAGGCCAAGTTGGCCTTTTGTTTTGTCCTTATTAAAAAAAATTCGCATTTTTTAGTTTTGGTCAAACTGTAGTACATTATTGGTTCATCTCAACGATAAGAATCAAAGAAGTAAAATTATGACTTTTACCCGGTTTTTTTGTTTTTTTAAAAAAAATTGGGTTTCGGTGATAATTTTTGTACTATTACGATTCATCTCTTTGGGACGACTCAATAATCTAAAAAAAATTGCGCAAAACTAGCAAATTCTATATTTTTTAAAATAAGGCGAAACAGAAAAAAGGCTTTTTTTTTTAATGATTATCAGATGTTTGAATCTACTCAATTTTTTGTGGTTGCTTTTGTATTCGGAACCCTGTGATTTTAAGCAGACCAACTTGCCTTTTTGTTTTGTACTTATTCAATTTTTTTTTTTTTTTTTTTGCGGTGGTTTGTTTTGCAACAAACTTTTGTAGATTTGTTCCCCTCGATGAGAAGAATTAGAGAAGTAAAGTTTTATGAATTTTACCCAAGTTTCTTGGATTTTTTCAAATAAAATTGGGTTTCTGGCACAATGTGTGTTACTTTTCCGATTCATCTCGTCGGGATGAATCAATAGTCCACCAAACATTGGCGCAAAACTAGCAAAAGAAAAAAATAAATAAATTAGGATACAACATAAAATTCCAAAAGGCCAAGTGGCTTTTTTTGGATGATGATTGGATGTTTGAATCTGTTGAACTTTATGTGGTAGCTTTCATCTTCGGAACTCTGTGATTTTGTATTTGACAACATGGTTTTCTTTCTGGGGATTGGGTTGATTTTATGAGTTAGATTATCAGTAAACTATCACACACTAAATACACACACGTACCATGGCATTGCCCCCAAAAAATCACCTTATCTGTTACACACATTAACAGAGGGAGATTAGAAATGACAGGAGAGAGACAGTTAGTGGAACAAACCCTAACCACCCTACCCTGGCTCACATCCTTGCTACCACGACCTAGCTTCCTCACCCAATCACCCCAGTACCCCACCTTCAATCACAGAGTAAAACCCAAAGGTACCACAAGTGAATAGTAATCAGTCAAAAAGATTACTAAAAACTTAACTGTAACAGAACATAACTTCTAGTAATAACTAAGAAAGTATAAATGTTTGAAGGAGGACTTTGATTCCATCATACAAAAAGTAGCATTTAATCTCAGTTCTCATCCTAACTAGGATCTAGTAATCATATACCGTAGCTTGTCACGATATTTCTCGGCTCTCGAACTGGGAGGGTAGTTTAAATGTTGGAGCACTTCTTCAACAGTTGACGGCCGAGATGTTGGTAAAACTGCGCAGCAAGTCAGGCCCAAGTTTATGATTTTCTTACCTTCTTTCCGTTGGCAACCAGATCGTCTAAGCCTTCCATGGATTTCTCTGCTTATGTCTTGAGCTTTTGCAATCGTTGTTGATATGTGTTCACCTTCTATGATTGGAGAATTCTGCTTTGTCATCAACTGCAAGATTATCGCCCCGAGGCTGAAAATATCATTCCTAGGGTCAACCGCCACTGCATGAAAAACATAAAATATCATTGAGAAGCTTGATTGAGTACTATGTCAAACAAAAGCAAGAATCTCTACCTCTATGCGATGAAGATTGGTAGCCAAAGGTATAGGACTCCAGTGCCTCTCCTTCGTGCCTGGCTGACCCAAAATCACAGATGATGGGATTGTAATCCTATGGAAAAAAAATTTTGAATGTCAAAACCATAAACTGAGAGTAAGCGAGACTTTTCGTCCTAAAATGCCAAACGATAAAAAAATAAGCCATTTGGCTTAAAATGCCAAACAATAACAGTGGAGTGCATTTCATAACTTACTGTGTCTAAGAGTATGTTTGTGGGTTTGAGGTCGCAATGTATGATTGGAGGTGCTTTTTTGTGAATGTGCTCCAGTCCCGCTGCTATGCCTCGTAGAACTTTTATAACTTCAGGCCATTTTAAATCTGAGAACAATTAAATAATGGGAACTTTTATTACACTTACCATGTTATATGGTTATAAATATCACTTTGGAGCATTATAGCCGGAGCCGACTCTATAGGTTTATACATACCACCTATACCAATTGGTCCGGTGACTTGATCAATGGTCCTGTGACTTCTTTTTACCGAAATAAGAACTTCATAAATAATGAGGATAAAATAGGAGAACCGATCCTTGTGGCTTTTCTATTAACCTAATCAACATGGCAAAGGAATATTGTAATACCTGCGATGTGGGCTTGGAGAGAGCCCATGGGATAGTATGGATAGACCAGGAAAAGGCGCGTCGCATCCTCTCCCGCACCCAATAGTTTGATCACATTCGGGCTATCAAACATTTGTGAAAACTGAAGCTCCTTCTGTCAAATATATATACAAACATTTAGATATTAATACCACTACCAACATAGTGCTTTAATGTAAAAGTTATCTTCAAAAAGTTTTCCTCTCGAACAGAAGCTACAACCAGAGATACTCAGTGTTTTCCAAGTTGGAGCAACCTTTGTTGGGGGAATGTCACCAAAGGCGTTAAGTTATTATCCACTAGCAGAAAATGGAACTTGGATATCTTTGCAAAGGGACGCAAATGAACTTCAAAGACAAAGAGAAGGGGTAAGATAATAGAAAATGACGAAAAAATAAAGGGTGGTGCTAAATGCCACACGACCCCATGTACTAATGCCATGACTATTTGTACGGACAGGCGTTTTTGCCCTTGCAACTGACGCTGCTGATATACACAATTTTCTCTTGGTACTAGTCTCTTCTCTCCTTTATATTCCCTTCTCTCTATCTCTATCACCATAATCTGCAATTTGCATCCTTCCCACCTAGACATCTACCACAAAAGATCAAAGATTCACTTTATGACGACAGTGCCGGTGCTTGTTCAGTGAGTGATTGATGAAAAGATAAAGACTGAGAGAACGAACTTCTACAGAATTTTCAAACTTCTGCAGAATTTTTGATATCCATTTTTGGCGATGGTTGCATGTTCAGTTCAGCCTTGTTGAGCTTGTGTAAATGTCTCATGCGGGACACGACACCATTGCTTGTTCATTAATTTTTGGTGCAAAAGCCTAGGGATCGGCCAAAGGAAGGCGATGGGTTGGATCGATCTGTGACCAATTTGTGTTTGAGGAATTCCATATGTTTCTTCGAATTTGGCAATCATCACAGAGCGAAATGGATGTGTGATTCTTCTTCTGTTTTTTTTGTTGGTTTGAAAGTGAAGGAGTTGTGATTGAATTATAGGGTTAAGACAAATTATTAGTTGTGGATCAGGGGAGAGAAGGGAGATGCCATTATAAGAAAATTCAAACAAGGGAAGAACAAAAGAGATGCTTGCTGTTGTATCATGATCTGTGCAAAACGGAAATGGGAATTCCAAGGGCAGAGATTCGTTGCAAGAATGGGTAGAACAGTCTAACTAAATGAGATGTTCATGACATAGTAAATGGGGTCGTGGCAATATCGCCACCCAAAATAAAAAAGGGAATAATACTAGTAGCATAGATAACGATAGGTATATGAAAAAGAAAACATCATGTTCAAATTGTCAATCCATAATTAGTAAAAAGTAAAAGAATAAAAGTAGAACCTTAATCAACCGGACGCCAAGTCCCTGCAGTGCCCCAAAGGCGCTGCAAACTGCAGCCCCCAAAACGACGCCGTTTTGGGGGCAAATTACACGCGGCCAAGCCAGAAGCTAGAAAAGTGGCATACGCCAAAGGGAGAAAAATTATTCCGTGCTTCTGCCTTTCCAAATTCATAATTAAGCCCGCATCTTTTTCCAACAATTTATAAAGTTCTCTCTCTCTTCCCCCCACCCCAAACCCACTTCCTCTTCTTTCTTTCTCCATTATTCTCTCAAAGCTCCCCCTTTCAGAAATTAACTCTCCTCTCCAGAAAATAGTTCACCGATTGTGTCTATTTTTAAGACCTTGAAGACAACTTTCATCTTTTTTGGCTAGATCAAGTTAGATTAACATTGGAATAAAGAACAAATTTGTCCACGATAAAAAGAAAAGAAAAGAAGAAGAACAAATTCGTCCAAAAAAAACTAGGTCGTCCACATTTGAACAGTCAATAGTTGTCCACTCTTTTTTGTGAGGTTCTTTTGTTGATACTGCACATGATTTGCACAGAGAGAGATTGAGAGAATGGGTCTTCCAATCCGTTTTTTAGCTGCGATTCTTGAAACGAGTTGAGAAATTGAAAGAGGACCAGAGAGAGAGGAATGAGAAAACAGAGCAATTTTTGCGGGTTTGGTGATTGAGTTTCAAGGGGATGTGTTTGGAAGAGGGAGAGGGAAATTCAGATAAAAGAAGATGTGGGCTTATATAAATTTGGAAAGGCAGAAGCACTGAATAATTTTCCTCCCCATTACGTTTTCCACTTTTTCTAGCTTTTGGCTAGGCCGCGTGTAACTTGCCCCCAAAACGGCGTCGTTTTGGGGGGCTGCAGTTTGCAGCGACTTTTGGGCACTGCGGGGACTCCGCGTCCCAATCGACCAAGGCAACCATATAGGCTAATTCATCATCTATATTTCTATTGACCAATACTTTTGAAGCATTGTTTTAAATGGTATAAAAGATGTGGTCTTCCAACATTTACATCATGTAAAAAGCCGATTATGAATCCCCCACAAACCACTTGGAACTCGTCAGTGTTCTAAAAGGCGGGATTAACCGGCGATTAATCGGCGATTAATCGGATTTTTGCCCTCTCCGATGAGATTAATGCCTAGGCGGATCGATTTGGCGCTCGGGAGGTTAATCGGAGTTCGGCGGCGATTAATCGGCGTTTAATCGGTCGGCGTTTAATTTGCGATTAGTCGATTAATCGTTAAAAGGCGATTAATCGGTTAAAAGGCGATTAAAAGGCGATAAATAGGGGTAAAATCAGAATTTTTTGGAAAATGAAGGACGTAACTGTTATATTCCATACCAGTTTAAAGGGTCTTCGGCTACACTTTTAGCCATTAGGATTAGCCGATTAGGGCTTCGTTGCAGTCGACTGGGCTTCGACCGATCTGGCGATCTTGGACTTCGAGTGAAGTCGCCGCCGACTGTGAAGACGCCGCCGCCGTCTGCCATTGCTGCCGCACTGCTGTAAGCTCTCTCTCTCTCTCTCTCTCTGTCTCTCTCTCTCGTATGATCTCTCTGTCTCTCACAGATTCTTTCTCTCTCTCTCTCTCTCTCGTAATTTCTGTTTTTACTTTGACAGTCCATGGACCATGAGTCCATGTATGGCCACGTCTGGACTCTTGGAGTCTGGACACTGGACAGTGGCCTGTGGCCACAGTGGAGTAAATTTTTTTTTTTTTTAATCTTAAAACAAAGTGAGTTGTGAAGTATTGACTGTATTGTTTGGTACTTTGGTGTATTGTTAATCTTAAAACAAAGTGTAGTAATTTTTTTTAATCTACCCGGCTGAACTCTGGACATTGTATTGATTGACTGACTGTAATTTTTTTTTTTTTTTGTGTGCTACTGGTGTAGTCTATACAGCTATACTGATATAAAATGTCAATGAATCCCACTCATATCCCATCTTCGGAGGCCTCTAATTCTGCGCCACTATTGAAAAGAAATTCAGTTGATGTTGGATGGGATTATGGAGTTATTGTGGATCCTAGCAATAAGGACCGCCTACAATGCCTTTTGTGTGGGAATCAGTATACTGGAGGGGTTAGTAGGATGAAAAGACACATAGCTCAAATTAGGGGAGATGTTGCCTCATGCACTAAGGCAAGTAAGGAAGATATATTAAAGTGTAAGAAGGCAATTGATGATAATGCAGCTAAGAAGAAAAACAAGAAGAAAGCAGCCGTGGAAATTAGGGAGGAAGTGAATATAATAGGTGATGAATCCGAAGGTGATGAGATTGAAAATGTGGCAGTAGGATCAAAGAAGAGGCCCTATGTTCTTGGTCCCATGGATAGATATACAAGTGTCGATCCCGATTCTTCTGACACGAGTGGATTTAAGAAGACGAGACAACCAAACATAAATGATGCAGTGTGGAAGGAGAAGAGTCATAAAGTGAGTCAATACTTGGCTCGATGGGTGTACGAAACCGGCATTCCATTTCATGCCATAGACAATGATAGCTTCAAACGTTTTGTTGAAGCGGTTGGTCTATTTGGCCCGGGGTACCAACCTCCAAGCCAATACCAACTAAGGGAACCATTGTTGAAGGAGGAGGTGGAGAGAACGAAAACATTACTCAAAAAGCAAGAAGAAGAGTGGGCTTTGACAGGTTGCTCTATCATGACCGATGCTTGGACCGACCGAAAAAGGAGAAGCATTATGAACTTGTGCGTTAATTGTAAGCATGGGACTTGTTTTCTTTCTTCAAAGGAAGATTCGGAGGCATCACACACGGGGGTGTATATCTTTGACTATGTTGACAAGTTCATTGAAGATATTGGGGCACAAAATGTAGTTCAAGTAGTGACGGACAATGCATCCAACAATATGGCCGCGGCGGATTTGCTAAAGATCAAGAGGCCTAACATATTTTAAACCTCATGTGGCACCCACACAATTAACCTCATGCTTGAAGGAATTGGTAAGCAATCCAAGTTTAAAGCAACTATTGATAAGGCCAAAGCGTTCACTATATTTGTTTATGCTCATCATAATACATTGGCGATGATGAGAAAATATACGAAGAAGAGAGACATAGTGAGGCCGGGTGTTACTCGATTTGCTACATCATTCTTGACTTTACAAAGTTTGATGGAAAAGAAACAAGAATTGCGAGCGATGTTTAGTAGCAATGCATGGGGTGAGAGTAAATGGGCTAAGAGCCCAAAGGGAAAAACGGCATATGCTACCGTGATGAGTCAAGCATTTTGGAATGGCGTAACCTTATGCTTGAAAGTGTTTGGTCCGTTGGTGATGGTTCTTCGACTTGTTGATGGGGATCGAAAGCCCTCAATGGGCTTTGTGTATGGAGAGCTCACAAAAGCAAAAGAAGAGATCAAAGCGGCATACAAGCAAGTTGAGACTAACTACCGGCCAATACTAGATGTCATTGATGGAAAAGCTAAGGGTCGGCTAGATAGTGCATTGCATTTGACAGCTTACTTTTTGAATCCTTTTTACTTCTTCAACAATTCTACCATTCAAGATGATCCTATCATTATGGATGGGGTTCTTACTTGTGTTGAAGCTTTCTTTCCCGATGATGTCAATGTTCAAGATGAAGTCATCAATAGAGAGTTGTTGAAGTACAAGAACAAAGAAGGTGGATTTGGAAGACCATTAGCAAAATGGGATGTGCGACAAATAATGACACTTATGACCCGGGTAAATAAGTAGTTACTTTCCTTCTTAGTATTATTTTTTTTGCTAAGTTACTTAGTTACTTAGTACTATTTTTTTGTGTGCTTTCTTTCATGACTAGTTGGATGGTGGTCTAACTATGGGAATCATACACCAAACTTGAAAAGAATGGCCACTCGAATTCTCTCTTTGACTTCAAGTTCGTTGGGGTGTGAGAGAAATTGGAGTACTTTTGAGGGAGTAAGTACATACACTCTCTCTCTTTCTTTGTATATATATATGCATAAGAAATTATACTAACTTAGGATTTTTTTTTGTATAGATACATACAAAGAAAAGAAATAGACTAGATGCGACAAGGTTGAACAATCTAGTCTATGTCCAATTTAATGCCAAACTCATCAACAACAAAAAGGGGAAGGATGTGTTACGTACTAAAGAATCAACCCATGCACAAGGATGGCTGGTTGAAGGTGGCGACGAGGAAGTTGACCCGGTTTCGGGACTCACATGGGAGGTAATTGGGGAAGCTTCGGGAGTGGATGAAGTCCTTCAACCTAGAAGGACTACTAGAAATATTGGAGTACGAGAACTCCATGAGGAAGATTTCGTGTCGGAGGATGATACCGAAGAAGAGATAGATGAGGATTTTGAGTGTGAGTCCGATGGAGATGAAATTATGCATGGATATGGAGAAGAAGAGGATGAGTAATTGTAATTGACTAATAATTCCGTACTTGATGGTTTGAAGTTTGAACGTTGAAGTTTGTAATTGACTAGTTATTTTCCGTATTTGTTTTCATTTGGTTTGAACGTTGAAGTTTGTAATTGACTAGTAATCTTCCTAGTAGAGCATATATTGGATGCTTTGAAAGTTCACATTGAGTATCCGATAGCCAAAGAGAACTAAGAAATTTTTTAGGAGAGAAGATTTATCACATCAACTAGAAAAATAGTGATTATTAATGGTAGGGACTCTAGGGAGGTTGTAGAATATTTAAAAAAAAAAAAAAAAACCGACTAATTGCTAAAAGGCGATTAATGGCCGATTAAAAGGTCTCGAAGCTTGAAGGTGGTCGGCCGCCCGCCTAGCGCCGAGCGCTTTTTAGAACATTGGAACTCGTGTTATTCATTTAGGTCCTTTAGCATGGTGAGGAACAAGAAACATGATGAAACTTAAAATTTGACGTCATTTATGTCAAATGAGCATGTGAATACCAATAACGAGGATCATTAAGAACAAAATAAAACCTTAAGAATGAAGTTATTTCTCAATGGAACAAAGAAATCAATATATTGAAAATTCAAATTGTCGGACTAAAAAGGCGTCCTAATGAAGAGAGAGAGGCTCTAACCTCTCTCTAAAATTCCTCTCCTCGTCCTCTTCTTTCAGAGAGTTCTATCAGAAGGCGGCGCTGGTCGCATGCCCCCCCCCCCCAATACCCATTTGTTTATCCATCGTTGCTCTCTCCCCTCCGGCAAGCTCTGTTTCTTACTTCGGCGTTCATTTCTCCAGCCCTCACGGCCTCTTTCTCCGGCGATGTAATCCGATGACCCTGTATTCCACCACCGATCACACACGCATTCTGTTTTCCCAGCCACTCGGCCCCTCGTTTCGTTTTTCCCCTTCCCTGTCCTAGTGACTGTTTTCTCTTTCTCTCTCTCTCTTTCTCTCTCTCTCTCTCTCTTTGATTGGATCGGGTTCCCGCCCCTATTTCCCCTTTCCCGTCCGATCCAATCGTGGGGATCTTGCATGTGATTTTTTGGGTTTCTACAAGTGTTGAAAAATGGAGCTTGGTTATGTCAGAAAAAGAAAAAAAAAAAAGGAAGCTTGTGGTGCTGATTAAATCCAAAATGAAGAAGCTGAAGAGAAAGCTTGGTTTTTTTGTTGCCACTCTCGCGGCGGGCCGTGGGTTTGTTCTCGTGCCCTCTGAAATCCAATCGGAGCCCGGCACTCTACTCTTCCAGCTGTTATGTTGTCCTCCAGCATCGTCCAATTTGGCCGCCGTTGTTAGCTCGTTGCCGGATATGCATGCCTGTTTTCTTCCCCTTTGATTGCTCGACTTCCCCCTTCTATCTGCCCCTCCCTGTCGAGCATCAGAGCTTTCCCGTGATCAACAGCCGCTCGACTCCCGCCTCTGGTCTCCCTTTCCTCTGCTCGGTCGGCTGTCGCTCTGTGTTCCTCTTCTTTCCCCTCTCCGATCAGATCTGGTTTTCCCTCTCTTGTCTTCCCTTCCCCAACCGATTCGATCGATTCTGTTTTGCATGCATATCTGGTGGGTTTGTTTGTTTGTTGCAGGTTGTTGAGGTGCGGCTGTGATGTGGGGAAATTTTCTAGTTGTATTTGTTTTCTCGCTTTGGCTAACTAATTTGCGTCGCTGCCGTAATGAATGGGCGCGATCTGGCCAGTGGTTTGGTCGTTCATGGCTGTGGAGTGTGTGTTCACAAGGCTTGTGGCGGTGACGCAAGGAGTGTTCAAGCGGCTCGTGGCGGTGGTTTTTTGGGTTGTCTGTTTTATTTATTCTTTTATGTTAGTTGTTATTTTTCTCGTGCATAATCACACTGTGTTCTGATCCTTAAACCTCTTGGCCTTCGCATGTCATCGCCGCTTTTTATCTTAGGCGATAACATAGTGATTAGCACCCAAGATTGTATGATCTTGGGGCTTTAATCCTCTAAATTGTGGCTTTTATATGTTTAAGTCGTCGTTTTTATTCAATATTGCCCGTAAGGTAACTTTTGTAAGCTTTTCAGGTCAAACGTGCCAAGAAGGTGGTTTTGGATGCTAAGCGATGTTCCGGGATGAACCAAGTGTCCAAATACCCGTCGGTACTCATTTCATTGGCACCGAAGCCTAATGGTGCCACAAGAAGCCTCAGAAATTGACCGGTGGTCAAGGTTGGCGAGAAGCGTGCCAAAGTGTTTCACGTAAGCCTAATGCATCGAGGACGGCCCTCAAGGGCATCCAAGGATCCAAGGCCACAAGGCATACCTCCGCCAAGTCTCGTTGATCATTTAATGAAGCATTGATCATTTAATGAAGCATCGGAAGGCCGTTGGGTCACCACAAAGATCAGAGCCCAAGCTGTACCAGATTCTGCAGTTTTTTCACATAGGTATGGATACCTCAAAAATTAGGTATCCATACCATCATGCTGAAATGCAAGACAGTTGAGTTGGTATGGATACCTCATTTTTTAGGTATCCATACCAATGCCCTGCGGCCAACACTTTTTTGCTGAATATTTCAACCTTCCTTTTATGAAAAGTTTCCACTTTTGACATGTTTTTGGGATTTTTGGGGGGCATTTTGGTTCTTTGTAGGGCTGGTTTGTAAGGCTTATAAATAGCCTCTTATGCCATATTTGTCATGGATCTAGTCCTTAATAGCTTTTGATTTCTCCTCCATTAATGTCTTCCTTAAGCTTTCAAGTGTAATTCCTCAAGAACAATTCAAGGTAATTTCGTTATGTTATTTTCTCGAGTATTAAAGTTGTTTGTAATCCTTGGATCGTTATATAAATCAAGTTTATTTTCAATTTGATCGGTTAAATATGTTTTCCGATTTTACCATGCTTTCTAGTCTTTTCATGGTGTGTGAGTAGTCGCTTAGGCTTGGCTGTGGGGCCATTATCGCCTCGTGACTAGTGTTAACTTGCTTCTCTCAACTCAAGGCTTGGAATTTCGTGTGAAAAATAAGGCGAGTTCACCTTTATGTAACAAAACTAGCCGATGTTAATCTCCGGTGATCATATGCTCGCTCATAGGGTTCCGTGAGCGATGTCTCGGCTTGTGTATGCCAAAAGAATGAAAGAATTCACTGGTTCTTCATGCTAAATCTCTTGTCTCATTAATTTCATAGCTAAATCTTCCGGTTGATAGCCTAAGCCGTGCAATTCAACCGTGTTTCCGTTGAGATTGGTTCGATGACCTAAGTTATGGGCGTTAACGAAACCATTGCCATGCCGCTTGTTTAATTTAGCAAAACCAATTTTTTAGTCTTTTCTTTAAGTGTTCTTCACCATTTAAAGCAAAATCGACAGTTGGCCGTCTTAAACGCCACAAACCCTACACCTAAAAAATCCCAGCAAGCTACAAAGATTTTCTTTATGGGAACGATTCCGGACTTCCGGTATCTATGCTGACTTCGACTTAGCCATACGCTCGGGGCATTTCAACCTCATTTGAAGGCAAGGTTGTGGACGAAGCACATAGTTGTGTATTGTGGTTACATTTGTTAAATCCTTGTAATCTTTCTTTCATATATATAAATGATGTTCTTCTTTGATGCCAAAAAAAAAAAAAAATTGTCGGACAGTTCACGGGAATCTTGCATCAATAATATCGATTGAGATACCATGTGGCATACCCATTAGACTCTTGTGCAACTATTAATGAATAAATGATGCCTCCCTTGCGGGCTCAAAATATTTAACCAAAATGGATAAGACTTAACTGTTCACTACTCTATAATACTTCAGTTAATGGCCTTTGCAAAGGCATGTCAGGCTGTCAGCAACACTATCTACACAAATTCACCTAGTGGCCTTTGCAAAGGCTTGTCAACACAACCGTAGATAAATGTTATTCTACATTATTGCTTTACCTGCCATTCTGCCTTTCTAGTGAGCCCATCCTTTGGAACTTTTACAACAATCGCTTGATCACCAATACGCCCAACATAAACGTCAGCAAACCCACCTTCTCCAACACGCGTCGCCAAGTTATCCGTGAATTGGTCAATCTCATGACCAGTAAATGCAGTATACCTATATAATGCCAAAAGATCCACCTATTACTCGACAAGAGGGTTCAAAAAAATAATCAAACACGGACCAAATTTCAACACATTAAAAAAATATTTTCGCCTCCAATTACTCTCATCTAGACGAATTGCAAAAATAAAAAGCATTTTGAACCAAATCTAGAAAATACAATACAGACAAAATTAGCCAAACTAAACAATTAAGTCCAAACAGTTGTTATTGTCAACATAATATGGTCAATCACCTAAAAATTAATAGCAACAAAATAAGTCAAAACCAAATAATTTAACTGACTGTCAACAGAATATTTCGTTATCTAAAGACGAATAGTTACAAGTTGTTTTCCATAACAGATTTGTAATCTAGGAAGGACTTTCACTTGAGAACATAAGAGGAGAGAATTTCTTTGATTCCACATGATCTTTTTCCTTTTCTGAAAAGTCTTTGATTGTTTAAATTCTCCATTGAATTTGTATCTGAAGTAGCCTTCTTCAAAATACTCTTAAGGAATTACAAGATCATGTTCTCCAAGGGATGTGTTTGTCATAGCAGTTCTACATACATGGAGTATAATTCAAAAAGTAGTAAAAAAACAGCTCTCGGGGTGTGTTTCATTAACTAAAATAAGTTCTTAATTTTTAATAAATACTTAATTTTTGAATAAAAGGTGATGTATTGTGAGGAGGGCTGCAAACGAGCAAAAAACTTGAGTTCGAGCCTCAACGAGCTGAGTCATTTACTAAACGAGCCACTTTAATCGAGTCAAGCCTTCTTTAATGAGCCGAGCCGTACGGAACTCGCGAGCTACTCGATTCATTTACAACCCAGAACAACATGTTTCGTAAAGCGAGAAATAAGTACGAAAAAAATAAACCTCAGCAGAATGGGGACTTACTGGATAGTGGGGACTTCCACCTCCTGGATTTCCGCCTCCTGGGTTTCCGCCGTGAAAAAAATCGAGGTTTCCGCCGTGGAAAGAATCGAGGTTTCCATGCTGATATGTACTGCAGGGATTATAGATCGAGATACCCATTTAACTCTAACAAAATCAACAGATTTTAAATTCCCGAAAAAAAACAAACAGATTCAAAGCCAGGGAGAGAGAGAGAAATACCTTTCTTCGTTCTCTTCTTCGTCGCTCTGACCTTCGTCGAAGTCTTGTTCGCCGATCTGGAAAAAAAAAAAAACCTAACTTCTGAAATATCAACGAGCAGGAGAACGAGAGAGAGAGAGAGAGAGAGAGAGAGAGAGAGAGAGAAACCTTGTTCGAAGTCGATCTTGTTCTTCTCCAGGAGTCTTCGTCGTCTTCGATTCGTCTTCTCTCTCGTCTTCCTAGAGAGAGAGAGAGGAAGCGTACTCAGGAAACGGAAATAGTGAACAGTGACTGGGGATGAGATCCGCGTGTGGGGATGGTTATGACCCGAAACTATTTTACCCGACCCACTCCTTGTTTTACCCGCGAGCTTCTACCTTTTATCACAGCCGTTGGATGAGATCCAACAGCTCACAGCCGAAGTCCGTATTTGCCTCGGCTAAGGTCGCCCTTAGCTGAAAGACAGTTGTAACATAACATATCCAAATTTTGTCCCGAGTTTAGATTCTCAAACAAATAACAATGTAAAAATTAATTACTCCCTCCTTATTATTGATTCACTAGTGCTTATCCGTACCAACGACACTACGCATCGGTTCAATAGGATTGAAAAATGGAGCACTTAATTTTTTAATAACATTTTTGATGTGCAAACAGTGAATGTATGTGCCGGCACGTGTGAACGTGTGTGCATTTGCGTGGTAGATGCCACTTAGGACAAATTGTGCCACATAGGACAACCCTTCTGTTTTATTAGATAAACTAGTGCTTACCCGTGCCTACGGCACTACGCACCCCGGTTGAAATTACCCGTGCCTACGGCACTTGCTAGCTAGTGACTCAAACACTAAATCGGTTCTTTAGTGTGTAATTAGCAAATAATGCCCTATTCGTATGAGCCTAATATTTTTAAAGCCATCTATGTACTCAACGGGAAAATTAAATCATTACTAAATCCGAAAAATTAAATACCAAAACTGAAAGAATCAGTACTCAACCATTTATTCCAGAAAATGTAAAGTATTTACGAAAATTCAATTAGTTTGTATGTGAAGGGTAGAGAAATCTGGACCGTTGGATTTGTTTGTATGAATAGATAAAATTTGTGTTAGGAAGAAATCTTAACCGTTGAGAGAATATTATTTAGGAATATTTCCAATTAGGAAAGGATGAGAACTATTAGGTAGATACTATTACAATCAATTTTCAATTAGGAAAGGATGAGAACTACAATTATGAAATTTGACTGATTCTAACATATGTGATTGATGCGTGGTGGGTGCCACCTAGGACAAAGGGTGCTACATGGGTGCCACATAGGATAAAGGTGCCACGTAGGACAAACACCCTTTTGTTTTATAATATAGATTTTCGGCATTCGGATCATATCATAAATTGTTTATATTTTTTAATTTACAATGTATTTCATGATTTTTGAAAATTTCGTATAATAGAATTAATTGAGATCTATTAAATGAGATTCATATTGCATATTTTTAAAGGTTCATATTGAAATATATGTACAACTTTTTTAAGGCTTGTAGAATAATAAAAATGGACAAACAAACAAATATTCTTAAACAAACATCCATCTTGCTATGACGCTTTCGCCATCTTAATTAAAGCACTAACAAAGCCACTTTCAAAGGCAAAATAACTCAAACCTTGCAAAAACGTATTACAAAATTCATTAAGAGTCAAACCGAAGCTTTATAAACACCATTATATTCCACATGTACTGAATACGTAGAA
Organism: Rhododendron molle; assembly: GCA_025413875.1. Classification (NCBI taxonomy): domain Eukaryota; kingdom Viridiplantae; phylum Streptophyta; class Magnoliopsida; order Ericales; family Ericaceae; genus Rhododendron; species Rhododendron molle. The sequence continues at coordinate 36,618,784 of CM046396.1, forward strand.
CTGTAGCAGGAAAAATCAAAGTAACACTTTTAAAGAAAAAATCGTAATCATACCTATAACCGAGATGGGAGATGTCCTCCAAACTGGTATACTTGGAAAAAGATTAACATTAGGAAGTGTCACTGCTTAAAAGGCACTTCACAACACACAACATAGGCCATTAACATTAGGAAGTATCCATTTTCCAACAGTACCACATAAATACATAGTGCTATAAAATTTGCGTTTTGATTGTGCTAAAAAAACCATAGTGCTAATACTCAGTTGCAACATAAAACTACTAGCAACATATAGACCAGCCTCAAGTCAAACCTGGACTACTTGTGCAGTAGGATACCGATACCATCACCACCACTGCTACAAACAGACATCTTAGGAACTACGATACGACTGGATTTCTTGACCACATTTAATTCTCGCAGACAGCGAACGATTTCTTTCATCATTGGTCGTTCCTCTGGATAATAGTCCACACAGCGGATCGCGAGTTTTGTGATTTCGACTCCATCACCAACATCGAAGTATTCATCACTCTCAAGGCTTCTATCCACAAGTGACTTATTCGACTGAGACTCCTTTTGCTTCTTGAACATTCCCCACAACTTGGACCGAGGTTTTCCTGTATCTGTATCTGTACCTTTAAAATACCTGCACTGAGGTTTTTTGTTGGGTTCTCCATACTCCATCCAGGCCCAGATATAAACGGCATTAAGTTCTCCCAGATCCTTTGCCTTCTTTAAATCAAATACTCTTTTCGCTATGAGCCCCAGAAGTACAACACCGTATGAAAAAACATCTGATTTATAAGACCATGCACCTGTTTAGAGATTACCCAGAGAAACCATTAGTCCAATTTATGTCCTTATCATAAAGGAAATGAAACAAGAAACAGAGAGAGAGAGAGAGAGAGAGATGGGATCCTTGACATGCTTGACAGTTGACAGACACAGATTGAATTAGTGAGATCATTATCAGTCACGATCGCTTCGCACATAATTTGCTATCTTCGCATCTTAATCATAGCCAACCTCACAGGCTAACAATAGCCGGGAATGCTCTCTAAAAGGTTTGTTAACTGGCTCCAAAACTTAACCCTTTGGCCATTACAAACTCTCAGTTTTTGACAGTAACTATCATAGAAGCCCTTCTAGTCCCTTTCCAATCTATGTCCTTATCATAAAGGGGAGAGAGAGAGATGGGATCCTTGACATGCTCGATAGTTGACAAACAAAGATTCTTGTCAAAGGGCAAGAGGGCAAATTCATTTACCAACTTACCTAAATAATTACTGACTAGGGAGAGTATCAGTGGACCCTTTGTAGTTTATACAACACACACAAACCCAAACTCCCAATGGACACAACAAAAAAGTTCAAAATCCTAAAGCCTACACTAAAACATATCATGATTTTGAATCCTCAAATGCCATTCCAGAGTAGTTGGACTCTTAAACATACTATTATAAATCTCTAATCTCCCAATACCTAGGCCACCTGCTCTAATGGGCTTACACCATGTCACAATCCACAAGATGATACACCACCCCAAAGACAATACCATTGCAGCCTATGTTACATGGACTTGGATACATCCATCGGGTGCCAAGTAATACATGACGAAGAGACATAAAGAATTAACATAATAAAACAACAAATCACATCATTCAAATACTTTTTAACAGTGAAAATTCATCTGTAAACAAAGAATTATAAAATAAAATAAAAAAGCCTCCATACAAGAAGAGAAGGGTATGGTGGATGTGTGAACATGAATAACAAGAGTTTGGACAAGTGGGAAATAAATAATTTCTCTTAAATAGAACATTAAAAGGCTCAACTTGAAAGCAATTACGAAATAACCAGTTGCAATCAACAACAGAAAAATACGTTTCCTGTACCAGCCAAGATCCAGTAAATGATCGAGACAAACTGGAGCATCTGGTAATGCCCGGAACATCCAATATTGCCCGTACTGGACGTACCGGCTGGTACGGACCGAAACATCTGGTATTAACAGTACTGGACGTACCATTCATAAATTTGATGTAAAAAGTCATCTTCAAAAAGTTCTCCTTCCCAACACAGGCTACTTCCAGAGATGCTTAGTGATTTTCAATTTGATAGGTAAGATCTGCACAACCTTTGACGTCACCCAAGGCATTAAGGTGTCCATTAGCAGAAAATGACAGTGTTCTAAAACAAGGAATTAATCGCCGATTAATTGCTGGCAGGGCCTATCAGATTAGATCCACCTAATGATTATTATCCGACAACTAATTAAAATGCACTGATTAATCGTCGATTAATTGCTCGGACGTGGCCGACTGCCCAACTAGCACCTAGCAACTTTTAGAACATTGAAAATGGAACTTGGATATCTTTGCAAAGGGATGCAAATGAACTTTAAAGAAAAAGAGAGGGGAAACTATAATAGAAAATAAGGGGGCAAGAGGGGAGGGGAAATGGGGTAAAACTAGTCGCATTTTTAAAGATGGGTATAATCAACCAAGGCAAATTTATAGGTTAATTCTTCTTCAATGTTTCTATTGACCAATACTTTTGCAGCATTGTTTTGAATGGTATAAAAGACGTCATCTTCCAACAGTTGCATCATGTAAAAAGCCGATAATGAATCCCCCACAAACCACTTGGAACTTGTGTTATTCATTTAGGTACTTTAGCATGGTGATGAACAAGAAACATTATGAAACTTAAAATTTGATGTCATTTATGTCAAATGAGCATGTGAATACCAATAACAAGGATCATTAAGAACAAAATAAAACCTTCCGAATGAAGTTATTTCTCAATGGAACAAAGAAATCAATATATAGAAAATTCAAATTGTCAGACAGTTCATGGCAATCTTGCATCAATAATATATATTGGGATACCATACTATAGTGGGCCAAAATAATCAAGGTTTGGAAGGTTCAGTAGGTTCAATAATTGTAAGGGTTCACCCACTGTTCAGTTGTCTCGGTTCATCTGTAGTGACATCCCGTTGGATTCATTTGCTCTGCTCCACCAAGTGTTAATGCATTTGTATGCTCGTCACCGAGAGATGTAGTACCAAGCGCTTAAATTGTCTCTTGTGCCTTGATCATCGTTACGTTCGGATACACCACCAATCGTTCAGAAACGTATCGTTCAGGATATACGTTGTTCGGAAACCGCCAGACTCTATAGTCAGGAAGCTCGTCCATGGTTATTCAACGGTCCACTATGTCGGTACGAAGTGACCACTCTATCCCGAAGCGACGTTTTTGTCTGATGCGAGTCATGCGACGTCTCTGACATTGACTAATGCGGCTCTGCAATTCTCGAAGGGCGGTGTTCATTAAATGACTCTGACGTGTAACGTCATCCGAACAGTACGACGCACGTGGAGCGAAGCTTGCCTGATACTCCAGAAGGTTGCCTATAAATAGAGGACTACTTCTCCCAGGTTTGTGATCCTTCTTCTCCATACTTTTTCCCTAAAAAACACACCTTCTTATCTCCCCTTCACTTACTGACTCAATTGTCGAAGCTTCTTCTCAGAGATACACCCCCCTTCGGTTTTTAGGTACCTAGATCACCACCGTTCAACTTCTCTGTTCAAGCCAAAGGAAGGAAAAGGTTCAGAGTGGAATTCACCCCCCACACATACGACATACCCCTTAGACGAATATGCAACTAGAACAATTAATGAATTAATGATACCTAACCAAAATGGATAAGACTTAACTGTTCACTACTCTACAACCCTTCAGTTAATGGTCTTTGCAAAGGCATGTCAACAACACTATAGAGAGACGTCGTATTTTACATATTCAAAAAATGTGCCTAACAAGGACATAAGACAGAATACAATTCCATTCAATAGTCTTAGAATTTTAGATGGACTAGTATAAAAGTCGGGCACAGGTATGTACGTAAACGTCATTTTGATGGCTTTTATAAAGAGAGAAAAGAATCGGCGACATGGCATCAAGAATTATTGCGAAAACTTTGCTAGTCTACTGTTGTTAGGAATCTAGCGACAGCAACCCTTCTCTAGACCTATTTTTGGAGTTTGTAGAGCTTCTTCTAATTAATGGTATTATGGACCTTTTCATAAGTGGACTTCTCTTTGTATATGGATTGCATCCGCTTAACGCTCATCTCAATCTACACACCTTTTATAAACAGGAAAAAAAATTACATGGAGAAGTATATAAAGTGTGTTATGCATACTATGGGCTTGTACAATTGTTACAAAGTACACTCGATAGAAAGCTTGAATATTGGGACATAATCAACAGACATCAAAGACACACATGTCATACTCTTACCACAAAGTGGCAACTTCCAAACACGGGTATTTCACATTCCTTTAGAAGAACCCATCAAATGGGGCAGAAATCCCTTAAAGATGATGAATTGTTGTTCCAAGACCAAAATGCTATCCTATTTCCATGATGAAACTAAGGTACCAAAAGAAAATGAGGGAAGAAACCACTTAAGAGGATGAATTGTTATTCCAAGACCAAAATACTATCCTATTTCCATGATGAAACTAAGGTACCAATAGAGCATAAACTAAGGTACTATCCTATTTCCATGATGAAACTAAGGTACCCCTCAACCAATTTTCTTTAACAACTATATGGGAAAAGTTGAATTAGTGATATGCTATTTGTTCTCTCGAGCTAAATACACATTCTAACTTTATAAGAAAATCTAGTCTCTCAAAATACATGTCATAACCATCATTATTGTATAGATTTCTTAACTAGAAGTAGCACCATGAACAAAGGTAGTAATCAATTTGTTAATCATTTCATCATCCCCCAACCGCTACCATTTGCCTAATGTTTGTAGCCTTGTAGGTCATTTACCATCAAAGTGGTTTCTACAATGAGGAAGCTCCCAGACATCATATAACATCCCATTTCAAATCAATTAAGTTACGAGAGAACCTACTCGGCAACAATTTAAGACGTTTACTTTCACAAGCAAAAATTGAACATAAGGCATTTGGAATTGAAACTTACTGATTGTACTGAAAGGTTTTCCTTGAGGCAGAAACGTAAGAAGTGGAAGTATCCACATCTTTATAGCTCTTCCATAAGTCTAGCAGCGTCTTATTACCGAATATTATGCATAGGTTGGTGACAGAATAGCTTCTTCCGACTAAAAAGGCACGCAATATAAATGAAATCCTATCTTATACAGGAAAGGGACACTGAAACTAATGGTTTATCATTAAGGAATGCTCGACAAATTGGTTAGTGGCCTTCATAGAGGCTAACTGGTAGATGATAGAGAAACTTATATACTGGAGTCAGATACACGTCAAAATAACTTCAAAAGATCTGATTTTCATGTTGATCTCTTGCCTAAGAACTGTTAGTTCGCCTCATCTGATATGCAAAAACTTTAAAACATAGTACTCTGAAATGAAGATGCATCGATTGAAAATGCCAAATTCAATTTTCATCCTCATCCTCATCGGCTAAACATACGAATAGAGAAACCAATATAGAAGATAAAAAGAATAGGAGCGCAACTCAGAGTGTTAATTAGCATATTCCCTACAATACAAGTGTCAATGCCAAACAATAGGGCAACATTGACATACTCTAAAACTAGAAATGATAACCCATTAACTTGTGGGGAGTTCTTTCGTGTCAATAGTACACTGTCAACTAGAATTTCACCTCTTAACACATCTCACCATCATGCGGAGAATCATGGAAAAAACCAATCTCTGGCAGCAAGGCTTTGAGATGAGGGTCCATATCTATCAAATAAAGTATGGGATAATACTTTCCTTTAACCATATTCATGTCTATAATCCACTCCACAATTCTGTTAACTTGTACAAAGACGGAATTAAGAAGTCAACAAAATAAAAGCTGCATTGATGTTTCTGAGTTTCAAGTAAAAAGTAGGCAAATAACATTAAGATGCGAACCTGTCAAACCGATAAGTGGATCACTGTAGCCATGACTCCCTAAATCATATTCACGGGAACGAATTTCACCAAAACCTCCACCAACAAGCATAGGGAAGTCGAATAATCTTGGACTGAAAGCCTGCATGCAAGATCACAATTAGGGCTGGTAGCCTGGTACAATCAACTTTTCCTATAACCTCTCCATGAACAGTCTTAGTATAAGTCACAAAGGCTCACCTGGTCAATCATTAAATGAGCTGCGCCAATACTGTGATGCAAGAGTTCATGCAAACATTCAAGGAGACATGCAAATTCGAGGGCTACCTTGATTCGTGCAGGCCATGTAAAATCATCTAGAAATACAAAAGACGGGTTACCATACAACACACCACTGGAAGTGACTATATTTTCTAGATTCTAGCCAATGTCTCTGTGACTTGACAATTATCTATCATCAATTAATTTTCTTTCTTTTGGTTAAATCAACACAATCTGTCTAAGAAAATAACATTTTCATGAGTCATGAATGGATAGGAAATGCGATTAGGTCACCATGAAGAATTAGTTTCTCTAATGTATCCAGCGGTTTCAGCTCATATACAACTCCCAAACGTTCAGTCTCACAGCAGAATCCAATTAACTTCACCAAATTGGATGCCCTTTCATGCCTGTATTTGTCAGCAACTTGATTTCATTCTGCATACAGAAATCGTATATTGTTAGATGATTAAAACCCAAGAAAATAATAGCTAACTCCATGAAAAGAATAGCCAACTCTATCAAATAAGTCTGTCCTTTCAGCTACATACATCCAATCTAGATTTTTGAAGTTCTGGAGTAGTCGCAAATCTCCTACAGTTTACCCATATTTTGACCACGACCTCTTGTGTCTCCGAATCCTGCTGAATTTTTCCCCGAAACACTTTTCCATATAGAGTATTCCCAATAAAGTTTTCTTCACTGAATCCCCTAGTGATAGAGGTCAGCTCTTCGTAGTTGTATTCAACCAAATCAGTAGCTGATTCCATACGTTCAAAGGTTTTCCATTCATGTAGAGATAAGATAGAAGAATATTCAGGCGCAAATAAACACCCATACAAAACAGAAATCATTTCATGAAAATGAGACATAATCAAGGCATTTGTGGGATCTACTTTAAATCTGGTTTCCGTTAATGTAACGCCAAACTCATTTTGCTTTAGAAGGCAATTGAACAAAGATAAGTGTACTGCATTTTCTTCCATACAAATGAACATAATTTTATAGCTTTAAAATACAGAAAGTTTGAAAACTATGATATGGGATCGGAAGCCAATGAAAGGGCCTAGGATAAAGTTAGAAGTCTTGACAAAACCCAATTCAGAAAGTTTGAAAACTATGCTACACCCGTTGTGTGTGTAGCATTCTCCATTCAGAAAAGGCACACGGACACACAACGTGTACACCACATGAAGTACAAAATACAAGCAAATGGGTGTATATTTGGACTGATGGAGTAATCCCTAACAATTCTCATTCGTTCATAAGATCAGAGGAAATGCAAATATAAACATTTGTTAATTTTCTTACATACAAGCCAGTGGGTGCAGAAACCCTATCGAGGAAATCCCTCAACTAACACAAATCAAGGCATGTTGCACTGAATAGATCAATAACACGCGCAAACAAACGAAACAGTCCATTTTCTCGAAGGCACCGACTTCTTCCACTTCCGAGCGGTGGAATGAAATTGTAGAAGGCAAAGTAGGAGTAGTAAATTGCAGCTTTATGCCCAAGTAGTATAAGTAATATTTTAATTTTGGGATAATGGATTTTGGACAAGGTAAATTTATGGTGACCTCTGTCAAGCCTATGCCAATTGCAAAGGGCCTCCTCTATTGTTTCTGAAATTACACCACAGATACATCTTTAAACACTGCTTCGTTGCCTCGCGAATAAATATGGTCACACGCGAAGCTTGGATAATCGAGTCCGTTGGGTTTTTTCTTACTACTAGTACTCCTATAAAACAATGCTCCCTGCGTCCCAGACTCAGGTGTTGTCCAAATTATTAATGTTATACCTTTGAATGGTTATGTCATAATGAGCACACCATAAAAATGAATATAATAATTATTATTATAATAAAATTATGCCATTTTTGAAATGTGTTATGCCTCCGGATGGTAAAGTGTTATGCCATTTTTGAAAAGTATTTTGTCCAAAGGGCATGTTTGATGTCAGGTTTCGTTTCGAGGGGAGTGGTATTTGGTAATGAGGTGAGATTAGTAATTTGCAAGTTTGTTTTGCACCGGATTTAATGATAGGATTATTATCAAAAATCTTTGTTTTACATTGGATTTTGTCCGTCCCTTTTGTAAGTGTCCTGTATTTCATTTTGGTATCTCCCTAAATAAGTGTCCTTTTGTAAAATTAGTGGGTAAATGTTAGTAATTTTCTATTTTAACCCTAAAGGTAGATTCCCTTTTGAAAAGTTGATAAGTAAAAGTGTAATGATGATGTCTCCATAGAGGATAAGTATGGCAAGTAATATTTTGGAGGTACAATTATGTTGACTCCTAAAACTGTGTGAAAGTTCTTAAACAAACATCCATATTCACTATGACGCTTCCTCTATCTTTAAAGCACCAACAAAGCCATTTTCAAGTGTAAAATACGAAAATGTCGGGTACATACCCATCGACTAGAGATCCGACCACACCCCTCTCATCTATACGTGGGCCACACATACAGGACACACATGGTAGAGCCCACGTGTATTTGAGAGGAGTGTGGTCGGTGGGTGTGTACGTATCATTGCTGCATAAAATAACTCAAACCTTGCAAAAATGAGTCAAAATTTGTTCACCCACCCCACAAAAGAGGATGAATAATACCCCCACTCTATTGGCTCTTACCATCTTATGGGCCTCCATACTTTGAAGGATAAAATAACTCAACCCTTTGGAAAAAACCAGGAACAGATGCAGGATTTAAGTGTGGGTTGAATTAACAATATAACAAAGTTTCAATCAACCTCTAAGATTACAAAAATATGATCATAAATAATTACATGCACATAGTATAATGCATCATCCATTTACTCCTATATTCCAAAAGCAAGCTGTAGAACCTAACGTTCTGATATAAAAAAACCTAACGTTCTATCACTATGCAAGTAGTAAGAATCTAAAACTGCACTCAACACTCTTTCATGATGTAAAATAGATTTGTAATTGAATCGACTTCAAAGGGCCGAGCAATGTTTTTCTCAATGTACGTAAGCATATTCAAGGCTGAAAAATGATCGCTCCGTTGTCACCGTGAAACTGGTAAAGTTAACACAAGACGAATCAATCTATGAACAAGGAACAAACGATTAACTTGCTTGTTTTCGCCAATACTTGGCATAACTCAAAATTGGGGACAAATTCTACAACTTCGAATGCTTTGAAACATCAATCTCATAATTTTGCTACTCAAAACTTCAAATGTAATTTTTCTTGCTCGATGAAGTCTTTGGGATAGGATATATTTGCAAGCTTGCAAATATCATCAATATCTAATGATTATACTCTATTCCAAAACCACTAAACTATGAAGTAATTGAAATGTTAGGATGATAGATACTAAATTTTCAAAAAGTCTTAGATGGGCGTGTAATAGATTTAAAAAAAAAAAAAAAACATTGGGCGGTGTGTGGCTCGTGTATCCTTGATCCCAGTCCTGCCACCGCTGGTTCAGGGGTTACCTAGCTTTTTCACCCTATCCTGCACAATAAACGCACGACTAAGACCTGGCCGGGGTTGGCCGGTAAGGTCCTCCGGCAAGAGGATAAGTATGTGCAGAGAGAAAGGTAAGAGACTAGGGTTTGAGTATGAGTATGTGTGTGTACCTCTTCGGGCTGCTATCCTTTGGTATTTATAGAGTCTCTTTAGCTTGCTCTCCAAGTACGAACATGTGCCTTGCACGAGTCAAGTGGCGTCGCTGTGACGTCACTGAATAGATCTAGTAACCGTTTTGGTGTGAGCTGGCATCCCCATGTGCGCTCATCATTATTCTTTGGCGTAACCGCTTCAGCACGTGAGAGAGCACAGCACGTGAGAGAGCACGTGACTCAGAGGGTGGCCAAACCCCACACTCGACCGAGCCTAGTGGGCGACCCACGTGGAGAACCTACTAACTGGATTACCTTCCTGAAGGTGGCTGAGCCTGAATTACACTCTCCTACTGCTGGGCATGAGGTGAGTGAATGATGATGACTAATGGGCCTCGGCACACAGCCGAGCCCCGACTCAGGTACGGCTACAAACGGACCTGGACTAGTTATCCAAGACAAGAACGGGCAGTTATGTTCGGCCTGCTACAGGCAGGCAAACCTCCATAGTTATAAAAAAATTTATTCAAAAAAATCGACTATGATTAAGAAATTTTGAAACTTAGGTGGGGAGATTGCCCGCCCTTGTGTCCGTCCTCAGCAAAAACTTATTAAAATATTCATTAAGAGTCAAACCGAAGCTTTGTAAACACCATTCCACATGTACTACTGAATATGTAAAAAGAAAATTCAAATGGGAGAATGCCAGGTGTCACTTCCTATTTGGCCGAGCCTCCTTCATCCTTATACTGGAAGTAGCAGCAACCGCCGGGGCCGAATACCAATGGGAGAATGCCAGGTGTCACTTCCTATTTGGGCACGAATGGCTGAAAGGACACCAGGAGCGTGGAGGAGTTCTGCTAGGTTGTCCCATCAACGCCACGTGTCAAAAATCGATTGGTTACTGGTTCGGCAATGTCAGAATGGGGGGAAACTCAAAATTTCCCAACCCTCGTCTATAAATAGGACGACGTGAGGAAAGAGAGACCACAAACCCTTTCTCTCTCTAAAACTCTCAACTCTTCAGAGCTCTGCAACTTCAACACCCAGATCATCGTGAAGTCCATTTTCTGGAGTCAGCTATGCTTGGAATCATCAGGTATGCTTCGATTCTTCTCTTTACTTTTCCGTAGTTTTTATCCCCTTTTGCATTGTTTTTCTGGGTTTATTTGGGATTTTTTGTTCTGTGTGAACAGTACGAAGGTGAAGAAGAACAATCTGTTCATCTTCACCTTCAATCTGTTCTTCCGAGCCCCACCTTTGATGCTGGTGGGCTTGGCCGACGCTGGGGCAGGCCAAGCCTCATTACTCGACTCTTTAGTGTTTCCCGAGCTTGAGTCTTCATAGGGTGAAGTAGGGTGGGCCAGAAGTGTAGCTGAGCTTAGGTAGATCCTCGTCTGTTGCCAACAATAAGATTTCTCATTATTTTCTTGTGTTGATAGGTCTGGCTCACCCGATCATAGTAATCTTTTCCGACTCTGAAAGCTCGGGGTACAACTCCAGAGATTTGATAATCCGAGAGTACTTGGAAAGGCACAGAAGCCGATGCCAGACCTCGTCAATTGCTTCAAACATGTCAGATGATTCCGGTGATTCCAACGCTGAGAGAGATTATGAGTACGGCGCCGACGGCTTTAACACCGAGCCTGAGATATCCTTCACACCATCCACTCACTCCGAGGCCGATGTGACGACCCGAATTTTTACATTGCCTCAAAATACATCTCCAATAATTACAAGTCCTCAAGAACAAATATACATGGTTAGCCTAAAAACCTCCAAAATAATACAGATTTCTAAACAATCTCTAAAACTAAATCCTTCCAATATTCCAACTCGGGTCCCCACTAACTTGCTCTGCACCTGAAAAATATAAAACGCCTGGGTAGTATATGCAATACGAGGACAATAAACATGGCTAGCATTAAGAATATGCTCAATAAACGAGGATAGCAAATCAAGTAAGATCATTCTGAACGTTTTTCATATGTAGCCTCATACTCAGCTCATCTCGATAACAAGCCAAGCACCACCCAGGTCTAAACTCTGTATTGGGCACTTGGGCCCCATAATCATTCTAGACTCCCCATAGGGTAGTCAATCGTACATTTTTCATAAGTCTGTGACCCGGTGGGCTTGCACATGTACCAATCTGTTCCATGGCTTTCGGCCAAATATTTCCTTTATGTCACGATACAAGAAGTGACAATAATTGAATCAAGAAATTTAGACATCAAATGAGTACAAATATGAGAGAATCAAAGAACACTCTTGGCAAAGAGATTTAGCTAGAAATGTATTGCACACTACCCGGTACCTCAAATTACGATCGTTGTCGTAGCCCGTGGGATATTTGGACCCAACCTCTAATAACCTCGCAAAGATTACGCTAATCAGACTTCAAATCACCTTTGGTCTAAAAACTCCAGCTCGTATTTCCTTTTAAGCGTTTTTGGTTTCTTCCTTTCGAAGCATTCTCTCATGAAATGATCAGAGGGCACCCATTTATACTACAAAGAGGCTTGTATCTCATGATATCTCAACTCTCGGTTCTCTCTTTCCAAGGTAAGTTCCACTTGGCAGTAGTAAGGCTCCTCTCATGGACCCATGCAATACTAATACAAGCTCTAGAAATTAGAAGAAAACAAAAGTCCAAATTGGTGAGATAAGTCCACCACCGAATGCCTCTTTCTTTTTTCTTTTTTTTTATATTGTCTAAATATTCATCTCAAGTAAAATTACCATTTAAGAAAAATATGGGATGTTACAGCCGAGCCCCAGCTGGGCCCAGCGGCCGAATCAAGGTTCCACTCCCAAGCCGAAGCCACTACCTCGTCGCGATCCGGGCGTAGTGAAGCCCCATCCGAGATCAGAGAAGTCACCGACCTCTACGAGAAGGGTCAAGTCTGTCCTCACGCTCATTTCTTTAGTGGAGAGCCCGGTGAGTACGAAAACTTTTGCCGAGAGTACGACATTCCTAATGATGTCGTTATCAGTCAGGTGGCCAACAACTGTATTAGAGATAAGAGAGAGCACCGTCCCGAGCACATCACAGATCCCCTCATGGCCATCTGTGAGGCTGGGCTTCGGTTCCCTCTTCACCCATTTTTAAGGGAATTGCTGGCTCGGTTCAGTCTGGTACCCCATTACTTTGCCATCAACAACTATATGATAGTGATGGCTGTGATTAAACTGAAGGAACTCCATAACCTTGAGTTCACTATTGCCGACCTTTTCCACACGTACATAATGTCCAGGCACGGCAAGACCGAACGTAGATACCGATCGACGCACTGGGACAAGGAGCCGTTGATAGATGGACTGCTCGACACTGACAAATGGGCTAACTTTTACGTTGAAGTTAGTGGTAATTATGAGTTCGGTGATCAGACAATGCGGCTACACACCGTGCCGAAGATAAAAGATTTCCGAGGTTGCTTGATGTTCTTTATTCGCCGAGCTTGTATCTTATCTCGTATATGTATCTTCAATGCTGATTGTCAACACTTTTTGCAGATCACCGAACAATAATGAAGAGAGAGCAATCTTTGGCCGTTGAGAAGAATGTTGACACTCTGAAGTCACTTATCTGCCGAGGCGTGCCAACTTTGTTAGGCTACATTCCCTCTTATAAGGGAAAATTGAAGAGAAGAGAGAAGGAAGGAGAGCCGAGCAAAAAGGTAGGCGGCAAGGAGAGTGGTGAGCAACAAGGAAAAGTTAAACAGCCGAAGCCGAGCAAAAAGGTTAAAGAGCCGAAGGTGAAATACCCCATATTTAGGAAGTTAGCCGACTTTTGGTTTCAAGAGAGCCATCAATCCGAGCTTCCAGGTATTAATAGCCCTCTTCAAACCATTGTTCCCGAGTTCACAGAAGAGATGGGAAGAAGAAACATAAACCGCGTGAATCTGAGGGATGGTGCCTCGGTTCAGCAACAATCCGATCCCACCGAGCCAGTTGAGAAGAGGCAGAAGGTGACACACGACTTCTTCCCAACCAAGCTACCGACGCCTCATCCATCTGAGAAGGATAAGATCAAGTCTTCAACTGCAGGTGGCTCAAAGGCCACTCAAGAACAGTTTGGCTCGGCTGGCCATGTCGCTGTCCAGGAGTTTGCTCCCTCTTTCGCTTTGGCCGACGGGAGGGTGGTAAACATCGAAGATAGCGTCAAGCTTGAACCAGGTCTGGCCGTTGCTATGTTGCGAGGCGTCGCTCTGCCGAAGGACATGGAAAAGGTGCCAGAGGACCTCCAGCCGAGCTTGGTACACGAGAGTGCTTACCTTGTGCAGGTTCGTTAAATCTTAACTTCGAACCTCAAGTTATTTTCTTTTTTCGAGCTTGAATCTTTCTTGTTATGCAGGTGGGTTAGGCTCTTCTTCGTGCATCCAACAAGGCCGAGCTTGTCGCCGCCGAGAGGTCTCGTTATCGTGATGACCTCAAGACCGAATGCGATAGGGTGAAGTCATTGAAGACGAGCCTGAAGGTGGCAAAGGCTCGGGTGGCCGAACTAGAGAAGGATAGAGACGAGGCTGAGGGGAAAGCAAAGAAGGCCGAACGTGAGCTCGGGAAGGTGCTGAGGAGGGAGAAAAGGAAAATGAAAAGGTTGATGAAAAGGCCTATCAGGGTGGTTTTGACCGAGCCGGGGCCGAGTACATCAGAGAGGCTAGGAAGACGGTAAATGATTAAGTTAAGATGAGGGTTCCCATCTCCTAGCGAACTAGGTATATAGACGGTGGGAAGGCTGCATGCGGAGTCCTGCAGCTGGAGGCCTACATGAACCTGACGAAGTCGATTCCCACACCAGTCACTCCCGAGCTCGTTCTGCCGTATACCGAAGAAGAGTGTGCACCTCTCCCTCCGGAGGAGTTCCCCAAGAGTGAAGAGGAAATCGAGGATATTTCAAATGTTGAGTTTGAGGAGGGTATTGGTGGACAGAAAATTGGCGATGTTGGTGAGGAGAAGCTGGCCGAAGACGCCGAGCAAGAGCAAATGAATGCTGACAAAAGTGCCGAGGCCGTGGCTGATGTTGCTGCAGAGGACACTATTCAAGTTTGCGTAGATGATTACTAATTTTCTTTCTACTTTGTGCATTTCGTTGCTTGAACTTTAACTTTTGTTGGACTGGATAGCCCCGAACTCGGGGTTTACCGTTCCAGATGTAATAGTTTGTGGGGGGTCGGCACCGAACGATTTACCACACCGTACCTCCCAGCTTTGGGATTTTTGCAACACTTGTTTCCTTTTGAATGAATGGCTTGATCTCTTGTTTGCAATGTTTCAGTTTTGCCGAACTTGATCGTTTGTTTCCATGCCTTAGGAAAATTTGATAGGCTTGCTTGTTTGAATGGTAGTTATCCGTAGCCCCCACTTTGGTCTGGGTTAGGCTAAGTAATTGAATATTGACCAAAGTAGAAATTGCTTACTGTAGGTGGATAATTGCCGAGCCGTGACCAAATCAGAGTGGTGAAATAGAGTTCATAAGTCACCGAGCTTGGCATTGTCTTCGGCCATTGTACCAGTGTAGTGGATTATATCAAGGTTAGTAACCAAAAGTTCGATAGGTGTCCCCTACCTGTGGTTGGGGCTCGGCCAAAGTGCCATCCCCTAGCCAAGGAATTAAGGACTTGAGCTGTTGAACGTTTATGGGTGGTTTGCTCACCAAAGCGTGAGTGTAACCAGGCTGTGGCCAACCTTAATGTCTTGCCAAGCCGAACCGGAGCCTAAATTTCAGCCGTAATGTGTCTTAGGCTCGGTTGGACCATATGTCCTATTCTTTGCTTCTTGGGGCGGCAATAGTGGCCAAAGTAGGGGCATGAGAGCCGTTTGTGGGTGTGACCGAAGTCAACGTTTGCAGTCAGCAAATGAGCCGAGGATGGATTATTGTGAAGAACAAGATAAAAACAAGTTCAAAAGTACAGAAGACAATAATTGCCGAACAAAATGTTGCATTGGATTAATAAACATTGAATACAATTTGGGTAAAGACTAAGGCCGAAGCCGACGGGAAAAGAAATGGAAACATGGATAATGGCCGAAGCCAAAAACTGATAACTTAAAAACATGAGTTGGTAAAAATATGAGTTCATAAGGCACATTGTTGGGTGTTACATGTATGCTTTTTTGAGATTATGGGCATTCCAAGGGCTTGTGAGAACTTTCCCATTCATGTCCTCCGGTACGTAGGCACCTGTGCCAGCAGTCTTCACAACACGAAAAGACCCTTCCCAGTTGGGCTTGAATTTCGTTTTCTTGCTAGCCTGCACCACCTTTCGCCACACCAAATCACTTGGCTTGAATTTCTTGGTTCGCACACTTCGGTTGTATCCCCTGGCAACTTGTTGCTGATATTCGGCAAATTTCAGCCGAGCGTCTTCACGCTTCTCTTCGGCCAGTATTAGTTCTTGTTCCACAGCTTCTGCATTTATCTTTGGGTCAAATGTTTCTGTTCTGAGGGTAGGAAACTTGGACTCCAGTGGGATTACGGCCTCCATGCCGAATGCCATTGAGAAAGGAGTCTGTCCTGTGGATCGCCGAGGCGTGGAACGATAAGCCCAAAGGACCCTTGGTAGTTCCTCCGCCCATTTGCCTCACTTGGAGTTCAGTCGACGCTTGATGCCGGCGCAAACGGTCTTGTTAGTGGCCTCGGCTTGGCCATTGCCCTGGGGGTAAGCAGGAATGGAGTTGACGAAACGTATCCCAAATTCTTCATAGAGGCTTGATAGGCCATTGCCAACGAATTGAGTGCCGTTGTCTGAAACAATAGCGCAAGGGAAGCCGAACCTGGTACATCTTGTGGGCGTTGACGCTTGGATCCGCAACCAACTGAAAGTATCTACTTTGGTGTGGAGGCGCGATCGAGGTCGGCCCGGAGTGTGGTTTCGGATTCCTTCGTCACTGGACCGTGGATAACATGTATTAGCGGCCGCTGTTCATTGGCGTTAGGATTGCCTGTTGGTTGTCGGGCGGGTGTCTTGGTTCGGTCGATGTACTGGTCGAGATGTCCTTGAGCTGCGAGTCTTTCCAAGAGAGCCTTGTATAGAGCGCAGGCGGTCATGTAATGGCCGAGTTCATTGTGGTAAGAGCATTTCTTCATGGGGTTGTGATCTGCTTGGCCGGTGTCGGTACCGAGCTTGCCTGTTGGCCACTCGAGCCACAGTTGCCTCATGATTTCTTTAAGGAAAGACCATATGGGCTCTTTGAAATACGTGGTTTCGGCCACGTAGTCATGCACCTTCGGCGGTCGCTTCTTTCCTTCCTTGATTTTGACACGTTTCTTGGGCTGGGACCTTTGGGTGATGATTGGTGCAGGCAGCTGAGGCGTGGCCGTGGGGAGGGGAGTAGTTGGGTTCGAGATCCCCTGAGCCGCTCAGTTGGCATAAAATTCCTCCAGAGCGCAAAACCGCTCCACGATACGCATCAACTCGCCCATGCCGTGGGGTGGGCGGATAGCGAGCTCGTCCAGGATTTTGCTGCCAGTTTCCAAACCATTTTTGAAGGTGCGTGCAGCCCAATACACGTCGATTCCAGGGATTTCATTGAACAACTTCCAGTAGCGCTCGGCGTACTGTCGAAAAGTTTCAGATGGGAGCTTTCTCATATGGGATAAAGACTCAGGCTCCTTGGTAGTCTTGTTGCTTGTGATGAATGAAGGCGCGTTTGAGGTCGGCCAAGTTCCAGATGGATCCAACGGGCAATTTGTTGAACCACTGGAGTCCAAGGGAGCCGAGGCTGGATGGGAACGCCTTGCATTTGACTTCGTCCTTTAGGGTGCGGAGTTCGATGGTCTGGTGGAAGTGGATTAAATGGGTGTAAGCCTCACAGGTGGCCGGGTCAAACTTCGTGAACTTGGGTAGGTGGAAGGTGGATTCGGGTGGAGTGTTGATAATATGGGAGGTGAAAGGTGAAACGCCGAGGTCCTTCAGCTGTCTTTCAAAACTTGGGCGCGGCGGCTTGCCGTGCTTGTCTGTTTTAGTTCGTTTGTTGTCTCTTTCTTTAGACTCCTTTGCTGAGATCTTCTCATTGTATCGGCGCCGAAGCTTGTCTCGTAGATCTGTCGTTGTTCGATGAGGGCTGTCGATGGACTTTTCCTTGTCACATCGGGTCTTGGTGTCGTTGTTCGGCCCTTCAGTACGTACGCCTTTCCTGTTTCGCCGAGCCTGATTCTCATTATCCAAGTTTTCTGGTGGGATCTCCCCGAGACGCTCGGAGACATGGCGCCTGGTCTCTACAGAGTCTCGGCTACGGTGGGAAAACGTCATGAGAGAGACTCTGCGCGACCAGTCGAGTATGTGCTCGTGAATGACTCGATATCCCTTATTTTGCAACGCTCATGATGGCTTCTAGAGCGATGTGTTCCAAATGTTGTAGGCCTCTTATAGAGGATTATCTCGTGTGCATCGCCCGCTTCTGGTGTGAAGCCAAGGCGGTCCTTCACGGAGCCGAGGTGGCCTGTTTAGTGGGGACGCTCTTCTGGTGGTGGTGGTGGTGGTGGAAGGGTTTGTGTTCGTCGCCTTCTGCCACCAATAGATCTGGATGCAGCTGGTGCGACTTCTTGCATGTGTTGCTTTATTTGAGCCACCTCTGCCCTAAGCGCCACCAGCTCACTATCTCGTTTGTCGTTGCGACGTTGTAACAGGAGGATGTAGGCCGCCGTTACATCATTTGCGACCGGGGAGAGTCCGAAGCCAGGGGGGAGGGAAATGGACATGTGCCTCTCATGGGTGATGGAGAAATGACCTTGCCGCTAGCATCTTTGGCCCCCGAGATGGTGACGTCCATCAGGTCTCCGCCCATAGTGAACGATTTTGTGGTTGTTTTTGGGAGGAGGAAGGTGGTTTGAAGGAGGTTTGAGCCGTTTGAATCAAAAGCGATTCACGTCAGGTTCACCACTTGTGTGGCCCGCCTATCCTTGATCCGAGTCCTGCCTCCGCTGGTTCAGGGGTTACCTAGTTTCTTCACCCTATCCTGCACAATGAACGCACGACTAAGACCTAACCGGGGTTGCCCGACAAGGCCCTCCGGCAAGAGGATAAGTATGTGCAGAGAGAAAGGTAAGAGACTAGGGTTTGAGTGTGAGTATGTGTGTGTACCTCTTTGGGCTGCTATCCTTTGGTATTTATAGAGTCTCCTTAGCTTGCTCTCCAAGTACGAACATGTGCCTTGCACGAGTCAAGTGGTGTCACTGTGACGTCACTGAATAGATCTAGTAACCGTTTTGGTGTGAGCTGGCATCCCCATTTGTGCTCATCATTATTCTTTGGTGTAACCGCTTCAGCACGTGACTCAGCGGATGGCTGAGCCCCACACTCGGCCGAGCCTAGTGGGCGACCCACGTGGAGAACCTGCTGACTGGATTACCTTCCTGAAGGTGGCCGAGCCTGAATTACACTCTCCTACTGATGGGCACGAGGTGAGTGCAATGATGAGGATTGATGTGCCTCGGCACAGAGCCGAGCCCCGACTCAGGTACCGCTACAAACGGACCTGGACTAGTTATCCAAGACAAGAACGAATAGTTATGTTCAGCCTGCTACAGGCAGGCAAACCTCCATAGTTATAAAAAAAAATTGTTCAAAAAAATCGACTATGATTAAGAAATTTTGAAACTTAGGTGGGGCGATTGCCCGCCCTTGTGTCCGTCCTCAGCAAAAACTTATTAAAATATTCATTAAGAGTCAAACCAAAGCTTTGTAAACACCATTCCACATGTACTGAATATGTACAAAGAAAATTCAAAATACTCCGTAACCATAATCGTACCTAAAACCGAGAAGGGATACGTCTCTCCAAACTTGTACATGGAAAAAGATTAACATTAGGAAGTGTCATTGCC
Source organism: Rhododendron molle (assembly GCA_025413875.1). Lineage (NCBI taxonomy): Eukaryota > Viridiplantae > Streptophyta > Magnoliopsida > Ericales > Ericaceae > Rhododendron > Rhododendron molle. Next base: position 36,638,391 of record CM046396.1, read on the forward strand.
TAAAAAGGCACTTCACAACACAACAGTAGCAGATAAATACTAAGGTCGGCCATCTCCTGTCTCGTACATATTTTCCAACAGTACCACATAAATACTTCGTTTTTTTTATAAGTAACAGTACCACGTAAAAAACATGGGGCAAATTGAGTAGAACGACATATTATAAGAGTTTTTGCTATAATAATGACATAAATATTTTCTCCTAAAGTCTAAAGGACATTCTGTCCAGGATTTACAAAAAAAACCCCTCCCAAGGTTGACCGGCATTGACCAAGGTTGAGTGGTGTTGGCCAAAGTTGACCGGAGTTGACCAAGGTTGACTGCGTTGACCAAGGTTGACCAACGTTGACCGGCATTGAAAGTGCCTAAAACCCTAGGGTACCCTATGAAAGTGCTTAAAACTTCAGGGTACCCTATATATGAAAGTGCCTAAAACCCTAGGATACCCTATAAAAGTGCTTAAACAGCTAAAATCCTATAATAGGAAAGTGCACCCTAAAACCCTAGGAAAGTGCCTAAAACCCTAAGGGATCCTATGAAAGTGCCTAAAACCCTAGGGTACCCTATGAAAGTGCAACAAGATTGAAAAACACGAAAAAAGACATATTTTATGTAAGCCAAGCAAGGCCCTTGTATTATTTAAGACAATTTAAATGAAAAAAGACATTTTTTGTATTAGCCAAACAAAGCCCTCGTCTCATTAAAGGCAATTTTGTCTTTTCACGGACTCTAGACTCTAAAATATTTTTATTAATGGACTCTACACATCACAGAAACTTAGGTTGGACTAAAGCTCCTATGCGGTTGTTTCATTTGGACATTAGACTAATATGCTGAAAAACATAGTGCTATGGCATTCATATCAACCAGCTAAGGGCATATACTCAGTAAACTATGGCAACATATCCACTAGCCTCGAGCAAACCTGGACTACTCGTGCAGAGGATACCATCACCACCACTGCTACCAACATACATCTTGGGAAGTACAACATGACAGGATTTTTTGACCACATTTGATTCTCGCAGACAGCAAACGACTTCTTTCATCATTGGTTGTCGCTCTGGATTCTCTTCCACACAGCGCATCGCAAGGTTTGTGATTTCAACTCCATCACCAGGATCAAAGTATTGATCACTCTCGAGGCTTTTATCCACAAGTGACTTATTCGACTGAGACTTCTTGTGTTTCTTGTACATTCCCCCACAACTTGAACTGGGTGTTTTTGCTGGGTTTTCGTTATATTCCGTCCAGGCCCAGAAAAACACATAATTAAGTGTTCCCAGATACCTAGCGTTCTTTAAATCATATACTCTTTTTGCTATGAGCCCCAGAAGTATAACACCGTATGGCAAAACATCTGTTTTATCAGACCACACACCTGTTTAGAGATTTCCCCAAGAAACCATTAGTCCAATTTATGTCCTTATCATAAAAGAAATGAAAACAAAAAGAACAGAGAAAATGAGAGAAAGAAAGCAATGGGATCCTTGACATGCTTGACAGACAAGATCGAATTACTGAGAATTTGTCAACATGGACACAACAAAAAAGTTCAAAATCTCACAAAGCCAAAGCCTACAGCATAACATATCATGATTTGGAATCCTTCAAATGCCAAGTAAGAGTAGTGTTGTTAGATAGAGAGAAAGAAGTGTATAGGGTATATTCTAACCCTAACACATAAAGATTTTATTTATACTAATGAGAGGGATTACACATTCTCAACATAAGCGATGTGGGACAAACCCCACAAACTATAACTCTAACACTCCCCCTCAAGCTGGAGAATAAATATCATAAAGTCCCAGCTTGTTACAAAGCAACTCTAACCGTGGTTTAAATAACGATTTAGTAAACAAATCAGCCAATTGAGCACCCGTAGACACGAATGGAGTAGCAATCACACCACCAGTTAACTTTTCACGTACAAGATGACAATCAACTTCAATATGTTTAGTTCTTTCATGAAACACCGGATTAGATGCAATGTGAATAGCTGCTTGGTTGTCACAGTATAATGGCATAGGCAACTGTACGCTGAATCCGATTTCCTCGAGAAACGATCGCAACCACACAAGTTCACAAGTCGTATGTGCCATTGCTCTATACTCTGCTTCTGCACTAGAGCGGGCAACTACTGTTTGCTTCTTACTTTTCCAATTGACAAGATTTCCACCAAGGAAGACACAATATCCAGTAGTAGATCTCCTATCTGATGGTCCTCCTGCCCAATCAGAATCAGTGAATCCCTCAACACGTAAATGTCCACTAGCACGATAAAGCAAACCACGTCCTGGATGTAACTTAAGATACTTCACAATCCGAAGAACTGCCTCCCAATGTGGACGGCGAGGGGCAGACATAAATTGACTCACCAAACTAACTGCAAAAGAAATGTCTGGACGTGTATTCGTGAGATAATTTAGCTTACCCACTAAACGACGATACTGATCAGGATTAGGAAGCAGCTCCCCCTGGTCCACATACAATTTGACATTGGGATCCATAGGAGTCTCAACAGGCCTAGTTCCCAACAGACCAGTCTCCTCAAGAATATCCAACACATACTTCCTCTGTGATAAGCTAATACCTTCTTTGGACCGTGCCACCTCAATACCTAAGAAGTACCGAAGCTTCCCCAAATCCTTGGTATGAAACTGCTGATGTAAAAAGGTTGTTAGATCATCAATACCTTGCTGATCATCACCAGTAATGATAATGTCATCCACATAAACAATCAATAATATTTTCCCGCGAGTCGATGTGAGGGAGAACACAGAGTGATCAGATTGACTGCGATGCATGCCAAATCTCATAACGGCATCACTGAACTTGCCAAACCATGCTCTAGGGGACTGCTTAAGCCCATAGAGTGCCTTACGAAGGCGACATACCTGATTTCTCTCCCCCTGAGCAACAAACCCAGGTGGTTGCTCCATATAGACTTCCTCCTGGAGATCACCGTGAAGGAAGGCATTCTTGACATCCAACTGAAACACCGGCCAGCCAAGATTCGCTGCAAGGGAGATAAGAACTCGAATGGAACCAAATTTAGCAACAGGAGAGAATGTCTCTGTATAATCAACACCATAAGTCTGAGTATAGCCCTTGGCAACAAGACGAGCTTTATAGCGCTCAATAGTACCATCAGGAAGATACTTGACAGTAAAAACCCAACGACAACCAACAGGGGTCTTACCAGCAGGACGGGGTACCAACTCCCATGTACCATTGTTATGAAGAGCAGACATTTCATCCTCCATAGCTTTCCGCCACTCAGACATAGACAAGGCCTCCTGAACAGTGTTAGGAACAAAAACAGAGGAAACAACAGTGGTAAAAGCACGGAGAGAGGGAGACAGGTGAGAATATGCGACAAACTGATCAATAGGATGAGAAGTGGTAGATGTATTAAGAAGGCTATATTTTACAGGTGGACGACGATTATCACGAGAAGGGTACCGGCGAGGAGGCGGATCTTGCAACGGAGGAGAAGACGGAGCGGTGGACTGAGATGGCTCTGCTGGCGTAGATGATCCTGCTGGCTGAGATGGTTCTGGTGGAGATGACTCGGGCGAAGATATTGCTGGCGGAGAGGATACGGGTGGACCTTTAGGTCGGCGGACATACACCTGCAGAGGTTTGGTAGGTGGAGGCGATGGAGCTATACCAGAAGGGACTGCCATAGGAAACACAGACTCAGAGGCAAGTAAATCATTAGTAGGACTAGAAGAGTAAAAAGGTAACGACTCATTAAAGGTGACATCAGCACACACAAAATGACGACGTAACGATGGAGAGTAACACTTATACCCTTTCTGAGTGCGGGAATAACCAAGAAAAATGCACCTAATGGATCGAGGGTCGAGTTTGCTCCGGTCAGGATCAAGAACATGAACATAACACGTGCACCCAAAAACCCGAGGGGGTAATGAGTGAAGAGGACGACCAGGAAACAATACCGTATGAGGGATCTGACCACCAAGAACAGAGGAAGGCATACGGTTAATTAAATAACAGGCAGTAAGAACCGCATCGCTCCAGTAAGATTTAGGAACATGCATTTGAAAGAGCATGCATCGCATAACTTCTGAGAAATGTCGAATCTTGCGTTCGGCAACTCCATTTTGTTGTGGAGTGCGAGAGCAAGATGACTGATGAATAATGCCATGATCATCAAAAAACTGAGACAATGTACTATGAAAATACTCACGGGCATTATCAGAACGAAATATACGAATGCATGTATCAAACTGAGTTTTTATTTCCATATAAAATGACTTGAAAATAGATTTCAACTCGGATCTCTCTTTCATTAGGTAAAGATATGTAACACGGGAAAAATCGTCAACAAAAATAACATAGTATTGAAAACCAGAAACATTAGGAACATGTATTGGACCCCAAATATCAGAATGGACTAAATGGAAAGGACGGGACACCCGATTCTCAACCCTAGGATGAAATGACACTCTATGATGTTTACTAAGCTCACAAACCTCACATGGCAAATGTTTAAGTGGATGACATGAGGGCACTAGACGTTTCAAATTCTGAAGGGATGGATGGCCAAGGCGACAATGTTGTTGATATGGTGACTCAGATGACTTAAGGGCAATAGACTGAAAACGAGCATTATCAGCCAGGTAATATAGGCCATCCCGTTCAACACCAGCACCAATCTTCCTCCCCGTCTTGAGATCCTGAAAGACACAACCATGAGGAAAAAATGTGACGGAGCAGTTTAAAGATTTTGTAAGTTTACTAACAGACATAAGATTAAAGGGAAAGTGAGGAACATGCAACACAGAGTCTAAAGTAAGAGATGAAGTGACTGGGACAGAACCCAAACCAGTAACCTAGGAGGTGGAACCATCTGCTAAGGTAACACGAGATGACTTACCAATGAACTGACGACTAGAAAAGTGAGTAGATGTACCAGAAAAATGATCAGTAGCACCACACACCACACAAACATATAGATATATATACAAATGTGTGTGTGTGTGTGTGTGTACAAACAGCCTGTAGGACCTATCTTTGAACAGGCTCATTCACCACATTGCTGTCTTAGTTGTCAGCAGTCTGAAATATACTTTCAAGCATAGGCAGACAACATTCAGCATAAAGCAGAATTGGTGAGGTAAACTCCTGTATGAGCTTTTGAACAGGCACATTCACCTCATTGCTGTCTTAGTTGTCAGCAGTCTGAAATATGCTTTCAACCTTAAGCAGACAACATTCAGAGAAAAGCAGAATTGGTACTTACCAAAAAAAGAAAAGAAAAGCAGAATTGGTACTTACCAAAAAAGAAAAGAAAAGCAGAATTGGTGAGGCTGACTCATATCTGTTCAAATACACGAAACATGTGTTACAAACACATGTAGGGTTGAAATAGGCCAAAAGCTCATCTACTTCCCCATCATGTATATGGCTTCTAAGAGAAAGGTCTCCCGAAACTTCAGTCACGATCGCTTTGCACATAATTTGCTACCTTCGCGTCTTAATCCGAGCCAACCTCACAGGCTAACAATAGCCCGGAATGCTCTCTAAAAGGTTTGTTACCTGCCTCCAAAACTTAACCCTTTTGCCATTTCAAACTCTCAGTTTTTGACAGGACAGAAAAACAAAATCACAAAACCCTTCTACTCCCTTTCCATAATTAAGTCTTCCCATGAGAAATGCCTACCTCAGAAGAAGCCCAATTACCCCAAGCCATTCCACATAAACGACACCACTACCTCCAAAATCTATCCATCTCCAACGCGAATCACCACAACCAGTTGGGTAATAAGGCTTCATTATAAATCTCTAATCTCCCAATACCTAGGCCACCTGCTCTAATGGGTTTACATGTTAAAGTGCAGGGATTCATCTACTTTATACATGATGAAGGGACACACACACACACAAAAACATAATATTCATTTCACCTTACATGCTTCTTTTTTGAAAGTCAAAAAGATCTTCCTACTAACCACTGAAATAGGAATTGTGACCAAAAAAGCATACATCAAGTAGCCACCTTAGACACCAATCACACCATACTTTTGGTTAAAGTGAGCTTCCACCACCCTCTGGAAAATATTGTTGCTTCCACACACACACCCACACCTGCTTGTATGGATACTCTTGAAGGAAATCTGCACTAGGAACTTGACATACTTGGACTTCCTCAAATTCCACCTTAAACCTGGGCATTGTCTAAATGCATAATCACCCATAACAAAACTTCATGTATAACCCAATTGCTCCTCCAATTCACCTTAGTCCCATGACTCCCATTAATCTGAAAGACTAGTATACATAACACTTCCCCTTCTGCGAGACCTTCAGTAATTATCAACTCTACTCCAACCTTCCCCCATACAAACCGAATTTAAAAATTGGCTAGAACCTTGTCCATCTCTTCCCAACCTCCACTCCCATCTAAAGGGCTAAAAACCAATCTTTGACCTGAAAATCTCAACAAGTTTACCTATATGAATTCCCTGAACTAAAAGTCAAACATCTCCACAACCCTAGATGAACACCTTTGTGTAGCAATTGAGTGGATGTAAGACATTTTTCCTAGGAAACTCTTAAACTGTTTTACTGTCACCAACCTCTGCATCTCCGGAATTGCCTTGATTTTAGAGGGATCAATCTCTATTCCCCGCCTGTGAACAACAAAGCCCAGAGATTTTCCTGATGATACCGGATGCCTGACTGGTAACTCCTTCATTCACTGTTAGATAGTATACCTTCTTATATGCACTACTTCCTATTTGATTGTCCTGTTATTAGTCTTATCAGTACTTTCCTCGCTATAGGGAACTCCTCCACAACCCTAGATGACCAGTGTAGCAATTGATTGATTGACATGTGCTCATTTTTTGGGGTACCATCTGCACAATCACTTTGGTTTCAATCATCCTATTGCTTTAATGTAAAACAAAAGATATGAATCTCGTATCGGCAAGTGTCCTGTTTTTCTTACTGGTATGGTACATACCAGTACTGGACTGTACCTGTGGGGTAGTTTCGGATTTATCGATGTAATACATTTTATACTTTTCTAATGAAATACTATTGGACTCAAAAAAAAAAAAAAAATAGAATATCATAACTTGTAAGGTTACCAAATCACAACATTCAAATACTTTTTAACAATGAAAATAGCTTTTGTAAACAAAGAGTTATATATATATATATATAGGGGGCGGTTCCGGGGACACCCAACGGGGACACCTAAAAAAACACCCCATGGTTCCCGATCAAATTTTGATGATCCGAGCCGCTCAATGTGATCAGAATGTGATTTTAAGGGTACACGCTAAAAATCAGCAAAAAAAAATGACCGAGAAGGGCTTGATCCGAACAGTTTTGAACAATTATTTATTGAACGGTTCAAATAAAAACTGCTCAAATTAAGCCTTTCCCGGTCATTTTTTTTGCTAATTTCTCGCGGACACCCTTAAAATCACATTCTGCACACATTGAGCGGTTCGGATCATAAAAATTCAATCGGGAACTATCAGTTGAGATTTTGGGTGTCCCCGTTGGGTGTTTTATTAGGGTGTTCATTGAACCATTCCCATATATATATATATATATAAACACCTCTATACAAGAAGAGAAGGGTATGGTTGATTTGTGACGTGAATAACAAAGGTATGGACAAGTGGGAAATATAATTTTTTTTCTTAAAAGGGCTTAACTTGAGAGTAATAACGAAATAACCAATTGCAATCAACAAAACAAAACAAACAAACAAACAAAACGTTTCCTGTACCGGCCAAGATCCAGGAAATGACCAAGACGGACGGGAACATCCGGTATTGCCCGTACTGGGCTGCTACGGACCGGAACATGCAGTATTACCGGTACAGGACATACCGGATGGTACGGTACCGATTCATAACTTTCGATGTAAAAAGTCATCTCCAAAAAGTGTTCCTCTCAAACAGAAGCCACTTCCAAAGATGCTCAGTGATTTTCAATTTGAATGGTACGATTTGGGCTACCTTTATTTTTTTGGGTGGGGGGGAATACCACCTAAGACGTTAAGGTGTCCACTGTCAGAAAATGGACCTTGGACATCTTTGCAAAGGGATTCAAATGAACTCTAAAGAAAGAGAGAGGATAATGGAAACTAAGGAAAAATGAGAGAGTAAAACTAGTCGCATGAATAGCGATGGGTATACAAAAAAGAAAATATCATGTTCATATTGACAATAGAGCATAAAAAAATGGAAAAAAAATGACAGCAGAACCTTAATCAACGTAGGCAAATTTATAGGTTAATTCTTCTTCAATGTTTATATTGACCAATACTTTGAAGCATTGTTTTGAAAGGTATAAAAGATGTCATCTTCCAACAGTTGCATCATGTAAAAAGTCGAAAATGAATCCCCCACCAACCACTTGGAACTGATGTTATTTATTTTGGTCCTTCAGCATGTGAGGAACATGAAACATTGGGAATAAAATAATATATTCAGCATGAAGTTGTTTCTCAATGTTACAGGAAAAACAATTTCGTGAAAATTGAAATTGTCTAATAGTTCATTGGAATCCGGCATCAATAATATATATTTTGCTATTGTGCGACAGAATACAATTCCATTCAATAGTCTTAGAATTTTCAATGGAATAGTATAGAAGTTGGGCAAAGGTATGCACGTAAATGTCATTTTGATGGCTTTTATGGATAGAACAGAATCCGTGACATTTTGATGGCATCGAGAATTATTGCAAAACCTTAAGAATGCTTTTGCTAGACTACTGCTGGTGAGAATCTAGAGACGGCAACCCTTCTCTAGACCAATTTGTGGAGTTTGTAGAGCTTCTTCTTAATTAATGGTGTATACGGACTTTTTTGTTAGTGGACTTCTTTTTGTACATGGGTTGCATACACTTAACACTCATCTCAATATACAGACCTTTTAGCAGAAGTATACGAAGTATTGTATGCATAATATGGGCTGGTACGATTGTTACACAGTACACTCAAATGAAAACATGAATATTGGGACATGATCAACAGACATCTAAACAGAGTAAACACATATCTCATACTCTTGCCAAGGTGGCAAGTTTTAACACAGGTATTTCACACTCATTCAGAAGAATCCACCAAATTGGGGCAGAAACCCCTTAAAGAGGGTGAATTGTTGTTCCAAGACCAAAATACAGTCCTATTTCCATGTTGAAACTAAGGTACCAATAGAAGCCCTCAACCAATTTTCATTCACAATTACATGGGAAAAGTTGGATTAGCGATATGCTATTTGTTCTCTAGAGCATAAATATGCATTGTAAATTTTTAAGAATCTAGTCTCTCAAAATATTAATCATAACCATCATTATTGTATAGTTTTCTTAACCAGAAGTAGCATCGTGTCCAGAGGCAGTAATAAACTTGTCAATCATTTCATCCTCCCCCAGCCGCTAGCATTTGCCTAATGTTTGCAGGCTTGTAGGTCATTTACCATTAAAGTGGCTTCTACAATAAGAAAGCCCCCTAGACATCATTTCTATTTCAAACCAATTAAGTTACGAGGGAACCTATTTGGCAACAATTTAAGGCGTTTACTTTCACAAAGTTACAGACTATACTCAAAGTTTTCATTGAGGCGGAAACATTTACGAACTGGAAGAATCCACATTTTCATAGCTCTTTCATGAAGAAGTCTAGCAGCATCTTATTACCGAATATTATACATAGGTTGGTGACAGTATAGCTTCTTCCAACTAAAAAAGCACGCAATATAAATGAAATCCTACCTTATGCAGGAAAAGGAGACTGAAACTAATAGGTTTTTTTTTTGGGGGGTAAATCAGCTTGAAAACTAATGGTTTATCATGTAGGAACGCTCGACAAATTGGTTAGTGGCCTTCGTAGAGGCTAACTGGTAGATGATAGAGAAAATTATATTCTGGAGTCTGATTACACATTAAATAACTTCAGATTGATATAATTTTCATGTTGATATCTTGCCTAAGAACTGTTCGTTTGCCTCATCTGATATGCAAAAGCTTCTTCAAAACATAATACTCTGAAATGAAGATGCATAGATTGAAAATGCTCATTCAATTTCCATCCTCATCGACTAAACAGAGAATGTGAGAAACTAGTATAGAAGATAAGAAGAACAGGACCACAACTCAGATTGTTAATTAGCAAATTACCTACAATACAAGTGTCAATGCCAAACGATAGGCCAACATTGAAATACTCTAAAACTAGAAGTGATAAACCATTAATTTCAAACAACATAACTTGTGGGGATTTCTTTCATGTCATAGCAAACTGTCAACTAGAATTTCACCTCTGAACACATCACTCCATCATGCGGAGAATGAGTGAAAAAACAAATCTCTGGCAGCAAGGCTTGGAGATGACGATCCATATCTATTAAATCAAGATTGGAATAATACGTTCCTTTAACCATAATCTACTCCATGATTCTGTAAACTTATACAAAGACGAAATTAAGAAGCCAACTAAATAAAGTTGCATTGATATTCCGGAGTTTCAAGTAAAAAGTATGCAAAGAACATTAAGATGCGAACCTGTCAAACTGATAAGTGGATCAACATAGCCATGACTCCCGAATGCATGTTCGCGGGAACGAATTTCACCAACACCTCCACCAACAAGCATAGCAAAATCAAATAATCTTGGACTCAAAGCCTGCATGCAAGATCACAATTAGGGCTGGAACAACCAACTTTCCCTATAAGCTCCTGTTAAACATTGTTATCAACACAAATAAAGAAGTATAAAGTCGCGAAGGCTCACCTGGTCAACCATTAAATGAGCTGCGCTGATACTGCGATGCAAGAGTTGTTGATCATGCAAACATTCAAGCAGACATGCAAATTCGAGGGCTACCTTGATTTGTGCAACCCATGTAAAATCATCTAGAAACACAAAACCACTGGTAAACATAAAACCCACCACTGGAAGTGACTCTCTTTTCTAGATTTTAGACAATGTCTCTGAGACCTGACAATTAGATATCATCAATCAAATTTCTTTCTTTTGGTCAAACCAACAGAATCTGACTAAAAAATAGTATTTTCATGAGTCATGAATGGATGGCAAATGCAATTAGGTCACCGTGAAGAATTAGTTTCTCTAGTGTATCCAGCGGTTTTAGCTCATATACAACTCCCAGATGTTCAGTTTCACAGAAGAATCCAATTAACTTCACCAAATTTGGATGCCCTTTCAGGTCTGAATTTGTCAGCAACTTGATTTCATTCTGCATATATGAATAGTATTGTTAGATTATGAAAACCCACAAAAATAATAGCCAACTCCATGAAAAGAATAGCGAACTCAATCAAATAAGTAAGTCCTTTCAGCTACATACATCCAATCTAGATTTTTGACGATCTGGAGTACTTGCAAAACTCGTAGTTTTAACCCATATTTTCACCACGACCTTTTGCGTCTCCAAATCCTGCTGAATTTTTCCCCGGAACACTTTTCCAAATAGAGTATCGCCAATAAAGTTTTCTTTGCTGAATCCAGCAGTGATAGAGGCCAGCCCTTCGTAGTTGTATTCAACCAAATCAGTAGCTGATTCCATACCTTCAAATATTTTTTTATTTATGTAGAGATAACATAGAAGAATATCCAGGCGCAAATAGACACACGTACCAAACAAAAAATCATATCATGAAAATGAGACATAATCAAGGCATCCGAGGGAGCAACTATAACTCCGGTTTCCCTTTAGTAACACAAAACTTTTTTTGCTTTAGACAAAATTAAGTGTACGGCATTTTCTTCCATACAAATGAACATAATTATATAGCTTTGTAATACAGAAAGTTTGATGTCTAAGATATACAAGCATCCATCTTCAAATTAACAATCACACAATATTATTGAAGTCTTGACCAAACACAATTCGAAAAGGCACAAGGACACACGACGTGTACACCACATGAAGTATGAAATACAAGCAAATGGGTGTATATTTGGACCGATTGGAGTAATCCCTAACAATCCTCATTCGTTCACAAAATCAGAGGCAATGCAAATATAAACATTTGTGAATTCTTACATACAAGCCAGATGGGTGCAGAAACCCTATCGAGGAAATCCCTCAACTGACACAAATCATGGCATAGTGCACTGAATAGAGCAATAACACGCCCAAACAAATCACCAAATCCCATACAGATATAAAAAAAAAGTAAACCCAAATGAAAGCACAGATCGTCTCACGCACACAAAATCAAATACCGAACAGATGCAGAGGAAACCCTACCGCTTTTTGGTGGGAACAAACGAAACAGTCCGTTTTCTGGAGGCACGATAAACTTTTCAATTCTAAAGGGCTATTTATAACGCACTGTGGGACCTACACGTAAATAAAAGCCGGTGTTACGAACATTACTCCCCGAGTGGTGGAAGAAAATCGTAGAAGGCCTATAAATATTCGGTACTTCGCAATATCTGGTGGAATAAATAAGATCGCACGAGACGCAGATAATCGAGTCCGTTGATTTTTTTCTTATTACCTTTTCGTTTTTTTTTTTATTTGGCGGGAATGGAAGTGTATATGTGTGCATTTTTTACGGGATCAAATTTGTTGCTGTATGGGAGGGGGATCAGGAAACCCTGCACTGTGTGTAGGGCAAATCTTAGCCGTTTGTAAGTATTTTCAACGGTCCGAATTCAAATGAAATTTTTCAGGGAAAAAATTGAATTCTTCTCCAGAAAAGTTTGATTTGAATCCGGATCGTTGAAAAACATTCACGGATAGCTGAGATTTTGCCATACAGGACGCCTTGCAGGATCCCCGGATAGTGGCTTCTGGGGTGTGAAATTATTAGTTGATTTATGTGGCAAAAGTCTAGCCATGAATATGAATGTGGATGTAGTGACAAATCACGGGCTGCACACCAGAGGAAACTGGACACAAGAATACTGGGGTGGGATCCAAACCCGTCAATGTTAACCAAAACATTTTTTTTCTTACTAAAAAAAATTTTTTTTTGATTTTTATTTATTTTTTTGCACTTTCGTGATTGGGGAAGCAAATATTGTGACATGGACAGTGAAGCAATCGTCTCTTTCCTTTTCCATTTTCCTTTTGTTTGTCTTTTTTGATTAGCCAAGGTTGTTTGTTCTTTAATTGTGGAGTAGTATTCAACTTCTATTCTTTTTTCCTTTTTCCGAGAATGGATTCAACTTCTACTCCGGAGAACATTCGGACAAACCTGTATCGATCCAGAGTCGTTAAAGGCACTAACGTATTAGAAACTTTAATTCCCAGGTTAGTTATTAACCTTGGAATGTTCAAGCAGACACCATATTGCACACCCAAATTTTGTCCAAAGAGTTTTGATTCTCCAACAAATAACAATGCACAAATTATTTAACTTTTATTAACATCCGTATTTACGCTTCCTCTATCCTGAAAACACCAACAAAGCTGCTTTTCAAGTGTAAAAAACAATAATGTTCTTTACACACCCACCGACCATAGATCTGATCACACATTCACACCCCTCTCATGTATGGTGGGGCCCACGTCTATGTGAGATGGCTAGATATGCGGCCTGTGGGTGTGTACGTATTATTGCTACATAGAATAACTAACTTAAACCTTGCAAAAACGAGTCCAAATTTGCTCACCCACCCCACAAAAGAGGCTGAACGATACTCCCAATCTATTGACTCTTACCATCCTATGGGCCCCATACTTTTAAGGATAAAATAACTCAACCCTTGCAAAACCAGGGACGGATGCAGGATTCGAGTGTGGGTTGGCCGAACAATATAACAAAGTTTAGAACCTATGAAAGGCAACATCAATCAAGCAATTAGGTCTGTCAACAGGCCGGATCCGATAAGACTTGGATCCGAATCCAATAAGACTCAAATCCGATAGCGGTAATCCAGATCCGATCCGAAAACTTTTTTACTTCAAAAATTTTAGAAAAAAAAAATTATTTTCCAAAAAAAAATTTTGAAAAAAAAATACAACTTCTTAAACATTTTTTTTTTCAAAATAAAAAATTTGTTGTTTTTTTAAAAAAAAAATTCAAAAATTTATAAAAAGTTTAAAAAAAATAAAGTTCAGATTCGGATTGATAACAGATTTAATCCGATCCGGATCCAAATCTGTTACCGGATTCAGATCATCGGATCGACGTTATCGGATTCGGATCGAATTTTCGGATCGGATCCGTTCCATTGACAGATCTAATCAAGCTAATAAGTTGCAAGAATATTATCCGTAAAGTTATCACATACATAGTTTCAATCGGCCTCTACGATTACAAAAATAACGATTGTAAATAATTACATGCACATAGTATAGTGCAACAATTCATATTCCAAAAGCAAATTGTAGAACCTAACGTTCCCGTCTCTATGCAACAGTAAGAATCTAAAATTGCGCTCGACACTCTTTCATGACTGAAAAATGATCGCCTCCATTGTCACCGTGAAATTGATAAAAATTAACACAAGACGAATCAATCTATGAACAAGAACGAATGATCCACTTTCTAGTTTTCGCCAATACTTGGCATAACTCAAAATTTGCGGAAAAATTCTAAAACTTCGCTTCGAAACATCAATCTCATAATTTTGCTACTAAAACTTCAAACGTTTTTCTAACTCGGTATCCACTGATTCTACTCTACTTCAATAGTAATTGAAATGTTAGGAAGATAGAATATAATTTTCGAAGTCTTAGATGGGCAGGTAATAGATTTTTCGAAAAAATATTGGGCTGGCGAACCTACATAGTTAAAAAAAAATTATTTAAAAAATTCTATTATGATTAAGAAAATTTTGAAACTTGAGTTCGGTCACCCGGGTTCATCCGCCATTGCATCCATCCCTGGCAAAAACGTATTTAAAAATTCACTAACCGAAGCTTTATAAACACCATTCCACATGTACTGAATACGTAAAAAGAAAAATCAAAGTAACACTTTAAGGCCCCGTTTGATAACAGTGATAGATGGATGGGATTCGTAAAGAGATGGGATTAGGATTGGGATTGGTAATGAGAAGAGATTGTTAATGAGAAGGGATTGATAAAGAATATGTTTGTTTAGGATGGGATTAGATGATGGGATTGGATTGATTGAAGAAATTGGTAATGAAAAGAGATTGGTAACGAGGAGGGATGGGATTGGAATACGAATACCAAGTCCCACGGGGTATTGCTAATACCGCCTAAAGTCCGGCTTCCTTATCCCATGGGACTACCAATCTGAAGCCATTTGTGTTACCAAATAAGGAATTAATAGTCCGAAGGGACTATTAGTCCAATCCCATGGCCGAATCAAGTTATCAAACGGGCCTAAAGGTAAAATCGTAATCGTACCTATAACCGAGAAGGGATCTGTCCCTCCAAACTGGTACTTGGAAAAAGATAAACATTAGGAAGTGTCACTGCCTAAAAGGCACTTCACAACACACAACATAGGCCATTAACATTAGGAAGTACTATCCATTTTCCAACAATACCACATAAATACATAGTTCTATAAAATTTGCATTTTGATTGTGCTAAAAAAAACATAGAGCTAATACTCCGTTGCAACATAAAACTACTAGCAACATATCCACTAGCCTCAAGTCAAACCTGGACTACTCGTGCAGTAGGATACCATCACCACCACTGCTACCAACAGACATCTTAGGAACCACGACACGACTGGATTTCTTGACCACATTTAATTCTCGCAGACAGCGAACGACTTCTTTCATCATTGGTCGTTTCTCTGGATTATAGTCCACACAGCGCATCGCGAGTTTTGTGATTTTGACTCCATCACCAGCATCGAAGTATTCATCACTCTCGAGGCTTTTATCCACAAGTGACTTATTTGGTTGAGACTCCTTTTGTTTCTTGAACATTCCCCACTTGGACTGAGGTTTTCCTGTATCTGTACCAAAAAAAATCTCGGACCGAGGTTTTTCTGTACCAAAAAAATACTTGGACCGAGGTTTTTTGCTGGGCTCTCCATACTCCATCCAGGCCCAGATATGAACGTAATTAAGTTCTCCCAGATCCTTCGCCTTCTTTAAATCAAATACTCTTTTTGCTATGAGCCCCAGAAGTATAACACCGTATGAAAAAACATCTGATTTATCAGACCATGCACCTGTTTAGAGATTACCAAGAGAAACCATTAGTCCAATTTATGTCCTTATCATAGAGGACATAAAAAAGAAACACACACAGAGAGAGAGAGAGAGAGAGGGGATCCTTGACATGCTTGACAGTTGACAGACAAAGATTGAATTAGTGAGAATATGTCAACATGGACACAACAAGGAAATCTCTCTAAAAGGTTTGTTACCTGGCTCCAAAACTTAACCCTTTGGCCATTTCAAACTCTCAGTTTTTGACAGGACAAACAAAATCATAGAGCCCTTCTAGTCCCTTTCCATAATAAGTCTTTCCCATGCAAAATGCCTACCTCAGAAGAAGCCCAATTACCCCAAAGACATTTCACATCTAAACGACACCACTTACCTCCAAATTCTATCCATCTCCAATGCGAATCATTACAACATGTTGGGGAATAAGGCTTCATCATAATTCTCCAATCTCCCAATCCCTAGGCCACCTGCTCTAATGGGCTTACACCATGTCACAATCCACAAGATGATACTACCCCAAAGAAAATACCATTGCAGCCTATGTTATATGGACTTGGATACATCCATCGGGTGCCAAGTAACATATGTTAAAGTGTAGGGATTGATCTACTTTATACATGATAAAGGGACGGAAAGAAATAACATAATATTGATTTCCCCTTATATGCTTCTTTCTTTTAAGTTCATCTTTTTTCCGATTCCTCTCGACAAGACGAACCAATAAGCCACAAAGTTTGACGCAACATTAACAAATACGAAAAAAAATTGAATAAAGACAAAAAAAAGAAGTCATTTTGACTTAGTAAGCCAAATGGCCTTTAGACTTCCTCAAATCCCACCTTAAACCTTGGTATCGTCTAAATGCATAATCCCATAAGAAAACTTCATATATAACACAATTTCTCCTCAAATCCACCTGAGTCCCACGACTCCCATCACTCTCAAAAACTGGTATACATAACACTTCTCCTTCTGCAAGATTATCAACGCCACTCAACCCTTCCCTCATACAAGCTGAACTTTAAATTCGGCCAGAACCTTGTCCATCTCCCCTCAACCTCCACTCCCATCTAAAGGGCTAAAAACCAATCACTGACCTCAAAACCTCAACAGGGTTACCTAAATGAATTCCCCAAACTAAAAGTCAAACATCTCTACAACCCTAGATGCTCACCTTTGTGTAGCCATTGATTGATTGAACAGGTGCTCACTTTTTTGGATTCCATATGCACAATCACTTTGGTTTCAATCGTCCTAGTGCTTTAATGTAAAACAAAGTTATGAATCTCGTATTGGCAAGCGCCCCATTGTTCTTACTGGTACGATACATACCCATACCGGTCTGTACCTGTGGGGTACTTTCTGATTTATTGATATAATACATTTTATACTTTTTCAATAATATCTATTTGCCACGAAAAAAATTAGACACAAAAATAGAACATAACTTCTAAGGCTAACAAATCACATCATTCAAATACTTTTTAACAATGAAAATCCATCTTTAAACCAAGAGTGATTAAAAAAGCCTCTGAAGGGTATGGTTGTTTTGTGACATTAATAACAAGGGTTTGGACAGGTGGGAAATAAATAATCTCTTAAATACAACATTAAAAGGCTCAACTTGAGAGTAATTATGAAATAAAAAATTGCAATCAATAACAAAACAATACAATTATTGTACCGGCCGAGATCCAGGAAATGATCGAGACAAACTGGAGAATCCGGTAATGCCTGGACGTGTGGTATTGCCCAGCACATCCGATATTGCCCGTACTGGACCTACCGGCCGGTACGGACCCGAACATCCGGTGTTAACGGTACTGGATGTACCATTCATAAATTTGATGTAAAAGTCATCTTCAAAAAGTTTTCCTTCCAAACAGAAGCTACTTCCAGAGATGCTCAATGATCTTCAATTTGAAAGGTAAGATTCGCACAACCTTTGTTGGGGGAATGTAACCTAAAGCGTCAAGGTGTCCACTAGCAGAAAATGGACCTTGGATACCTTTGCAAAGGGATGCAAATGAACTTTAAAGAAAAAGGGAGGGGAAACGATAATAGAAAATAAGGGGAAATAAACACACACAAAAAATGAGGAAAACCAGTCGCATTGATAACGATAGGTATAATCAACCAAGGCAAATTTATAGGTTAATTCTTCTTCAATGTTTCTATTGACCATTACTTTTGAAGAATTATTTTTAATGGTATAAAAGATGTCATCTTCCAACATTTGCATCATGTAAAAAGCCAATAATGAATCCCCCACAAACCACTTGGAACTCGTGTTATTCATTTAGGTCCTTCAGGATGGTGAGGAACAAGAAACATGATGAAACTTAAAATTTGACGTCATTTATGTCAAATGAGCATGTGAATACTAATAACGAGGATCATTAAGAACAAAATAAAACCTTCAGAATGAAGTTATTTCTCAATGGAACAAATAAATCAATATATTGAAAATTCAATTGTCGGACAGTTCATGGGAATCTTGCATCAATAATATCGATTGAGATACCATGCGGCATACCCATTAGACTCTTATGGAACTATAACAGTTAATGAAATAATGATACCTCCCTTAAGGGCTCATAATATTTAACCAAAATGGATAAGACTCAACTGTTCACTACTCTACAATACTTCAGTTAATGGCCTTTGCAAAGGCATGTCAGGCTGTCAGCAACACTATAGAGAACAATGTATTTGACAGATTGAAGAAATGTGCCTAACAGGGACATAAGACAGAATACAATCCCATTCAGTTGTCTTAGAATTTTAGATGGACTAATATAAAAAGCAGGCACAGGTATGCACGTAAACATCATTTTGATGGCTTTTATAAAGAGAGAACAGAATCGGTGACATGGCATCGAGAATTATTGCAAAAACTTAAGAATGCCTTTGCTAGTCTACTGTTGTTGGGAATCTAGAGAGGGCAACCCTTCTCTAGACCAATTTTTGAAGTTTGTAAAGCTGCTTCTTAATTAATGGTTTATATGGACTTTTTCATACGTCGACTCCTCCTTGTACATGAGTGGCATCCACTTAACGCTCATCTCAACATACTAAGGTACCGATAGAAAATGGGGCAGAAACCCTTAAAGAGGATGAATTGTTGTTCCAAGACCAAATTACTATCCTATTTGGTTATTTCCATGATGGAACTAAGGTACCAATAGAAGCCCTCAACCAATTTTCGTTAATGATATGGGAAAAGTTGAATTAGTGATATGCTATTTGTTCTCTCGAGCATAAATATGCATTCTAACTTTTTAAGAAAATCAAGTCCCTCAAAATAAAAATCATAACCATCGTTATTGTATAGTTTTCTTAACCAGAAGTAGCACCGTGAACAAAGGCAGTAATGAATTTGTTTATCATTTCATCATCCCCCAACCGCTACCATTTGCCTAATGTTTGTAGCCTTGTAGGTCATTTACCATCAAAGTAGCTTCTACAATGAGGAAGCCCCCTAGACATCGTATAACATTGTATTTCAAATCAATTAAGTTAAGAGAGAACCTACTTGACAACAATATAAGACCTTTACTTTCACAAGCAAAAATAGAACACAAGGCATTTAGAATTTAAACTTAATGAATGTATGGAAAGGTTTTCCTTGAGGCGGTAACATTTAAGAAGCGGAAGTATCCACATCTTTATAGCTCTTCCATGAAGAAGTCAAGCAGCGTCTTATTCCCGAATATTATACATAGGTTGGTGATAGTATAGCTTCTTCCAATTAAAAAAGCATGCAATATGAATGAAATCTTATTCAGGAAAGGCAGACTGAAACTAATGGTTTATCATTTAGGAATGCTCGACAAATTGTTTAGTGGCCTTCACAGAGGCTAACTGGTAGATGATAGAGAAACTTATATTCTGGAGTCTGATTATATCATTATACGTCAAATAACTTCAAAATGATCTGATTTCCACGCTGATCTCTTGCCTAAGAACTGTTCGTTTGCCTCATCTGATATACAAAAACTTCTTTAAAACTTAATACTCTGAAATGAAGATGCATAGATTGGAAATGCAAATTCAAATCCTCATCGGCTAAAAGTACGAATAGAGAAACTATTATAGAAGATAGAAAGCATAGGACCACAACTCAAGAGAGTTATACTTTGTTTGGATTGCTTTTTGAAAAAAAATTCTCAACTCAAAAAACATTCATTACCCCTACTTCCAATCATTACTCACCCCTATCTCCAATCATTATTCTCATTTCTCTCTCTATCTCTCTCCAATCATAACCTCTACTTCCAATCATTACTCTCATTTCTCTCTCCACTCATAACCATACAAAATTTCTCAAAAACTCATCCAAACACAGCTTAATAAGCATATTCCCTACAAGGCTACAATACAAGTGTCAATTCCAAACAATAGGGCAACATTCTAGAAGTGATAACCCATTAATTTCAAACAATGTAACTTGTGGGGAGTTCTTTTGTGTCCATAGTAAACTGTCAACTAGAATTTCACCTCTGAACACATCACTCCTCCATCACGTGGATAATCATTGAAAAAACCAATCTTTGGCAGCAAGGCTTGGAAATGAGGGTTCATATCTATTAAATACAGTCTGGAATAATACTTTGCCTTAACCATATTCATATCCATAATCTACTCCACAATTCTGTGAACATGTACAAAAACGGAATTAAGAAATCAACAAAATAAAAGGTGCACTGATGTTCCTGAATTTCAAGTAAAAAGTATGCAAACAACATTAAGATGTTAACCTGTCAAACCGATAACTGGATCAACGTAGCCATGACACCCGATTCCATATTCACGGGAAGGAATTTCACCAAAACCTCCACCAACAAGCATAGCGAAGTCGAATAATCTTGGACTGAAACCCTGAATCCAATATCACAATTAGGGCCGGTACAATCAACTTCCCCTATAAGCTCTCCGTGAAAATTCTTAGTATAAGTCATGAACGCTCACCTGGTCAATCATTATATGAGCTGCGCCGATACTGCGATGCAAGAGTTGTCTATCATGCAAACATTCAAGGAGACATGCAAATTCGAGGGCTACCTTGATTCGTGCAACCCATGTAAAATCATCTAGAAATACAAAACGACTGGTTACCATACAACATACTACTGAAAGTGACTATTTTCTAGATTCTAGCCAATGTCTCTGTGACTTGACAATTATCCATCATCAATTAATTTTCTTTCTTCTGGTCAAATCAACAAAATCTGAATAAAAAAACAACATTTTCATGAGTCATGAATGGATAGGAAATGCAATTAGGTCACCGTGAAGAATTAGTTTCTCTAATGTATCCAGCGGTTTTAGCTCATATACAACTCCCAGCCATTCAGTTTCACAGCAGAATCCAATTAACTTCACCAAATTTGGATGCCCTTTCAGGTCTGAATTTGCCAGCAACTTGATTTCATTCTGCAAACAAGAATCGTATTGTTAAATGATGAAAACGCAGGAAAATAATAGCCAACTCCATGAAAAGAATAGCCAACTCAGTCAAATAAGTCCTTTCAACTACGTACTTGGAATCTAGATTTTTGAAGTTCTGGAGCAGTCGAACGTCTCGTACTGACACTGTCTACCCATATTTTGACCACGACCTCTTGTGTTTCTGAATCTTGCTGAATTTTTCCCCGGAACACTTTTCCATATAGAGTATTCCCAATAAAGTTTTCTTCACTGAATCCCCCAGTGATAGAGGCCAGCACTTCGTAGTTGTATTCAACCAAATCAGTAGCTGATTCCATACCTTCAAAGGTTTTCCATTCATGTAGAGGTAAGATAGAAGAATATTCAGGTGCAAATAAGCACACATACCAAACAGAAATCATATCATGAAAATGAGACATAATGAAGGCATTCATGGGATCTACTTAAAATCTGGTTTCCATTAATGTAACACCAAACTCATTTTGCTGTAAAAGGTAATTGGACAAAAATAAGTGCACTGCATTTTCTTCCATACAAATGCACATAATTTTATACAGCATTTTTTTTATAAGCATAATTTTATATAGCTTTAAAATACAGAAAGTTTGAAAACTAAGATATGGGATCTGAAGCCAACGAAAGAGCCTAGGCTGAAGTTAGAAGTCTTGACCAAATCCATTTCAGAAAAAGACACACAACGTGTACACCACATGAAGTACAAAATACACACACAAATGAGTGTATATTTGGATTGATGGAGGAAACAATTCTCATTCATTCACAAGATCACAGTCAATGCAAATACAAACATTAGTTAATTCTTGCATACAACCCAGTGGGTGCAGAAACACTATCGAAATGAAACGAACAGATGCAGAAGAAACCCTAGCCAAGAAACCCTACCGCTTTTTGGTTGGATGCAGAAACCCTATCAAGGAAAACCCTCAACTAGCACAAATCAAGGCATAGCGCACTGAATAGAGCAATAACACGTGCTAACAAAGCAGCAAATCCCATAATACAGATAGCAAAGCAAACCCACATCTCAAAAACCCAAATGAAACGCACGGACTCACGCACACAAAATCGAATACCGAACAGATGCAGCAGAAACCCTACCGCTTTTTGGTTCTAACAAACGGAACAGTCCGTTTTCTCGAGGCACCAACTCCCCCGGCTTCCGAGTGGTGGAACGAAATCGGAGAAGGCAAAGTAAATTGCAGCTTTATGCCCAAGTAATAATATTTTAAAATACAGCCAGGGAGAGATCGAGATACCCATTTAACTCGAACAAAATCAACAGATTTTAAATTCCAGAAAAAAAAAAAACAGATTCAAAGCCAGGGAGAGAGAGAGAGAGAGAAATACCTTTCGTCGTTCTCTTCTTCGACGTCCTCTTCTTCGTCGCTCTGACCTTCGTCGAAGTCTTGTTCGTCGATCTGAAAAAAAAAACCCTAACTTCTGAGATATCAACGAGCCGGACAACGAGGCAGAGAGAGAGAGAGAGAGAAAGAGAGAGAAACCTTGTTCGAAGTCGATCTTGTTCTTCTCCAGGCGTCTTCGTCGTCTTCTCTCTCGTCTTCTTAGAGAGAGAGAGGAAGCGTACTCAGGAAACGGAATAGCGTACAGTGACTGGGGATGAGATCCGAGTGTGGGGATGATTATGACCCGAAAACTATTTTACCCGACCCACTCCTTGTTTTACCCGCGAGCTTCGCCCTTTTATCACGAGAGAGAGGAAGCGTACTCAGTGGTATGAATACCTACCGATTTTTCTATGGATACGGTACGTATCGGTATCAATCAAATATCGGGTACCGTTTCAGATTTACGGATAGGTAAACCGAAATTCGTCATAAAATAATTGTAATTCAAAAAATACCTATGTGTTCCATCATAAAATACAAAACTCTTTTCAAAAATTCAAAAAATACCTATGTAATTCAAAAAATACCTATGTGTTTCATTATATATTATATATAATTGTTATTCAAAAAAATCCCTCCTACCATGCAATTTATCATAAAATACCTATGTGTTTGCTTCTTATCCCACATTGCCTACTTCCAAAACTCTTTTCCATCTTAAATGATTTTGCACACTAGTGAGCTTGTGAATGAGTACCCAAGGAGAGGTCTCGCGCGCTCAGAAAAATGGGCCGTGGCCGAGGGCAATTTAGAAAAATTGATTCGGAAACCAATTAACTGGGTGTGCGTCACGGATTATTCGCGCGCAAGGGGGGTGCAATTTTGAGATTTGAACCTCGCGCACATACTATAATTAAGCCCACGTTTACTATGCATCCAACGGCTTTACTATGCATCCAACGGCTCACAACCGAAGTCCGCAGTTTTCTTGGCTAAGGTCGCCCTTGGCTGAAGGAATGTGGTTATTATATTATTATTATTATATTATATTATATGTTATATAATTGGTGTCTGTTTGGTTCCCCATTTGATCTCTCCCACGGCGGACATCGATCGTGGTAGAATGCTTCTAATGATTCCACCATACCAAAAATCCGCCTGATAACCGAACGGGAGGGGAGAGCTGTCCCATGACCAAACTAAATGGGTTTCGAGTATTTCACTTTGTAGATTTCGTCGGGGTTGAACAAGTGTGCGAAAAATCAGTTTGATCGGATACTATTAAGTGTCTGATCGGAATACATATAAGTTGGAAATAACGGGTTTCAATGGATTTAATCTAGTATTTCAGATCCATTCTTTTCAAGATGAAAGTGTAGTTGAAAATAATGGGTTCCAGTGAGTTTGATATAGTATTTCGGATCCATTCTTTTCAAAATAAAAGTGTTTTAATCTAACATTTAATAATATCCGATCGAACTAATCTTTTGCGTATCGTAACCGGACGGTGTTTAAAAAGTGTGCCTACGGTGTAATTTCAGAAACAATAGAGGAGGCCTTTGAAATTGGGATAGACTTGACAGAGGTCACTGCAATTTACTTTGCCTTCTCGACTACGATTTCGTTCCCCCACTCGGAAGCGGACTGTGTTTCCTCCTTTGATTTGTGTTAGTTGAGGGATTTCCTCGATAGGGTTTCTGCACCCATCTGGCTTGTATGTAAGAATTAACAAATGTTTATATTTTTGCATTGACTATGATCTTGTGGACGAATGAGAAACTGTTAGGATTACCCCATCGGTCCAAATATACATCCATTTGCGTGTATTTTGTACTTCGTGTGGCCTACACTAGGGGTGGGCATCCTGTTCCTTTCGTGTCGTCTCTTATTCGTGTCATCGTGTTGTGTTCGTGTCAGAATTATCTCATCCCTAACCCATCTTGATTAACTTTTCATGTTGTTGTGTGCGTCCTTTCATAAATTCTCATCCCACCCTGCGTCATGTTTGTGTCGTCTCATCTCATGTTCGTGTCAAAATTCTCTCAACTCTAACCCGAAATGTTAGCTTTTCGTGTTGTCATATCGTGTCATATTCGTGTTAGAAATAGCTGATCCCAACCCGTTAACTTCGTGTCGGGTTCAGAAATCCCCACCCCAAGTGTGTCCGTGTGCCTTTTCTGAATTGGGTTTGGTCAAGACTTCTAACTTTAGCCTAGGCTCGGCTCTTTCATTGGCTTCCGATCCCATATCTTAGTTTTCGAACTTTCTGTATTTTAAAGCTACAAAATTATGTGCATTTGTATGGAAGAAAATGCAGTACACTTATTTTTGTTCAATTTCCTTCTAAAGCAAAATGAGCTTGGTGTTACATAAACGGAAACCAGATTTAAAG
The DNA here is from genome assembly GCA_025413875.1 of Rhododendron molle. Taxonomy (NCBI): domain Eukaryota; kingdom Viridiplantae; phylum Streptophyta; class Magnoliopsida; order Ericales; family Ericaceae; genus Rhododendron; species Rhododendron molle. The sequence continues at coordinate 36,663,739 of CM046396.1, forward strand.
TATCTCCCACAAATGCCTTGATTATTTCTCATTTTCATGATATGATTTCTGTTTGGTATGTGTGTTTATTTGCGCCTGGATATTCTTCTATCTTATCTCTACATGAATGAAAACTCTTTGAAGGTATGGAATCAGCTACTGATTTGGTTGAATACAAGTACGAAGAGCTGGCCTCTATCACTGGGGGATTCAGTGAAGAAAACTTTGTTGGGAAAACTTTATATGGAAAAGTGTTCCGGGGAAAAATTCACCAGGATTTGGAGACACAAGAGGTTGTGGTCAAAATATGGGTAGACAGTATGAGAGATGTGACAGCTCCAGAACTTCAAGAATCTAGATTTGATGTATGTAGCTGAAAGGACTTATTTGACTGAGTTGGCTATTCTTTTCATGGAGTTGGCTATTATTTCCTGCATTTTCATCATCTAACAATACGATTCATGTATGCAGAATGAAATTAAGTTGCTGACAAATTCAGACCTGAAAGGGCATCCAAATTTGGTGAAGTTAATTGGATTCTACTGTGAAACTGAATGGCTGGGAGTTGTATATGAGCTAAAACCGCTGGATGCATTAGAGAAACTAATTCTTCACGGTGACCTAATTGCATTTCCTATCCATTCATGACCCATGAAAATGTTATTTTTTGAGTCAGATATTGTTGATTTGGCCAAAAGAAAGAAAATTAATTGATGATAGATAATTTCAAGTCACAGAGACATTGGCAAGAATCTAGAAAATAGAGTCACTTTCAGTAGTGTGTTGTATGGTAACCAGTCGTTTTGTATTTATAGATGATTTTACATGGCTTGCACGAATAAAGGTAGCCCTCGAATTTGCATGTATCCTAGAATGTTTGCATGATCAACAACTCTTGCATCTGAGTATCGGCGCAACTCATTTAATGATTGACCAGGTGAGCCTTCGTGACTAATACTAACAATGTTCATCGAGAGCTTGTAGGGCAAGTTGATTGTGCCAGCCCTAATTGTGATCTTTGATGCAGGATTTTAGTCCAAGATTATTCGACTTCGCTATGCTTGTTGGTGGAGGTTTTGGTGAAATTCCTTCCCGTGAATATGGATTCGGGTGTCATGCCTATGTTGATCCAGTTATTGGTTTGACAGGTTAGCATCTTAATGTTATTTGCATACTTTTTACTTGAAACTGAGGAACATCAGTGCACCTTTTATTTTGTTGACTACTTAATTCCGTCTTTGTACAAGTTCACAGAATTGTGGAGTGGATTATGGATATGAATATGGTTAAAGGAAAGTATTATTCCAGACTTTATCTAATAGATATGGACCCTCATTTCCAAGCCTTGCTGCCAAAGATTGGTTTTTTCAATGATTCTCTGCATGATGGAGGTGTGATGTGTTCAGAGGTGAAATTCTAGTTGACAGTTTACTATTGACACGAAAGAACTCCCCACAAGTTACATTGTTTGAAATTAATCGGTTATCACTTCTAGTTTTAGAGTATATCAATGTTGCCCTATTGTTTGGAATTGACACTTGTATTGTAACCTTGTAGGGAATATGCTAATTAACACTCTTGAGTTGTTGTCTTATTCTCTCTATCTTCTATAATAGTTTCTCTATTCGTACGTTTAGCCGATGAGGATGAGGATGAAAATCGAATTTGCATTTCCAATCTATGCATCTTCATTTCAGAGTATTAAGTTTTAAAGAAGTTTTTGTATATCAGATGAGGCAAACGAACAGTTCTTAGGCAAGAGATCAGCATGGAAATCAGACCATTTTGAAGTTATTTTGACATATAATGATATAATCAGACTCCAGAATATAAGTTTCTCTATCATCTACCAGTTAGCCTCTACGAAGGCCACTAAACAATTTGTTGAGCATTCCTAAATGATGAACCATTAGTTTCAGTCTGCTTTTCCTGAATAAGATAGGATTTCATTCATATTGTGTGCTTTTTTAGTTGGAAGAAGCGATACTGTCGCCACCTATTTATAATATTTGGTAATAAGATGCCGCTTGACTTCTTCATGGAAGAGCTCTAAAGATGTGGATACTTCCACTTCTTAAATGTTTCCCCCTCAAGGAAAACCTTTTGGTACATTCAGTAAGTTTAAATTATAAATGCCTTATGTTCTATTTTTGCTTGTGAAAGTAAACGTCTTATATTGTTGTCAAGTAGGTTCTCTCTTAACTTAATTGATTTGAAATACAATGTGATACGATGTCTAGGGGTCTTCCTCAGTGTAGAAGCCATTTTGATGGTAAATGACCTACAAGAGTACAAATGTTAGGCAAATGGTAGTGGTTAGGGGAGGATGAAATGATTAACAAATTCATTACTGCCTTTGTTCACGGTGCTACTTCTGGCTAAGAAAACTATACAATAATGATGGTTATGATTTGTATTTTGTGAGACTAGATTTTCTTAAAAAGTTAGAATGCATATTTATGCTCGAGAGAACAAATAGCATATCGCTAATTCAACTTTTCCCATATAGTTGTTAAAGAAAATTGGTTGAGGGCTTCTATTGGTACCTTGGTTTCGTCATGGAAATAGGATAGTATTTTGTTCTTTGAACAACAACTTATCCTCTTTCAGGGGTTTCTGCCCCCATTTTCTATTGGTACCTTTGTTTCATCATGGAAATAGGATACGTAGTATTTTGGTCTTGGAGCAACAATTCATCCTCCTTATGAGGTTTCTGCCACATTTGATGGGTTCTTCTAAAGGAATGTGAAATACCTGTGTTAGAAGTTGCCACTTTGGTAAGAGTGTGACATCTGTGTCTTAGATGTCTGTTGATTATGTCCCAATATTCATGTTTGCAGTCGAGTGTACTTTGTAACAATCGTACAAGCCCATAGTGTGCATGACATACTTCGTATGCTTCTGCTTGCAATTTTTTTTTCCTGTTGTTGAGATGAGCGTTAAGTGGATGCAACCCATGTACGAAGAGGAGTCGACTTTTGAAAAAGTCCATATACACCATTAATTAAGAAGAAGCTTTACAAACTCCAAAAAATGGTATAGAGAAGGGTTGCCCTCTCTAGATTCCCAACCACAGTAGACTAGCAAAGGCATTCTTAAGTTTTTGCAATAATTCTCGATGCAATGTCACCGATTCTGTTCTCTCTTTATGAAAGCTGTCAAAATGATGTTTACGTGTGTACCTGTGCCCGCTTTTATACTAGTCCATCTAAAATTCTAAGACAACTGAATGGGATTGTATCCTGTCTTATGTCCTAATAATCAAGACTAGCAAAGGCATCTTAATGGAAACTACTGAATGGGATTGTATTCTGTCTTAGGTCCTAATAATCAAGACTTAACTGTTCACTAGCAAAGGCATTCTTAATGTATACATGCGTACCTGTCTCCATATACCTTTGCAAAAAAATTTTGATCAAAACTCATAATTTTTTTAAGAAGACCAAAAAAGAGTAAAAAAGACTGAACAAACAAATGCAAAAAAAAAAAAAAATTGAAGGGGAATAATCACTTTTTTTCGTAGGGAGGAAGCTCACTTTAACTACAAGTATGGTGTCTAATCTGCTACTTGATCCATTCTTCTTCTTCTTCTTCTTTTTTTTTTTTGTCACAATTCTGATTTCATGGATGTATCCAGGTCTGTGTAACATAGGCTGCAATGGTATTTTCTTTGGGGTAGTATCATCTTGTGGATTGTGACATGGTGTAAGCCCATTAGAGCAGGTGGCCTAGGGATTGGGAGATTGGAGAATTATGATGAAGCCTTATTCCCCAACATGTTGTAATGATTCGCATTGGAGATGGATAGATTTTGGAGGTAAGTGGTGTCGTTTGGATGTGGAATGTCTTGGGGTAATTGGGCTTCTTCTGAGGTAGGCATTTCACATTGGAAATACTTATTATGGAAAGGGGCTAGAAGGGTTTCTATGGTTTTGTTTGTCCTGTCAAAAACTGAGAGTTTGAAATGGCAAAAGGGTTAAATTTTGGAGCCAGGGAACAAACCTTTTAGAGAGATTCCCGGCTATTGTTAGCCTGTGAGGTTGTCTAGGATTAAGACGCGAAGGTAGCAAATTATCTGTGAAGCGATCGTGGCTGAAGTTTCGGGAGACCTTTCTCTAAGAAGGCATGTACATGGAGTAGATGAGCTTTTGGCCTATTTTAACTGTACACAAGTTTAAAGGTTTTGTTGTGAATGACATACTATAACCGCGGGTTTTGATGACACATATGTCGTGTGTATATGAACAGATATAGTCAGTGTTATGTCCTTCGGGGTCTCATGTTATGCTGCAAAACTCCTATAGGAGTTAACCTCACCAATTCTGCTTTCACTGAATGTCGTCTGCCTATGGTTGAAAGCATATTTCAGACTGCTGAAATATGAGGCTCAATGTGGCTGTTCAAAGATTGGTCCTACAGGCAGTTTGCACACCCACTTTAATATATACAAGTGTGTGTGTGTGTGGCAAAATAAGAACTTCATAGGAAGATAGAAATAAGAGTACAATAGTAATTTTATGAGTCCAACTACTCTAGAATGGCATTTGAGGATTCCAATTCATGACATGTTTTAGTGTAGGCTTTGGGATTTTGAACTTCCTTGATGTGTCCATGTTGACATATTCTCACTAATTCAATCTTTGTCTGTCAACTGTCAAGCATGTCAAGGATCCCATCTCTCTCTCTCTCTCTCTCTCTCTCTCTGTGTGTGTTTCTTTTTTATTTCCTTTATGATAAGGACATAAATTGGACTAATGGTTTCTCTGGGTAATCTCTAAACAGGTGCATGGTCTGATAAATCAGATTTTTTTTCATACGGTGTTATACTCTGGGGATCATAGCGAAAAGAGTATTTGATTTAAAGAAGGCAAAGGATCTGGGAGAACTTAATGCCGTTTATATCTGGGCCTGGATGGAGTATGGAGAACCCAACAAAACACCTCGGTCCAAGTATTTTTTTGGTACAGATACAGGAAAACCTCGGTCCAAGTGTTGGGGAATGCTCAAGAAACATAAGGAGTCTCAGCCGAATAAGTCACTTGTGGATAAAAGCCTCGAGAGTGATGAATACTTCGGTGCTGGTGATGGAGTCGAAATCACAGAACTTGCGATGCGCTGTGTGGATTATTATCCGGAGGAATGACCAGCGATGAAAGAAGTTCGCTGTCTGCAAGAATTAAATGTGGTCAAGAAATTCAGTCGTTTCGTACTTCCTAAGATGTCTGTTGGTAGCAGTTGGTGGTGAAGGTAGCAAAATGATGTTGAATCTGTGGTAACATGGGTGTGTTTGTTGGATGCTATCCTTAAAAGAGTATTTGCATCGTCATTCCAATTACTTTTGATTTGCCACCATATATTGATGGGTTGGTTTAGAGCATCCTCAATGTTTATAATCAAAACTAATAACCAAAATGTGTCATGTCAGCAATTGATTATCTATTTAGTTCATAATTAAACTTAACAATCTCTAACTCCACATTAGTTATTTTTCCATCCCTAACCAAAAAAACCTCCACAATAAACAATGCACATTTGTCCAATCGCAAATGAGTTCCAATTACACATTCGATCACACCAAATTATTCGTCTCGATGAGACGATTCCAATGTGGGGTGTTTTTGAGTTTTGAGTTTAATTATTGAATTTTGGTTATTGCTAAAAGTCGTTAAATTTGGTCATGGAATTGATGTAATTGGTTATTTACTAAAAGACTTATTACTTTGTTTATTATGATGTGAGGTGTTTTTTGAGCATTGTTGTTAAATTTGTTTTTCCAAACTCATTTATTTATTACAATGGGGATGCTCTTAGTGGAGAAAACATTGGACAAGACCTAGATTTAAGTTCTCATAACTTTTTATTGGAACTGAACACCATTATAATGATGAGAATTTAGTTTTGATCTCGATATTTGTGTGGTGAAATCCCTCACAGACGGGGCAATATTCTCTTACGAAATTGACATGGTATTATACCAACACTCCATCTAATATACTCCTACATCAAAAATGCCTTTAATTGCCCGCTTAAAAATTCCAGTGCAATGTTGCTAGTAATATGAGACCGGAGCAGGCCCCACTCAATGGGCACCACGGTGCCATTCCTCACAAGGACAACACGTCTCTGATTCTGAACATCCCATATAACGAAAATAAAACGAATATATATAGGACGTACGGAATCAGGGGCGTGTTGTCCCTTTGAGGAGCGGGACCATGTTGCCCCTCTGAATGGGGCCCGCTCCGGTCTCACTTTGATTGATCAAAAATGTTTATTTTTAGATTTTATCCGGTAGAACAAGTGTGCAAAAAATCAATTTAATCGGATACTATTAAGTGCCTGATCGAAACACATATAAGTTGGAAATAATAGGTTCCAGTGGGTTTGGTCTAGTGTTTCGGATCCATTTTTTTCAAGATAAAAGTGTTTCGATAAGACATTTAATGACATCCGATCAAACTAATTTTTTGCGTACTTGTTCTCCTCGAGGAGTTCTAGAAAGTGAACGTTTTCGATCTTAATGGAACAGTGTTTAAAAAGTGTGCATACGGTGTAATTTCAGGCCTCGTTTGATAAAAGTATTAGAGATGTGAGATTCGTAAGAGGATGAGATTATGATTGAGATTGGTCATGAGAAGGAATTGATAATGAGTATGTTTGTTTGAGATAGAATTAGATGATGAGATTATTAATATCATGTTTATTTCACATGCGATAGGATTGGATTGATAGTAAACATTTTCATTTTTACCTTTATGCAAAACTGAAGGATAACATATGATTAAAAAAAATTAAGTGTTTTAATCTTCAATCCATTTGAACCGATGCGAGGATATTATTTTGTTGATCATATTATTCTAAATGATCATAATTAAATTTTGTCTATAGAAGTCTCATAGTTGAGTATTTGTTCTTTATTTGGTTCTATGTTTATGTAAGGGCTCGTACATGAGAGCTCTAGACCAAAAAATTAATTATGACTCTTTAGAATAAAATGATCAAAAAATAGAATCTTCGCACCGATTCAAACGGATTAAAAATTGGAGTACTTAATTTTTTAATCATATTTTTAAATATATAAACAGCCTAAAAAATTAAGTGCTCCAATTTTCAATCCGTTTGAACTGGTGCGCAGATTTTATTTTTTTGATCATTTTATTTTAAAGAATTATAATTAATTTTGACTCTAAAACCCTCGTGTATGAGTCCTAAGATATTCACAGAATCAAACAAAAAATAACTAATTGAGAAAATCATGGGTACTTTCGTCATTGTATTGGAGGGACTCCGGACTTGATTGATAATACCATGTCCAGGAGGCATTATTAATCCACCTCCCCGGACTCACAGTTCCATGGGTATGTCCGGCCATGGAAAGTGATAGGCTGAAAGCAAACAAAGAGTTACCTCAGAAACAATAGACTGATAGAGGGAGGCTTTTGAAATCGGGATAGACTTGACAGAGGTCACTGCAATTTACTTTGCCTTCTAGACTACGATTTCGTTCCGCCACTCGGAAGCAAACGGACTGTTTCGTTTGCTCTATTCGGGGCACTATGCCTTTGATTTGTGTTAGTTGAGGGATTTCCTCGATAGGATTTCTGCAATTATCTGGCTTGTATGTAAGAATTAACAAATGTTTATATTTTTGCATTGACTATGATCTTGTGGACGAATGAGAAACTGTTAGGATTACTCCATCGGTCCAAGCATACAACCCACTTGCGTGTATTTTGCACTTCGTGTGGTGTACACTAGGGGTGGGCGTCCTGTTCGTGTCGTGTCATCGTGTTGTGTTAGTGTAAGAATTATTCAATCTTGACCCGACTTGTTTAGCTTTTCGTATTGTCTTGTCCGTCATTTCATAAATTTCCACCCCACCACGTGTCGTGTTCGTGTCATTTCGTGTTCATGTCAGAATTCTCTCAACCTTAACCCGGACTGTTAGCTTTTCATGTTGTCGTGTCGTGTCATATTCGCGTTCTGTGTTAGAAATAGCTAACCCTGACCCACTAACTTCGTGACGGGTCAGAAATTCCCACCCCCAAATGTGCACGTTGTGTGTCCGTGTGCCTTTTCTGAATTGGGTTTGGTCAAGACTTCTAACTTTAACCTAGGCTCTTTCATTGGCTTCCGATTCCATATCTTAGTTTTCAAACTTTCTGTATTTTAAAGCTACAAAATTATGTGCGTTTGGAAGAAAATGCAGTACGCTTATTTTTGTTCAATTACCTTCTAAAGCAAAATGAGCTTGGAGTTACATTAACGGAAACCAGATTTAAAGTTAGCTCCCACGAATGCCTTGAAATATTCTTCTATCTTATCTTTGCAAGGTATGGAATCAGCTACTGATTTGGTTGAATACAACTACGAAGCGCTGGCCTCTATCACTGGGGGATTCAGTGAAGAAAACTTTATTGGGAATACTCTATATGGAAAAGTGTTCCGGGGAAAAATTCAACATGGAGACGCAAGAGGTCGTGGTCAAAATATGGGTAGACAGTATGAGAGATGCTACTGCTCCAGAACTTCAAAAATCTAGATTTGATGTATGTAGCTGAAAGGACTTATTTGACTGAGTTGGCTATTCTTTTCATGGAGTTGGCTATTATTTTTCTGCATTTTCATCATCTAACAATACGATTCATGTATGCAGAATGAAATCAAGTTGCTGACAAATTTAGACCTGAAAGGGCATCCAAATTTGGTGAAGTTAATTGGATTCTGCTGTGAAACTGAACATCTGGGAGTTGTATATGAGCTAAAACCGCTGGATACATTAGAGAAACTAATTCTTCACGGTGACCTAAATGCATTTCCTATCCATTCATGACTCATGAAAATGTTTTTTTATTCAGATTTTGTTGATTTGACCAAAAGAAAGAAAATTAATTGATGATCGATAATTGTCAAGTCACAGAGACATTGGCTAGAATCTAGAAAATAGTCACTTTCAGTAGTATGTTGTATGGTAACCAGTCGTTTTGTATTTCTAGATGATTTTACATGGCTTGCACGAATCAAGGTAGCTCTCGAATTTGCATGTCTCCTTGAATGTTTGCATGATCAACAACTCTTGCATCGCAGTATCGGCGCAGCTCATATAATGATTGACCAGGTGAGCCTTCGTGACTTATACTAAGAATGTTCATGGAGAGCTTATTGGGGAAGTTGATTGTACCAGCAATAATTCTGATCTTGGATGCAGGATTTCAGTCCAAGATTATTTGACTTCGCTATGCTTGTTGGTGGAGGTTTTGGTGAAATTCCTTCCCGTGAATATGGATTTGGGTGTCGTGGCTATGTTGATCCAGTTATCAGTTTGACAGGTTAGCATCTTAATGTCATTTGCGTACTTTTTACTTGAAAGTTGAAAATCAGGAACATCAGTGCACCTTTTATTGTGTTGACTTCTTAATTCTGTCTTTGTACAAGTTTACAGAATTGTGGAGTTGATTGTGGATATGAATATGGTTAAGGGAAAGTATTATTCCAGACTTTATGTGATAGATATGGACCCTCATTTCCAAGCCTTGCTGCCAGAGATTGGTTTTTTCAGTGATTCTTTCCATGATAGAGGAGTAATGTGTTCGGAGGTGAAATTCTAGTTGACTGTTTACTATTGACACGAAAGAACTCCCCCCAAGTTACGTTGTTTGAAATTAATGGGTTGTCACTTATAGTTTTAGAGTATTATCAATGTTTCCCTATTGTTTGGAATTGACACTTGTATTGCAGGGAATATGCTAATTAACACTCTTGAGTTGTGGTCCTATTCTTTCTATCTTCTATGGTTTCTCTATTCGTACGTTTAGCCGATGAGGATGAGGAGGTATTAAGTGTTAAAAAAGTTTTTGTGTATCAGACGAGGCAAACGAGCAGTTCTTGGGCAAGAGATCAACATGGAAATCAGATCATTTTGAAGTTATTTTGACGTGTAATCAGACTCCAGAATATAAGTTTATCCATCATCTACCAGTTAGCGTCTACGAAGGCTACTAAACAATTTGTCGAGCGTTCCTAAATGATAAACCATTAATTTCAGTCTGCCTTTCCTGCATAAGATAGGATTGCATTCATGTTGCGTGCTTTTTTAGTTGGAAGAAGCTTTACTGTCACCAACCTATGTATAATATTCGGTAACAAGACGCCGCTAGACTTCTTCATGGAAGAGCTATAAAGATGTGGATACTTCCACTTCTTAAATGTTTCCGCCTCAAGGAAAAACTTTCAATACATTCAGTAAGTTTCAATTCCAAATGCCTTATTTTCTATTTTTGCTCGTGAAAGTAATCGTCTTAAATTGTTGCCAAGTAGGTTCTCTCTTAACTTAATTTGATTTGAAATAAAATGTTATATGATGTCTAGGGGGCTTCCTCATTGTAGAAGCTACTTTGATGGTAAATGACCTACAAGGCTACAAACATTAGGCAAATGGTAGCGGTTGGGGGATGATGAAATGATTAACAAATTCATTACTGCCTTTGTTCACGGTGCTACTTTTGGTTAAGAAAACTATACAATAACGATGGTTATGATTTTTATTTTGAGGGACTTGATTTTCTTAAAAAGTTAGAATGCATATTTATGCTCGAGAGAACAAATAGCATATCACTAATTCAACTTTTCCCATATCATTAACGAAAATTGGTTGAGGGCTTCTATTGGTACCTTAGTTCCATCATGGAAATAACCAAATAGGATAGTAATTTGGTCTTGGAACAACAATTCATCCTCTTTAAGGGGTTTCTGCCCCATTTTCTATCGGTACCTTAGTTTCATCATGGAAATAGGATAGTATTTTGGTCTTGGAACAACAATTCATCCTCTTTAAGGGGTTTCTGCCCCCATTTGATAGGTTCTTCTAAAGTAATGTGAAATACCTGAGTTAGAAGTTGCCACTTTGATAAGAGTATGAGATGTGTGTCTTATATGTCTGTTGATTATGTCCCAATATTCATGTTTTCAATCGAGTGCACTGTGTAACAATCGTACAAGCCCATAGCATGCATAACATACTTTTTATACTTGTGCATGCAAATTTCTTTCCTGTTTATAAAAGGTCTGTATATTGAGATGAGCGTTAAGTGGATGCAACCCATATACAAAGAGAAATCCACTTATGAAAAAGTCCATATACAACATTTATTAAGAAGCAGCACAACAAACTCCAAAAATTGATCTAGAGAAGGGTTGGCCTCTCTAGATTCCCAACTACAGTAGACAAGCTAAGGCATTCTTAAGTTTTTCCTAGAATTTCAATCTGTCAAATACGACGTCTCTCTATAGTGTGTTGCTGACATGCCTTTGCAAAGGCATTAACTGAAGTTGTGTAGAGTAGTGAACAGGTAAGCCTTATCCATTTTGGGTAAATATTATAAGCCCGTAGGGGAGGTATCATTAATTCATTAACTGTTCTAGTTGTATAAGAGTCTAAGGGGTATGCTGTGTGGTATCCCAATATATATTATTGATGCAAGATTCCCATGAACTGTCTGACAATTTGAATTTTTATTTTATTGATTTCTTTGTTCCATTGACAAATAACTTCATTCTGAAGGTTTTATTTTGTTCTTAATGATCCTTGTTATAGGTATTCACATGCTCATTTGACATAAATGACGTCAAATTTTAAGTTTCCTAATGTTTTTTTGTTCCTCACCATGCTGAAGGACCTAAATGAATAACACGAGTTCCAAGTGGTTTGTGGGGGGATTCGTTATCGGCTTTTTACATGATTCAACTGTTGGAAGATGACATCTTTTATACCATTCAAAACAATGCTTTAAAAGTATTGGTCAATAGAAACATTGAAGAAGAATTAACCTATAAATTTGCCTTGGTTGATTATACCCATCATTATCAATGCGACTAGTTTTACCCCTTCCCCCTCTCTTTTTCTTTAAAGTTCATTTGCATCCCTTAGCAAAGATATCCAAGGTCCATTTTCTGCTAGTGGACACCTCAACGCCTTAATTAGGTAGACATTCTCCCAACAAAGGTTGTGCAAATCTTACCTATCAAATTGAAAATCACTGAGCATCCCTGGAAGTAGCTTCTGTTTGGAAGGAAAACTTTTTGAAGATGACTTTTACATCAAATTTATGAATGGTATGTCCGGTACCGTTAATACCAGATGTTCCGGTCTGTACCGGTACGTCCAGTATGGGCAATATCGGATGTGCTGGGCAATACCGGACATTCCAGGCATTACCGGATGCTCCAGTTTGTCTATCATTTCCTGGATCTCGGCCAGTACAGTAAACAATTTTTTTGTTGTTGATTGCAATTGGTTAGAACGTAATTACTCTCAAGTTGAGCCTCCTAGGTCTCGTAGAAGAAGTGTTATGTGTACCAGCTTTCAAGAGTAATGGGAAGTACTCATGGGACTAAGTGAATTTGAGGAGCAATTGCATTATACATGAAGTTTTCTTATGGGTGATTATGCATTTAGACGATACCAAGGTTTAAGGTGGGATGTGAGGGAGTCTAAGTATGTCTGGAAAGTTCCTAGGGCAGATTTCCTTCGAGAGTATCCATACATGCAGGAGGGGCTATCTTCCAACCATTTATTTGATTTTATTGCTTGGTGCTTTTTGAAGTCCACTTCGATTTGGGTTGGGTGGGGTTGGTGGCGGTTTCAGAGATAATATTTTCCATTGGGTAACTAAAAGTATGGTGTCTAATCTGCTACTTGATGTATGCTTTTTTTTTTTGGGTCACAATTCCGATTTCAGTTGCTAGTAGGAAGATTGTTTTGACTAAAAAAGATGAACTTAAAAGAAAGAAGCATATAAGGGGAAATCAATATTATGTTATTTCTTTGTGTCCCTTTAACATGTATAAAGTAGATCAATCCCTACACTTAAACACGTGTTACTTGGCACCCAATGGATGTGTCCAAGTCCATATAACATAGGCTGCAATGGTGTTTTCTTTGGGACGGTATCATCTTGTGGATTGTGACATGGTGTAAGCCCATTAGAGCCGGTGGCCTAGGGATTGAGAGGCTAGAGATTTATGATGAAGGTTTATTCCCCAACTGGTTCTGGTGATTTCCGTTGGAGATGGATAGATTTTGGAGGTAAGTGGTGTCGTTTAGATGTGAAATGTCTCAGGGTAATTGGGCTTCTTCTGAGGTAGGCATTTTGCATGGGAAAAACTTATTATGGAAAGGGACTAGAAGGGCTTCTATGATTTTGTCTGTCCTGTCAAAAACTGAGAGTTTGTAATGGCCAAAGGGTTAAGTTTTGGAGCCAGTTAACAAACCTTTTAGAGAGCATTCCCGGCTATTGTTAGCCTGTGAGGTTGGCTATGATTAAGATGCGAAGGTAGCAAATTATGTGCGAAGCGATCGTGACTGATAATGATCTCACTAATTCAATCTGTGTCTGTCAACTGTCAAGCATGTCAAGGATCCCATCTCTCTCTCTCTCTCTCTGTTTCTTGTTTCATTTCCTTTATGATAAGGACATAAATTGGACTAATGGTTTCTCTGGGTAATCTCTAAACAGGTGCATGGTCTGATAAATCAGATGTTTTTTCATACGGTGTTATACTTCTGGGGCTCATAGCGAAAAGAGTATTTGATTTAAAGAAGGCAAAGGATCTGGGAGAACTTAATGCCGTTTATATCTGGGCCTGGATGGAGTATGGAGAACCCAACAAAAAACCTCAGTGCAGGTATTTTAAAGGTACAGATACAGGAAAACCTCGGTCCAAGTTGTGGGGAATGTTCAAGAAACAAAAGGAGTCTCAGTCGGATAAGTCACTAGTGGATAAGTCTCAGTTGAATAAGTCACTTGTGGATAAAAGCCTTGAGAGTGATGAATACTTCGATGCTGGTGATGGAGTCGAAATCACAAAACTCGCGATGCGCTGTGTGGACTATTATCCAGAGGAACGACCAATGATGAAAGAAGTTGTTCGCTGTCTGCGAAATTAAATGTGGTCAAGAACTCCAGTCGTGTCGTAGTTCCTAAGATGTCTGTTTGTAGCAGTGGTGGTGATGGTATCCTACTGCACAAGTAGTCCAGGTTTGACTTGAGGCTGGTGGATATGTTGCTAGTAGTTTTATGTTGCAATTGAGTGTTAGCACTATGGTTTTTTTAGCACAATCAAAATGCAAATTTTATAGCACTATGTATTTATGTGGTACTGTTGGAAAATGGATACTTCCTAATGTTAATGGCCTATGTTGTGTGTTGTGAAGTGCCTTTTAGGCAGTGACACTTCCTAATGTTAATCTTTTTCCAAGTACCAGTTTAAAGAGACATATCCCTTCTCGGTTATAGGTATGATTACGATTTTACTTTAAAGTGTTACTTTGATTTTTCTTTTTACGTATTCAGTACACGTGGAATGGTGTTTCTAAAGCTTCAGTTAGTGAATTTTTTACTCCGTAATACGTTTTTGCTAGGGACGGATGCAAGGGCAGATGAGCCTGGGCGACCGCCCATTCAAGTTTCAAAATTTTCTTAATCATAGAAGAATTTCTTAAATAAATTTTTATAACTATGTAGGTTCGCCAGCCCAATGTTTTTTCAAAAAATCTATTACCTGCCCATCTAAGACTTTTTGAAAATTATAATCTATCGTCCTAACATTTCAATTACTAGTATTTTAGTAGTATTGAAGTAGAGTAGAATCAGTGGATATTGATGATATTGCAAGCTTGCAAATATATGCTATCCCAAAGACTTCACCGAGTTGGAAAAACAACGTTTGAAGTTTTAGTAGCAAATTATGAGATTGATGTTTCGAAGCAAGCTTTAGAATTTTTCCGCAATTTTTGAGTTATGCCAGGTATTGGTGAAAACAAGAAAGTGGATCATTCGTTTCTTGTTCATAGATTGATTCGTCTTGTGTTAATTTTTATCAGTTTCACGTAGGGGTGAGCAAAAAATCCGTAAAACCGTGAATCCAGTCCAAACCAATCCAAACCGAAATGTTTGGTTCGGTTTTTTAGTAGTATGGTTTGGTCATGGTTTAAAAAAATTAGAAACCGTATTATATGGTTCAGTTTGGGGATTCACATTTATGGTTATGGTTCCAAACCGATTCAAACCGCACAATACATACATACATATATATTTATAATTATATATATATATAATTTAATTATGGGAGCTTTACTCAACTACTTTTCTAATTTATTTATTGATCCTACTAATCTACCGCAATATTTAGTTTTCCTTCCTTGCTAAGATGTTTAATAGTTGGTATTCTTAGTTGGTTCACTTTTGTGAATTATCACTATTTCATTTTCTGAGTTTAAGACTTGAAACAATTGTTGGTATTCTACTCTTAATAAGTTGGTTGATATTAGTGTGTTTTGGTAATTTGAATGGAATTAATTTTAATATATACTAGTTTTCTTTTAATTTATCTTCGTAATTTTATGTATTTAATTTTTTTTTAAAGATGATAGCTTAGTTCAAAGTAAACCGTGGTTTAAAACCGAAACCAAACCGTATTTTAATGGTTTGGATTGGTTTGGTTCAATGGAATTTATGGGTTGGTTTGGTTCTCCAAATTCATAATCCGTAAGTATTGGTTTGGTTCTTGGTTTACTATAAAACCGAACCAAACCGGACCATGCTCACCCCTAGTTTCACGGTGACAATGGAGGCTAGGCGATCATTTTTCAGCCGTAAAAGAGTGCCGAGCCCAATTTTATATTCTACAGTTTGCTTTTGGAATATAAATGGTTGCACTATACTATGTGCATGTAATTATTTACAATCATTATTTTTGTATTCTTAGAGGCTGATTGAAACTATGTATGTGATAGCTTTACTGCATTGGTTCTAAACTTTGTTATATTGTTTGCCCAACCCACACTCGAATCCTGCATCCTCCCTGGTTTTTGTAAGGGTTGAGTTATTTTATCCTTGAAAGTATGGGGCCAATAAGATGGTAAGAGCCAATAGAGTGAGAGTAGCGTTCAGCTTCTTTTGTGAGATGGGTGAACAAATTTGAACTCATTTTTGCAAGGTTTGAGTTATTTTACGCAGTAATAATATGTGGAGAGTGTCTAGTAACACAACATAGACTTTTGGTGTTAGATATTTGTCTCAAGGGGAATATTAGAAGGAGAACAGAAACTAGATGCCCACGAACTAAATGGTGGGGCCTAAGAGGGGAGAAACTAGAGGTATTTAAGGAAAGAATGTCTCAAGAAGTACGGTGGGGAATGGAAGGCGATAGTGATACTATGTGGAATACCATAGCTGACGGTATTAGAAGAATATCAAAAGAAATTCTTGGGGAGTCGAAGGGAAAAAGTCCGATTTCTAAGGAGACATAGTGGTGGAATGACGAGGTTCAAATCATGGTAAAGGTCAAGAAGGAGTGCTTTAAAAAGTGACAAAAGGACCGAAATGCTGAAAATTTTCAAGGCTATAAGCAAACTAGCAAGGAAGCTAAGAAAGCCATTAGGGATGCCAAGTTGAAAGCCTATGAGAGTTTCTATGCTAGATTCTATAGTAAAGATGGAGAAAAAATTATTTATAAACTTGTTAAGTCACGGGAAAAGAGAGTTATAGATGTTTCTCAAGTTAAGTGTATAAAATGTATTGATTCGGTGGTGTTAGTGAAAGATGAGGCGATCAGGGATAGATGGAAGTCGTATTTCGAGAAATTGTTAAATGAGAAACATGAAGGAGGCTTTGGTGGGGAGGAATTGTATGTACCTAGCGAGAACATAGAATATGAATTTTATCGAAAAATACAAAAGTTCGAAGTGGTTAAAACTTTGAAAAGGATGAAATCGGGTAAGGCCTTAGGACCAGATAGTATCTCTATTGAAGTGTGGAAAAGTTTAGGTGACCTGGGGGCGACTTGGTTGACGAAATTGTTTAACAAGATTATTATGACTAGGAAGATGTCCGACCAATGGAGAAGGAGCACGCTAGTACCTATCTATAAGAATAAAGGGGACATTCAAAACTGCAACAACTATAGAGGTATTAAATTGATGAGTCATACGATGAAATTGTGGGAAAGAGTTATTGAGCATCGCTTGAGGATGGTAACTACGATGTCAAAGAAACAGTTTGGGTTTATGCCTGGAAGATCAACCATGAAAGCTATCTACCTATTAAGGAGAATGGTAGAACAACACAGAACAAAGAAAAAAGATCTCCATATGGTTTTCATAGATTTAGAAAAAGCTTATGATAGGGTGCCTAGAGACATCATATGGTGGGTTCTGGAGAGAAAAGATGTGACCAAAGGGTATATCGATGTGATTAGAGACATGTATGAGGGTGCCGTCACTACCATTCGATCACCAGTAGGGAAAACGAGTGAATTTTCAATCACTGTAGGATTGCACCAAGGGTCAGCCTTAAGCCCGTACCTCTTTGCCTTAGTTATGGATGAATTGACTAGAAATTTTCAGGAGAATATCCTATGGTGTATGATATTTGCATTGACATTGTCCTCGTGGATAAAACTGCTAGAGGTGTTAATACGAAACTAGAAATTTGGAGGGAAGCATTAGAGTCAAAGAGTTTTCGAATAAGTAGGAGTAAAACTGAGTATATGGTGTGCAAGTTTGGTGGTATCAGCAGTGCGCATGCAGAAAGAGTGATGATCCAGGACCAGAAGATACCTAAGAGTGATTATTTTATGTACTTAGGTTCAATTATTAGTAGTGATGGGAAGATTGCCGATGATGTGACCCATAGGATCCAAGTGGAGTGACTGAAGTGGAGGAGCGTTACGGGTGTACTGTGTGACAAGAGAGTACCTACAAAATTGAAGGAAAAATTTTATGGAACTGCCATCAGACCAGCGATGTTTTACGGGATGAAATGTTGGCATATTAAGAAATAACAGGTGAATAAGATGAGTGTAGCAGAAATGAGAATGTTGAGGTGGATGTGTGGTAAGACTAGACGGGACAGGATTAGAAATGAAACGGTTCGTGAGATGGTAGGTGTAGCACCTATAGAAGAGAAGTGTAGGGAAAATAGACTAAGATGGTTTGGGCATGTCTACCGTAGACCAGAAGATGCGGTAATTAAGAGAGCGGATAGAATAACTTTGGATAGCAATGCTACGGAGAGTGGTCGACCGAAATTGACATTAGATGCTGTGGTGCGCAAAGATATGAATATATTAGGTCTGTATGAACAAGTGGCCCTTGACAGAGCTCAATGGAGGAAAATGATTCATGTAGCCGATCCCAAGTGATTGAGACATAAGGCTCGGTTTGGTAATAATACGTGCACATCCATCAGCCACATATGTGACCATGCTCCTCTCAAATATATGTGGGCTCCACCATGTGGGGCCCACGTATATATGAGGAGGTGTGATCAGATCTATGGTTAAGGGTGTGTACGTAACATAATCGTTTTTTACACTTGAAAGTGGCTTTGTTGGTGTTTTAAAGATAGATGAAGCGTAAATATGGATTTTTGTTTAAGAATAAAAGTTAAATAATTTGTGTAACGACCCTGATTTTTGGTCAGTAAAAATTTCGCTAAAAATTTGAATTTTATTGTAATACTTGGATTTCATTTTTAACATCCAAAAAATCGGTCGTTATTGACTTATAAAAATTTTGTTGTTATATTTGAAAATTCTTTATTTGTTTTATAAATTCCTCTTAGCGATTAATAATCCGTTATAATTAGGTTTATGACTTAAGAGATTGGAATTCATCGCCCGGGCATTAAGGTCATTTTCTAAAGACGAGTATGCCTATTAAGACCTTAGTATAGTTATTTGGTAATTGTAGTAAAATCTTTAAATTATATTTCTCGGCTGGAAATCCTACTTAGCAAGCATAGTTAGTTTTTAACCGAATAGTTAGCAAAGTCTAACTACTGTTTGACTTAGTTACATTTCCTTAACCTGGAGTGATGCATCGATGCCGAAGTGGTTAGTAGAAAATTTTTGGTCTTTGCCTTGACCGTTGACTTGACTGCCTTGCTTTGGCTTGGCTAGGTTGCCTTGGCGTCGGGCCACTGTTAGGCCTGCCTCGCCTAGGCGTCGGCTCACTGTCGGGCCTGCCTCGCCTAGGCATCGAGTCGCTGTTAGGCCTGCCTTGCCTTGGTGACGGCTCACTGTCGGGTCTGCCTCACCTTGGCGTCGGCTCGCTGTCGGGCCTGCCTTGCCTTGGCGTCGGCTCACTGTCGGGCCTGCCTCACCTTGGCGTCGGCTCACTGTCGGGCCTGCCTTGCCTTGGCGTCGGCTAGCTGTCGGGCCTGCCTCGCCTGGGCGTCGGGTGGCTGTCGGGTTGCTCTGCCTTGGCTGCCATTGGGTTCTACAATGGCGTCGGCTCGCGCCTTGTTTTTGCCTTGGCATTGCTGGGCTGCCTTGCTCTGGCCTTGTTTTGGCTATGCCTTGGCCACTGCTTGGCTAGTGGGCCGCCTTGGCCGCTGCTTTGCTAGCGGGCCGCCTTGGCCGCTGCTTTGCTAGCGGGCCGCCGCTGCTTGGCTAGGGAGCCGCCTTGGCCACCGCTTTGCTTGTAGGCCGCCTTGGCCACCGCCTTGCTTGTAGGCCGCCTTGGCCACCGTCTTGCTTGTAGGCCGCCTTGGCCACCGCTTTGCTAGCGGGCTGCCTTGGCCACGCTCACGCCTTGCCTTGGCGTTTGGCACCGTCAGGCTTTAATATTCCATTGTTAGGCGATTTTCTACAAATAATATGTTACTTTCCTAGATTATGCTAACCCTTGTATGCTTTCTAGGAAATCATTAGTCTAGGCTTTTCATTGACAAGTCACTTGAAAACCCTTGGTACTTGATTCTTCTTATACTTTCTTTTTATACTTTGACCAAGAGAGAGAGAGAGAGAGAGAGCCGAATAGGGAGAGAGGGAGAGGGAGGCCGAATGGGAGAGAGAGAGAGTGAGTGTGTGCTTGTGTTTGACAACTCAACCAAGTAGTCTCCTTTGTCCTTATTCAACCAAGTACAACCTTTTATGACTTCTTTTGTGCTTTTGCAAGCTAGTCCTCTTTAGGATGTGACAAGTCCAAAAACCCTTCATAATGACCTAATACATTAGCCTTAAGCCTAAAGAGTTGAAAGTGACAATACTTGGCATACTTGGAAGACTTGATTGGACAATTCAATGAAGCAAAAAGAGAGAGGAAGAGAGAGAGAGAGGGCTGGCCGAATGAGGGAGAGGTGGAGTGTGTGCTAGTGTTTTGGACACTTACACAAGCAACCTATTAGCCTTAAGCCTATAAACTACTTTACAACCCATCCTAGTCTTCCAAAGTACCATCTAGCCAATGATGTGTTGCTTTCCCCTTGCAAGCAAGCCTATCCTAGATAAGACCAGCCCAAAATCCTTCATGATAACCTAGGTTGCCTAAAAAATTGGACAAAGACAAGCCATGGAAGCATGGCATGCTTTCAAGCATGAAATGACAACACAATGGAGCTAATCAATGAGAGAGATGGAGGGAGAGGGGGGCCGGCCATGGAGGGAGAGGAGAGGCCAGATTTTTGCCTATAAATAGCACCCAAAGCTCTCATTCAACTCCTCAAAGCATTGCTCCAACTTCTCTCTAGAAACCATTTTCTGTTTTCCAGACAGCCTACTGCCCTTTGAAAAACCCCAGTTTTCTCCTGCTTAAGTTCGTTTTTAGAACCAACTCCTTTGGAGAAAGTTGTAGAGCACTTCAAAACCTTGAAGTTAGACCCAAGAACCACCCCAATTGGTCAAGAAATGACCGAGATATCAACCTCCAAAGTTCAGTGAAATTCTCGGATTCCAGATTCCAGACAGCTTACTGTCACTGCCTTTATCCCCATTTTTCTCTGGGCAAAAGTCGTTTCTAGGAATAACGTCCTGCACGAAAGTTGTAGAAAACTTTGAGACCTTCGGTTTAGACTCAAGAACGACCTCATTTGGTCAAATATTGACCGAGTTACTGCCATCCGAAGTTTGGTCTAGATTTGGAAGTTTCAACGGCGTAGAAGTTTCCAACTAGCTTATTCGGCCCCGACTAGTTTCGAATCAAGGTAGAGTTCTCCGAACCTACTTACTCTAAGTATAGAAACCTATATGTTTTGCATGATCTTATAGAATCCCGATCTACTTTTCTAAAAATACGTTGTTACTTTGAACTTATGAATACTTGAATGGATGATCTTGATGCTAGTTACTTGTTTTGATAAACGTAGTTACTTTGATAAACATATGTTGTTTTATTGAACTTCCAAAAGGAAGGAGATACGTTCTTGCTTCAAAGATAAAGTGTTGTTTTAAAGAGGAAGTATTCGTGTTTTGACCTGTTAGATGATTATAAGTTTGTTTGTACGTTGCTTGCCTTACTTGTGGTTATGAACAAGCATGATAAGATAGAGTTGGATAATCTTGCTAGTTTAGATTACAATGAATGATTTAAATGATTTATAATGAGAAAGTCTTGCCGCGGAGTCTATGCATGAAAACGAGATACGACAATCGAGAAAGTAGAAATATGACACCTAGGGTGTGGTTGATATGAATAAAAAGGGTTTAAGACAAGGTGTGTTTTGGAAACGCAATGTGGCCGGACTTGCCCATTGTGGGAATGCGTGTTACAAATGATAAAATATTTTTGAAACTACATAATGACCAAATGTGGGTGCATTCTGTGAGTGTGTGTGTATTGTGTGCCAATGGGAACCCGGCGCGGCGGAACCATTGTGAGGATACTCGGGAACCCGGCGCGGCGGAACCGAGGTTGGGTGTGTGGCTTGGCGGAGAGGAGCCAATGCAAATGTGCCAATGGAACCCGGCGCGCGGAACTATTGTGAGGATACTCAACCGCGGAACCAAGGTTGGGTGTGTTAAAAATGATTTTGTGAAATGAATGCAAATGTGTGCCAATGGGAACCCGGCGCGGCGGAACCATTGTGAGGATACTCGGGAACCCGGCGCGGCGGAACCGAGGTTGGGTGTGTTAAACGTGATTTTCAAAATGTTGATTTGGATAATGAAAAGGATTTCGGAAATATTGATGAATATGGTGACACGGTCTACGACGAGTCGCGTAGGAGAAACTCAGACATCACCGACACCAACGATAGAATAGTGTATGTGGATGTATCATTGTTAACGCCTTGTTAAATATGTATGTGTTATTCCGCTGCTTGTGCCAGAGTCGGTATGCTGCTCTTTTACTCTGATATTGGTAAGATATGGGTTAGTTGGTATAGGATTATTCTGCTGAGCTCTTGTAGCTCACGGTGTTACCTTTGGTGACCCTGACATATTATATCGGTGGCGACGCTGGTATAATGTGTCAGATTTTGTAGATGATCAAGATGAACAGTACACCTTGGAGGCTTTTGGAGCTGAGGAGCTGGCTAGGATGAAGCTGCAGGCGGAGCTGTAGTTAGGAACCCTAAAACCCTTCATTTGTATAAATATTGAACCCTAGTGGGAGTGATGATGTAATAATGTGCCAGACTCCATTTGATTTTATCAATGAATTGTTTATTTAACGTACCCAAAAATCAGGGGCGTTACAATTTGTGCATTGTTATTTATTGGAGAATCAAAATTCTGGACAAAATTTGGGTATGTAATATGGTGTCTGCTTGAACATTCTCTGGTTAATAACTAACATGGGAATTAAAGTTTCGAATACGTTGTGCCTTTAACGATTCTGGGTCGATACATGTTTCTCGAAATGTTTCTCTGGGAATATTAGAGTACTACAATAGAAGTTGAATAAAGAACAAACAAACTTGGCTAATCAAAAAAGACAAACAAAAGGAAAATGGAAAATGAAAGCGATCAATGAGACGCTTGCTTCACTGTATATGTGACAATATTTGTTTCCTCAATCACGAAACTGCAAAACAATCATCGGGTCAATATTTAACATGGTGGGACCCTGTAAAAAATAAGTTCCAACGGATATTGATAAGCATTATTTCTGAATTCGTAAGCAGTTTCGCCCCTACGAATTCAAAAATAATACTTATCGCTATCCGTTGGAGGTGATTTTTCACAAGGACCCCATAAATATTATTTAAAATTTATGAGTATTTTTTGTATTTTTGTGGGACCTGGAATGGACCCGACAAAAGATGTAAGCTCCGTTTGTTTCAATGTAAAATGTTTTACAATGTAAAATATTTCTCATGTAAAATGTTTTTTTAGAAAACAAACTTCAAACTTTTATTTTTTGGTGTTTGGTTGGCACTTGAAAATATTTTCAGAAATCAACAAAATAGTGTAGAGAGAGAGAGAGAGAGAGGAGGGGCTTAAACGGTGGAGAGATCTGAGATTATTGGAATTTAACGTGGGTCAGGACTGACGATCGAGGAAACTGAGAAGTGAGAATTGAAGTAGAAGACAACGGGTTTATTTCAAAAAATAACTTACGGAAGATTTAAGAGTAAGTCATTTTCATCCAATTGATAGAAAATGTTTTACATGTAAAATTTTTTCCTCATTTTTTATACAACCAAATACCAAAAAATAGGTAAAACATTTTACGTCCAAACAAACGAAGTCGTAGTGTATGTGTAGTAGTTTGGTGTGGTGTACTTGGACTTTTCATTTAACATAGACAGCGGAGTGGAGGAGTTGGGTGGATTACTTAAAAATGCTTAGTTCATAATAATTAAACAAGGATAATGTTATGGTATCCTCCTCTTGTCTGGGGGATACCGTATTTCCCTGTAACATAATCACTTGAAAACATAACGGCTCCGTTTGTTTTGACTGAAAATGTTTTCCGGTAAAATAATTTCCTAATTTCCTGTGTTTGGTTGCTTATAAGGTCGGTAAAAAGTTTTTTTCACGTAAAACCTTTTCCTCAAATCACCAAAAACGACTTACGGAGGAAATCTCGGTAATTCATTTTCCAATCCCATGCCGATCTCGCTAATCTCTACCAGAAACTCCCAAATGCTCTCTCTCTCTCTCTCTCTCTCTCTCTCTCTCACTCACACACACACACACACTTACACGTGTTTCCCACTGAGAGTCAATTCTCAATTGGATCCTCTCTTTCTTGCCTAAACCTCTCTATATCTAAATCAGTCAATCACAAACAAATGAAATACTCCCTCCGTTTTAAATGAAAGTCTGTTTTAGGCTCCGTTCAATTGTTAGGGATATTATGTAGGAAAATTATTCTCGGAAAAAAGTGAAGTAAAAGAAAAAGAAATTTATTTTCCTATGAGTGTTCATTTGACAAAAGAATTTTGCAGGAAAACTAAAGTTTAGTTATTCATTTGTCAGGAAAAGACACTTACGAGAAACTTCTTTATTTTTATTCTCGTGGCTAATTTTAAATAAAAGTAACTTTGAGAGCTAAATAATGGGTAACCATATTTCAAAAATTAACACATACAGAAACATGTATTTTATCTAATCCAAAGTCTTAACATGAAATGGAAAAATCGACTTGCAATTCCTTGTTCAATAATTTGCTATTCTTTGAATGGTCATGCAAATTCCACATTCAAATTGACATCTTCTGAATAGCAACCACACAAATGAACCTTAAAAAATAAGCAGATGATGATAACTAAATCAACAAAACTTAAACAACCGTGCTTGATTAGTTGCTGATAAAAAAACCTACTGATAATTAGTTAGTATAAAACAAAACTAAAAGACTAATGACAAGATAAATAAATACTTTTAAAAAAACAAACTACTTGTTTTCTTTCACAAAACAATTATCTCATATAGCACTATAGTAGTCGAAATCGTTGTTACTTACCTAAATCTCAAAGTGTCTTTCTACCATTATCCTTGTATTCTACCTATTTTGCACCATTTGTATACACATATGATGTACACTTTTGAAATTCTATCAAATTTCGGTTTCTACTATATTTTTGAAAATAAACAATTATTTTAGAACATCCAAAATGAAACAAAAGACTATCTATTTGTAGGAAGGGATGACGTACAAAACAGAGAGACAAAATTCCTACACAAAATTAGCAACTACTCCCTGAGTTTGTGGGGGGTGGCTTATGTCATGTCATCGCAAGCAGATGACACGTGCACTCTGAGTTGTAGCCTTGTAGGTTTAAATACTTCCTCTTCCCGAGCGATGAGAAATTACGCTTTCACTCCCTGTTATACTGAACTTAAAAACAGATTGCTCCCCATGGATTAGAGAATAAAAAGACAATTTTGTCCTCGTGATAGCTCAAAATTAGGGGTGTTAGTCGAAACCGGAAAAACCGGACCGAACCGAATTTTTAAAACCGGTTGAATAATGTCGATCCGGTTCCGGTTTTGAAAGTTTTACAAACCGGTTTTCCGGTTCCGGTTCCGGTTTACGTATTCTAAAAACCGGTCGAAACCGGAACCGGGTATATATATATATAATATACATATATATATGCCCCTTTATTGCCGGCTTTACCAATTAGCCCTAATTTTTCAGACTAGATCTCACTTCTCAGTTCACTTCTCACTGCTCCCAGCCTATATTCTTCTTGTTATGTTGCTTAATTATTTTTTTATGGGTTTTTTTTGATGTATTGGGCTCAAAATTGATCTTTTTTGTTGGGCCCAAAAAAAGTGTTGAATTATGAATTTTTGTTTGATATTTTGTGGGTTGAAATTGCGAATTTTTTGATGTGTTGGGCCAAAAATGTGGCCCATGATTGAAAACCGGATAAACCGGACCGAAACCGTTTGAACCGGTCGAAACCGGACCGGTTTTATCTCAACCGGTTCCGATTTCAAAAATCCCCAAACCGGAAAACCAGTTTCGACCAAAAAAATAGCCAAAACCGGTTGAAACCGGACCGGTATCACCCCTACTCAAAATGTTACAAAAGTTCGTTAAATAATACTCCGTAGTATATTTTGTGGTGCTTGATGACTTTGGGTTTTTTTATTATCTGGTTTGTGTTTTGTCGGTAGGGCTTGATGTGCTGTGGTAGTTATAGTTAAAAAAAAAGTCTTTCTTTATTGTTACTAGTGGAAATAAAATAAAAAATGGGGTTAATTGTTCGCTAACTAAAAAAAAGTTGCTTTTTAGTGCTTTTGTTCTTTTGGCACACTTTTTTCCCCTCGCTTTTATGATTTTTTATAACTTCTGGTCATCCTCTACACTTTATCTATACTTCTATATTACTATATATTAAAAAAGCAAAGTGCCTATTAACGAGAAGGCCTCACATCGCGACAAGTGTCATGTATTGATTGGATCACAATTACCAATTATTGTTTTGTTATTTAATAAGCAATCATTGATTTATGAAAAACTTTTTGAATTTGGAGGCTTCAAAAAGGAATCCTCATTTAAAAAGCATTGGAAGTATATATTAATGTTTAAATACTTTGTGTGTAGCGATTTTCGTGCATTGCACAAGTTTGCTGCTAGTTATTAAAAAAAAAAAAAAAGTGCATCACTACAATACTACATTAATGTAATGTTTGAAAAAATTGAAATTCATCTAAGAAGGAATTACCATTAGAAATTGTGTGTTTTTATTCTCTTATAAGTGCATTTTTAATTATCCTCGAATCAGATACACTCCCCTCCCATCTAGTACATAGGTGAACCTCAAGTACTCAAATGTACAAGCAGCCAGAACATTGTGTCGGGTAACCTTTTCTATGCTAGAGATATCTTAAGTGCGCACATCCTTGTTTGTTTGTTGGAGACTTTGACACCAACATGTGTTTCATTAAGTGCCCCAACACAATCCTAATATTGTAACGCCCCGACTTTTCGGGTGCAAAATAAAATAATTTCTAAAGAAAATATTGCTAAATACATATAATTTTCCAAAATAAAGATTTTTGCTAATACAATCTCAAGATAGATTTACGGAATCAAAATACACCAACTTCAGAGCTGACTCTAATCTTGATACGAATCCTAAGCATCCTCGATCCTCGTTACTGATATTCGTTCCGTGTCGAACTGCATCATCGTTGAATCTCCTCCATTGAATCCTGCGCCCTCTAGCAAATTGATCGCCGAAGCAATCGATTTGCCAGGATACGAACGTATCCGTGAGTGATAAATCACCCAATAAAATAATCCAACCCAACCACCCTCTTACAATAACTAGCAAGCAAACAAGATAATTATGATGCGAATAAGTAAAACAGAGATTTTTCACGTAAACCAATTCATTACTATCCATTAACCTCGACGTGTGATCTAAGATCTCCCCGCGAGATCTTTCCTCCCCAACCGTTAGCCATGCTCGGTCCCATGAGATCACTTTCTTTTGATGTCTTAGATAACCTAAATTACGATACAACAACAAGGGGATAGCTTATCATGCTTGAATCACAACTAGGGTTCGCTTATCTTATACACCACATTACAATCATCACTGGACACACGCCAGGACATCAATTTATTCCACTGGACTCTCGCCAGGACATCATCACAAAACATCACTGGACCATCCGCCAGGTTTTATCATCGAAATATCACTGGACCACCGCCAGGTTTTATCAACAGAAAACATCTCTGGACTATCGCCAGGTTTTAACATCACATAATATCGCTGAACCACCGCCAGTTTTATCAACAGAAAATATCGCGGGATCAGCTCCAGGTTTTATCAAAATATCACTGGGCTTACTTTGCCAGGTTTTATCAAAATATCATCACAGACATCACTGGGCTTACTCTGCCAGTCTTAAATCATCTCCGGGCTTACTCTGCCGGTTTTAAATCATCACAACCATCACTGGGCTTACTCTGCCAGTCTTAAATCATTTCCGGGCTTACTCTGCCGGTTTTAAATCATCACAGACATCACTGGGCTTACTCTGCCAGTCTTAAATCATTACAAACATCACTGGGCTTACTCTGCCAGTCTTAAATCATTTCCGGGCTTACTCTGCCGGTTTTAAATCATCACAAACATCACTGGGCTTACTCTGCCAGTCTTAAATCATTACAAACATCACTGGGCTTACTCTGCCAGTCTTAAATCATCACTACAAATCTCATCAGATCTTAAATCACGTCTGCATGCAACTTCTAAACAGAAATAAACTTCACAATTTATCCATTACTTAACATCGTCTACGTGATTTCTATTTCGCATACCACCCCATGTCCCTAGGGTCCAATCTATCATTCAAATGAAGCATCGATACAATATCAATCATAAAAATAATTAAAAACGAATAACAGACGGATCAAAATAATCATTAAGCAATGCAATCACATAACTTTTTATGACTGGGCCGTTGCCCTTAATCTCATATGGTCACAAAGTCATTAAGAATGAAAGAATTAATTAATTAAGATTTAAAAATAATTTTCTGGACTTTCGTTAATTAATTATAAGTAATTAAGTTAATTAAATACGAATTAAATGCATTAATTAGTTAAAAATATTAGAATAATTATCGTAACCTTAATAAAGGTCCTAACAGTCCCCTATAATAAGTTTGAGTGCTAAAAGTTGGGTTTGAACGCTCACGGAATTATTTTGAATAAAAGATTCAAGTTAATAGGCAAAACAAGAATAAATAGACAATAAATGATTAAATATTTGATAATATTTTTATATTTACAGAATAACATTATGGGGCTGTAAAAAGCATAAATAAAATTATTTGGAATTTTAAACCTTCTTTATAATATTTTACGGTATTATTATTAAGAAACAATCCTTAAATAATAATAAATAGTTAATTAAATAAATAAAATTTTATTTTAACAAAATATCACTTTTGAACTGTCAGGAGTCTAAGAAAAATATTTTCGATATTAAAAATATTTTTTATAAGGTCATTATTAATTTTCGTTTATAACTTTAGTTAAAAATTAAATAAATAGCTAAATATATAAATTAACTACGAAATCAGTAAGTTATGACCTTTAACATGTTGGGAGTCTAGGAAAATAGTTTGGGTAATTATAGATTAGTTTATAAGGTCGTATTGATTTTTCGTTTACAAACGATTACACAATTACAAACAGAAATTTAATAAATATAAGATTAAATAAAAAATTATGAAACTAACAAGGTATGAACTTTAGAATGTGGGTAACCTAGGATAAAAATTTCGGGTCAAATACAATGTTTAAAAGGTCGCAAAATCAATTCGAACGATAACCAAAATTGGCGCACGGCTGGAAGAGAAGGAGTTCGCGCGAACTCCAGTTCACTGGTTCTAGCGGCTGGGCCGCCCGAAGGTCGCGGCCGCAAGGTCGCGGCTGGAATGCGTTTTCTTGATTTTTTTGGTCCGGTTTCGATGCATGGGACTACGAGGCCTATTGGGTTATGTCTATAAACATCAAATATACTTAGAGGAGGCTTCGGATTGAATTATAATACCTCGAATTGGGTGGAATTGGTTTTCGATCGGAAACTTGACAATTTGGAAAGAAAACTTCGGTTTCTTCGATCGGGAGACCTTGGGGCCGAATTGGTTGATGTTCGTGGATGCTTGGGATTGTAGAATGAGATTGGAACGATCAATTTGGGTCTCGGACGAACGGATCTACAAAACCCACTTTTCTCTCTCTCTTTTCTCTCTCTAGAACTCCATAGCTTTGGAGCTTTGATTTCCTTTCGATTTTCTCTCTTTTCTGAACGATTGGAGTGTGAAAATTTTCGTGCGTGCCCTAGGGTCGGAGTAGTGTATATATATAGGAGAATTGGATGAGTTTCGAATAAAATCGAGTCCTAATGGAATTGGGTTTTGGAACGGACGAATCGTGCTCGGTTTTAGGGTTACGGAGGAGGTAGAGATCGAGTAGGAGAGTGAGAGATAGAAGAGTTGTGCATGCATGCAAGTATTGTAGGAAAATTAAAAAGAAGTTGTGCATGCATATTTGTATCTAAAAGGAATAATAATAATAATTGTATTAAGAAAATAATTCTAATAACATTATTATTAAAAAAAAAATTGGGTCAAAATTCCGGGTCGTTACAAATATAAATACTATCAAAATATTTTATCTGAAGTGAAAGTTTGTAGGCAATGTTCCATTGAAAATTTAACATCTAAGTACATACTCTCTCTGTTCCATATTAAGATCTCTCTCTCTCTCTCTCTCTCTCTCTTGCAATTTTTCAAATATAAAAATCAACTACTTTCATGTATAATTTTTTAAATTTTTTTGCACCATATTAATTAAAGATCTCGATTAATACTTTAACTTGGCGCGAACAAAATTAAAAAAATTATACACGAAAGTAGTTGGTTTTTTTTATTTAAAATATGATACAACTTTTTGTGGTAAACTCTTTAATATGGAAGGGAGTACGTACTAGTTACCTCAAAATATGGGTAGAACCATAGAACCGGTTACTACTTGATATTTCCGATGGAATTTGTGAGCCATCAGGTTGCTTAATTAAGAAAGTGTTCTTCCATTGATATCACATGCAGCTCATAAGATTCTATGAAAATGACAGCTCGTTCCACCATAGCATCCGGAGGAAAAAGAAACTTCACTCTTTGTTGCACTGGGTGATAATAAGACCCTTTGCGATTTGTTCCTCAATAATAGTCACATGTTTTGTTGGTTCCATATTCCAACCCACCAAATCGCTCAAGCAAATCACACACATGTCAAAATGCTTGCAGCCCCATATGATAATATTGGAATCGGAGGGGCTGTAGTGCACCCGCTGCACTACATGTGTAGTGCGGCCAATTCGGCCGTCCATCTTGGCAATGGACGGCTCGAATTTTCATCCGAACAATGGACGGCACCCCGGGTCCGATAATATCACGATGAGACTTCTTAAATTGAAATTAATTAAAGTCGGGTCATCAAACCATCTTGAACTTTTTCATTGTCCATACCTAATATGATGCGGTTACAATATTTTTGCCGGTACTTTCATGTACTTCTTTCACTATGAATTTGAACCGTTTATGTGTTTTTCATGAGCACTTTCATGTACGGTATCAACCCTTGATGACAAGGCGGAACTAGGAATCTAATCTGCCTTAGGCTAATCAATTTTTAATAAAAAATAAATACATATATATATATATATATATATTAAAATTTGTATAATTAATGTCTAGCAAACTTGTACAGATTTACGTAAATGTTGAAAAGTAAACAGAAGAGAAGTGCGAAAAACATATACTATTGAAGTTGTTGAAGTTGTGTCCTACGTTATTTTAGAGGGTATAAATCATTTATTATCGAATCGGAGTCGATGTCTTGAACAAGTTCGGATTCACTGAAAATAATCATATAAAATGGGTTGGGCGAAAAAAAGAAAAGGGAAAATGATGGCCAATGACATATTTTGATAATTAATACTAGCTAAGGACATTTTCAGCATTAACAAATGTTCTCAGCATGTCCTTGGCAGGTATTAATTATCAAAACACGTCATGGGCTGTCATTTTTCAAATAAAAATAGGTGGGCTAAAAATTTATTTGGCTATAAATTTTTGGTTTTTTCAAATTTCACCCGGGCTATAGCCCATGACACTTTATATGTGGTTCCGCCATGACTCGATGTTTTATTGAGAACTAATCGTCGAACGATCAAGCACCACCTGCCTGCCTGCCTAAGAGATTTCTACTTGATCGATGTGGCTTTCCGAAATGCACGGCCATGAACTGTACACAATTATGGATAAAAAAAAAAAAAAAAAAACTGTACACAATTAAAGAACAACCTTAATTGGCTAAAAAAAAAGGACAAATAACAGGACAATGAAAAAACGAAGAGATCAATGAGACGCTTGCATGCTTCACTGTCCATGTGACAATATTTGCTTCCTCAATCACAAAAATGCAAAAAAATCGAACTTATCAAAGTAAAACAATGGAGAAGTTGGTGAATTATCATGGGAGGTGACTGTAATTTTATTGTTTGTATATCGACTCTCTCTCTCCGGGCGATTCACCTCCCCCCTTTTTCCTCCCGTCCAAATCTAGGGTTTTCACCGCTTGGGGGTAGGCGCCTCCTCCCCCCTCCCCCCGGCCTCAGTTTTTTGTTCCACTCAATTTCCCTTTTCACATCTTGATCGACAGGTGTAACAAGGCGGTTGGTGGTGGTGGTACGTGCTGGTTGTTGTTGATGGGGTTATGGTGCTTGACGATTGGGATTCCTCCTTATCATTTATGGGTGCCGATTTGGTGGTTACTTGGCTGTCGTTTTGCGGGTTCACCGGACGACGTCAGGAAGGTCTCTGATTCCTCTCCCCTTTTTTATTTTCGACCCCGAACCTTGCCGTTATATATCTTCTTCTCCACTTCGTGTCTTCGCTCTGATCTTGGTCATGAGTCTTCTCCCTCTTTCTCCGATCGGGTTTTGTCCTCCTAAGGCGCTGATTTTCACCTAACGACAAGGGGTTGGAGGGTGGGCGACTGATAAGCCCATCTAAGTGTAAATAATCGGGCTTATCTTGATCGTTTTTGCCACGCTCACGTGCATAATTCCCTGTTTTTGAATGATATTGCGCGAGAGGTGCGTTCTTGGTGATTTCAGGTTGTTCTTTGGAAATACGGCGCATTTGACACCAAGAGTTCGTTCCACGTTTGCCGGGGATCCGAGGGCTCCAGCCGGAGCAAGTTCTATGCTTGCGGGACTTCGTCGAAGTCCCGAAATCCACCTGCCCAGTGCTGCTGAGGAACCCTTCATTTAACATTATCTACCGGTAGGAAAGAGGATCTACCGGTTGAATTTGCCACCAGTAAAGCCATCGTTTCAGGAGTCAAAACCTACCGGAAGAAGTTTGTACCAACCGGTAGGAACCCAAACCTACCGGTAGAGATCTGCGCCTACTGGTTGAAATTCAGAGCAGAGAGGCCACCTTTCTGCACCAATTTGATTCGGCCAAAACCTACCGGTAGGGGATCAATGCCTACCGGTAGAAACCCAGTTATAGCAGCACTCAATTTTTGCTTCGAGGTCGTTCTACCCGTAGGTGATCAATGCCTACCGGTAAGTGTTTCCCAGCTTCTGCAGATTTTATTTTCTTTTTTTTTTCTTTTGTTTCTAAAAAGGGGTACTATATAAAGCCCCTTTTGGCACGTTTTAGGGTTATCTTTTATCATTTTAGAGCTAGCTCTTTCTCTCTCTACCTCCCTCTCCTCTCCAACTCTCAATTCCTCATTAATGGAGCATTGATTGGTGGGTTTGGTGGAGGTTGGTGTTCATATATTAATGTTGTAAGTAACCTTGGGATCTTTATTAATCTTGCATTTATTTCCATTCTGAGCATGATTTCGTGTTCCCCCTTTCCTACCCTAGCTCCTTGCACTTCCCCTTTCATTATGTGTGAGTAGTGTAACAATGTTGGGTTATGGGGTGATTAACATCCCGTAACCAAGGGTATTCCTTGTCCTTCTTTTGTTAATCTTCATTTTCCAAAGGGTAAACATGTTTTTGGGGTATTTTATGTACCAAAGCTTGGAGGTGTTAACCTCTTTGATCATATGTAGGCTGGGGTTTTGATTCCTAGCCACAGATGATGCTTAGAGCGATGTCCTTCTAAGTGTCCGCCAAAATGTCTCCAAAATCCTAATCTTGTTTACCATTCCTGTAAAAAGAGAAGAACAAGTTTGCCTTTGGATTATGGGTGTTAATTATCCCTAGACCTAACCTTTAGTTTAATATCCAATTAAAAAGCCGTAGTTAGGTTAAGTAGCCAGTAACTAAATTTCTCAGTAGGCCGTCTCAACGCCAAAGTTTGGTTGGTGGTCCTAACGCCGAAACTCTCTACTCAAGCTAATCTCCGAAACAAGTTATGGATGCGCTCCCTGTGAATTCGACCCCGGACTTCCGGGTATTACTATGCTTTCAACCGACCTAGCCCTACGCTTGGGGTATTCTTATTTCTATACACAATTTGGTTGCAGGCAGTGGCGTTGGCTCCCGTTGTGGTTACTATTGGGTTCCTCGGTGTTCGCCTAACGGCTTGGTTGAACTCATGTGGTAGCGGCTAGGTTGTTTGTTTGATCGTCATTTTCCTTCTTCGTTTGGTTTGGCCAGAGGCGACACAGTGGTCATCGGAGGAGGATGGTCGGTGTTTTGGGTTTGGTTGCCATCTGATTGGTATGCGTTGGTGGGCGGCAGGTTGAAGATGTTCAATGTTAGGGTTTATTTTGGGTTTTTTGGGCTAGGCTTGGCCCACTTTGGTGGTTAGGTTCTTTTGATTGTGCTTCATTGTAAAATTTGGATCTTTTTTAGGCCATATGGTGTTTTGAGCTTCATTTGTAATATTTGGGCTTTTTAAGCCTTTAGATGTTTTGGACTTTGAGACCTTTAGGTATATTGGGCTTTACTCTTAGGAGTTTATGAGCTTGTCCCGTTTGGTTGTACTTTTCAACCTTTGGTTGAAAATCTCTTTTCCCAT
The DNA here is from genome assembly GCA_025413875.1 of Rhododendron molle. Taxonomy (NCBI): domain Eukaryota; kingdom Viridiplantae; phylum Streptophyta; class Magnoliopsida; order Ericales; family Ericaceae; genus Rhododendron; species Rhododendron molle. The sequence goes on from CM046396.1 coordinate 36,697,975, forward strand.
TCCCTTAATAAGATGTTACTTTTGTCGATAAAATAATAGAGGGGAAATTATAAGAATATATCAGATGCATGCTCAACAAGTTATAAAAAAAAATGGTCTAGGGTTCATTATAGCTTGTTTGTAACCCCTCTAGTTCACTTCTTAAGTTTTTAACCCCTTTAGTCTACTAGTATTGTTATATAAGGCCTTAGAGCATCCGCAATGTAATAATCAAAACTTGTCACATCAGTTTTGGATTATTCATTTAGAGGGTTGCTAAAGTTAGCAATGTGAAATCCCACATTGTTACTTTTGATTATTCAAATACCCAAATTTGATTATTGGTTAGAAGGTTGTTAACTTTGATAATTACAATGTGAGCACTTTTTTAAGCACGCGTTGCTAACTTTAGCAATTTTTTTATTTTGATTATTGCATTGTGAATGCTCTTAGGTCCACTTCACTTAAAAAATGAATTCATCTAAGACAAAAATACTCTTTCCTTCTTGAACTCGCCACATCTTAACATATAATGTTATATGTATGCAAAAAATAAACATATAACTCTTTTCCCCTAATAATCTTTTCTCTTTTCTTTTCCTTTTTTCTTTTCTGTTTTTGGGAAATTAGTTTAGGTATTGTGAATTTTTGAGTCTTTGACAAATATGCTAAGGTATACGAAATTAGCGTCTTGCCCATTCGATAATCGATGCACAGAGATGGGAACATGTAGAGAACAGATTTGGACATATAACTGTATATGTCTGTTATGGTGGCATGATAAAAGTTTAGATGTACACATATAACATTATATATGTACGAGGCGGTTCCAGGGACATCTATAAACACATCTAAAAAAACATCTCATAATTTTCAATCAAATTTTAATAATCCGAACAGCTCAATTTGATCAGAACGTGATTTTAAGAGTACTCGCAAGAAATCAGCAAAAAAAAAGAGGTCGGTTCTGCGGACAACCAATTAAACACCTAAAAAAACACTCCAAATCTCAATCTCATAGTTCTTGATCAAATTTTTTAATCCGAACCATTCAATGTGTGCAGAATGTGATTTTTAAGGGTGGTAGCGAGAAATTAGCAAAAAATATAACTGAGAAGTGCTTGTTTTGAGCAGTTTTTAATTGAACCATTCATCAAATCTAAGCTAAAAACTACTCAGATCATGCCATTTCCGGTTTCTTTTTTTTTCTGATTTTTCACGGGTACCCTTAAAATCACGTTTTGATCACATTGAGCGGCTCAAATCATTAAAATTTGAACGGAAACTATGAGGTATTTTTTTAAGTGTCTAATTAGTTGTTCCCGGAACCGCCCCGAAATTTATATGCACACATATAGCATTATATGTGCTTGTATTGGCACAAAAAAGATTCCAGATTTACATAGATAACCATATATGTCTCATATCTATCTTTATTGTTGATAACATGTAGAGAACATATTTGGACATATAACCATATATATGTGTTATGATGGCATGATACAGAGTTCAGATATAGCATTATATGCACATATATTGCATTATATGTGCTTCTATTTGCATATAAAAGATTATTGATGTACATAGATAACCATATATATCTCATATCTATCTCTATCATTTATAACATGCAGAGAAAAGATTTGGACATATAATGTCATACGTGTCAACTCTACCGCACACAGGCCAATACAGAATCCGGGAAAAAACCCAAAGAAAAAGTACGAACTTGTTCATCGCCTCAAATACATCTACAAATGCCGAGAAAATTTCCCAAATATTAAAATATCCAAAATATAAATAGCAAAAATGCTCGGGTAAAACCACTAATTGCTCTCCTTTTTTTTCTTCTATTTTTTTTCCCCTACCTTTCCTTTTTCTCTTCTTTCTCAAACATAGTAACCCAAATTTGATTTCCAGCAACGTAAACCCAAATTCGATTTCCCGACAAAATTCAATGTAATGAACCCCCAAAATCAGAAAAACGAAGAATACCTTGGCCAAACAAAAAAAAAAAAAACCACAAACCTTGGGGAAAAAACAAAAAGTATAGAAAAATCTCAAGATAATCTATTCCGAAGGACGGATCAAGAGGCGGAGGAGCCCAGGCACCACTCTAGTTTCAAAATATATTGAGAATCATAATAGTTTTTTTTTTAAATGTTTTAATTAGGTTATATCAGTTCGAAGGCCCCGTTCCGCTTTCTTAAATAAGTACTTTAAAAAAAAGACCTATTTTCAAACTTAAAAATAATGACCTTACAAAAATAATTTTTTTAATTTTTTTACAAGTTTTAATAGATCTCATCGACATCTATTAAACAAAATTTATATTATATTTTTTTATTTTAATAAATTTATTATTTTTTAAATTTAAAAATTATAAATAAATACTTAGTGTATTTTTTAAAAAATGAAAGCGGAACACCCCGTCCACATTGACAGCCCAATAGGTTGAAAGGTATAATCAGGTGATGACGAATCTGAAGGGGCCCCTCTAGGTAATTCTTGGTGGTAAGTTGGTAACAAATCAAGGAAACGAGAACAAAATTCACCCAATTAAATATATTACCTACTATTACTTGGGACTAAAGCTGCAATTTACTTTGCCTTCCGATTCCCGTTCCACCACTCGGGAGCCGGAGGAGTCGGTGCCTCGAGAAAACGGATTTGTTCGAACCAAAAGCGGTAGGGTTTCTTGTGCATCTGTTCGGTATTTGATGGGTGTGTGTGTGCCGTGTGCGTGAGTGCGTACGTGCGTTTCATTTGGGTTTTTGAGATTTGGGTTTGCTTTGTTCTCTATATGGGATTTGGTGCTTTGTTTGCGCGTGTTATTGATCTTCGATTTGTGTTAGTTGAGGGATTTTCTCGATACGGTTTCCGCATCCATTTTAGAACCAAAAAGCGGTAGGATTTCTTCTGCATCTGTTCGGTAGTTGATTTTGTGAGCGTGGTTCCGTGCTTTCATTTGGGTTTGCTTTGCTATCTGTATGGGATTTGGTGCTTTGTTTGCGCATGTTATTGCTCTTTTCAGTGGTCTACGCCTTGATTTTTGTTAGTTGAGGGTTTTCCGTTTCTGCATCCATTTTCGAACCAAAAAGTGATAGGGTTTCTTCTGCATCTGTTTGTTTCATTTCGATAGTGTTTCGGCTTGTATGCAAGAATTAACAAATGTTTATATTTGCATTGACTGTGATCTTGTGAATGAATGAGAATTGTTAGGATTACTCCATCAGTCCAAATATACAGCCATTTGCGTGTATTTTGTACTTCATGTGGTGTGTCCGTGTGCCTTTTCTGAATTGGGTTTGGTCAGACTTCTAACTTTAGCTTAGGCTCTTTCATTGGTTTCCGATCCCATATCTTAGTTTTCAAACTTTCTGTATTTTAAAGCTATGTAAAATTATGTACATTTGTATGGAAGAAAATGCAGTACACTTATTTTTGTCCCATTACCTTCTACAGCAAAAAATAGTTTGGTTTTACATTAATGGAAACCAGATTTAAAGTAGATCCCAAGAATGCCTTGATTATGTCTCATTTTCATGATATGATTTCTGTTTGGTACGTGTGTTTATTTGCACCTGGATATTCTTCTATCTTATCTCTACATGAATGAAAAATCTTTGAAGGTATGGAATCAGCTACTGATTTGGTTGAATACAACTATGAAGCGCTGGCCTCTTTCACTGGGGGATTCTGTGAAGAAAACTTTATTGGGGATACTCTATATGGAAAAGTGTTCCGGGGAAAAATTCAGCAGGATTTGAAGACACAAGAGGTCGTGGTCAAAATATGGGTAAACTGTAGGAGATTTGCGACTACTCCAGAACTTCAAAAATCTAGATTGAATGTATGTAGCTGAAAGGACAGACTTATTTGATAGAGTTGGGCTATTCTTTTCATGGAGTTAGCTATTATTTTATTGGGTTTTAATCATCTAACAATATACATTTTCTGTATGCAGAATGAAATCAAGTTGCTGACAAATTCAGGCCTGAAAGGGCATCCAAATCTGGTGAAGTTAATTGGATTCTGCTGTGAAACTGAACGTCTGGGAGTTGTATATGAGCTGAAACCGCTGGATACATTAGAGAAACTAATTCTTCACGGTGACCTAATCGCATTTCCTATCAATTCATGACTATGAAAATGTTATTTTCTTAGTCAGATTGAGTTGATTTAACCAAAAGAAAGAAAATTAATTGATGATAGATAATTGTCAAGTCACATAGACATTGGCTAGAATCTAGAAAATGTAGTCACTTCCAGTGGTGTGTTGTATGGTAACCGGTCTTTTGTATTTCTAGATGATTTTACATGGCTTGCGCGAATCAAGGTAGCCCTCGAATTTGCATGTCTCCTTGAATGTTTTCATGATCAACAACTCTGGCATCGCAGTATCGGCGCAGCTTATTTAATGATTGACCAGGTGAGCCTTCGTGACTTATACTAAGAATATTCATGGAGAGCTTATAGGGAAAGTTGATTGTACCAGGCTACCAGCCCTAATTGTGATCTTGCATGCAGGCTTTTAGTCCAAGATTGTTTGACTTCCCTATGCTTGTTGGTGGAGGTTTTGGTGAAATTCGTTCCCGTGAATATGATTTAGGGAGTGATGGCTACATTGATCCACTTATGGGTTTGACAGGTTCGCATCTTAATGTTATTTGCCTACTTTTTACTTGAAACTCAGAAACATCAATACAGCTTTTATTTTGTTGACTTCTTAATTCCGTCTTTGTACAAGTTAACAGAATTGTGGAGTGGATTATGGATATGAGTATGGTTAAAGGAAAGTATTATCCCAGACTTTATTTAATAGTTATGGACCCTCATCTCAAAGCCTTGCTGCCAGAGATTGGTTTTTTCCATGATTCTCCGCATGATGGAGTGATGTGTTAAGAGGTGAAATTCTAGTTGACAGTTACTATTGACATGAAAGAACTCTACGTTGTTTGAAATTAATGGGTTATCACTTCTAGTTTTAGAGTATATCAATGTTGCCCTATTGTTTGGCATTGACACTTGTATTGTAGGGAATATGCTAATTAACACTCTGAGTTGTGGTCCTATTCTTTTTATCTTCTATACTAGTTTCTCTATTCGTATGTTTAGCCGATGAGGATGAGGATGAAAATTGAATTTGCATTTTCAATCGATGCATCTTCATTTCAGAGTATTATGTTTTAAAGTTTTAGCATATCAGATGAGGCAAACTAACAGTTCTTAGGCAAGAGATCAACATGAAATCAGATCTTTTGAAGTTATTTTGACGTGTATCAGACTCCAGAATATAAGTTTCTCTATTATCTACCAGTTAGCCTCTACGAAGGCCACTAACCAATTTGTCGAGCGTTCCTTAATGATAAACCATTAGTTTCAGTGTCCCTTTCCTGCATAAGATAGGATTTCATTTATATTTTTTCCCTTTTTAGTTGGAAGAAGCTATTATGTCACCAACCTATGCATAATATTCGGTAATAAGACGCTGCTAGACTTCTTCATGGAAGAGCTATAAAGATGTGGATACTTCCACTTCTTATGTTTCCGCCTCAAGGAAAACCTTTCAGTACATTCATTAAGTTTCAATTCCAAATGACTTATCTTCAATTTTTGCTTGTGAAAGTAAACGTCTTAAATTGTTGCCGAGTAGGTTCTCTCGTAACTTAATTGATTTGAAATGGAATGTTATATGATGTCTGGGGGCTTCTGCATTGTAGAAGCCACTTTGATGGTAAATGACCTACAAGGCTACAAACATTAGGCAAATGGTAGCGGTTGGGGGATGATGAAATGATTAACAAATTCATTACTGCCTTTGTTCACGGTGCTACTTCTGGTTAAGAAAACTATACAATAATGATGGTTATGATTTGTATTTTGAGAGACTAGATTTTCTTAAAAAGTTAGAATCTGTATTTATGCTCGAGCATATCGCTAATTCAACTTTTCCCATATAGTTAAAGAAAATTGGTTTGAGGGGTACCTTAGTTTCATCATGGGGATAGTACCTTAGCTTATGCTCTATTGGTACCTTAGTTCAACTTTTCCCATATTTATGCTCTATTGGTACATTAGTTTCATCATGGAAATAGGATAGTATTTTGGTCTTGGAATAACAATTCATCCTCTTTAAGGGGTTTCTTTCCTCATTTTCTTTTGTTACCTTAGTTTCATCATGGAAATAGGATAGTATTTTGGTCTTGGAACTACAATTCATCATCTTTAAGGGATTTCTGCCCCATTTGATGTGTTCTTCTAAAGGAATGTGAATTACCTGTGTTGGAAGTTGCCACTTTGTGTTGTGGTAAGAGTATGACATGTGTGTCTTTGATGTCTGGTGATTATGTCCCAATATTCATGTTTTCTATTGAGTGTATTGTGTAACAATTGTACAAGCCGATAGTATGCATAACACACTTTATATACTTCTCCATGTAATTTTTTTTCCTTTTTATAAAAGGTGTGTAGATTGAGATGAGCTTTAAGCGGATGCAATCCATATACAAAGAGAAGTCCACTTATGAAAAGGTCAAAAATACCATTAATCTTAAAGGCATCCTCGCAGAAGAAGCCATCTTTCTTATTAGTCAAAAACTAGACTTTCCCTGGTCCCCTGGGTCTTTGTAACTAGCTTGCCTGAGCCTGCCTTGCATACTGATTTCCTCTGCTCTCTAAATCTAGTCTGTCGTCAGTCTTGGATTGGTCTTCAGTTGATGTGTAAGAGGGATCCATCCCGTTAAAAGGTGTTGAGTAAGGGCACTTTCTGTTGCCACTCAACGAGTAAGCGCTGCAAAGTGAGTAGGAAGAGGGCCGGATTCTTCTTTCTTTACTTGATAGGTCTTAAGTAGGGGTGGCAAATTGAACCCAAACCCATTAATCAACCCAAACCCATCACTAAAAAATAGACCCAACCCAACCCATTTATTGGTTGGGTTAGAATGGTCCAACCCGGCTAACCCATTTATTAATTGGGTCAACTAAAATGACCCAATAAGTCATGAACATGACCCAAAAAAAAATCCCAGGTATGTCTCTCTACCATTTCCCTCCCCTGACCCATTTCTCTCGCCTCTCTCTCTCTGTTCATGTATGTCTCTCTCTCTCTTCTCCTCCTGCTCCTCCCTCCCTCTCTCTCTCTCTCTCTCTAAACTACAGTGTCTAAATAAAATCCCAGGTAATTTATTTTGCAAAATTCCTTCGCATTTCATGGGTCTCTCTCTGTCTTGGGAGAGCGGTAGAGTTGGGAATGTAAAGTTTTATGTACGGAAATGCCCTTGCGCTGTATGGAACTTGACGAATTCGGCCACGGTTTCTTACCACACTCGCAAATATTCTCTCTAATCTGTGTTGCATTCAAACTCTAGATGACAATTTCGTTCAGACAGATCTTTGATCTTTTTTGGCATTTTTCAATTTTGCATCAAACTTTTGTAAATTATTGATTCATCTAGACAAGAGGAATCGGAAAAGTAAAAAAATTTGACCGAAACTCATAATTTTTTAAATAAAGACAAAAAATAAGTAAAAAAGACAACTTATTTTACTTATTTTTGTTTTTTTTTTTTAAAACATTATGAGTTTCGATCAACATTTTATACTTTTTTTTATTCCTCTTGCCGAGAAGAATCAATGAGTCACAAAAGTTTGACGCAAAACTAGTAAATGCAAAAAAAAAATGAATAAAGACAAAAAAAATAAGTAGACTCATAATTATGTAATTGGGCTAATGGGCGGGTCGGGTTTGTTTTTAAATAAATGGGTCGGGCTGGGTATGGGTAACTAGACTCATAATTAATGGGTTTAAATGGGTCATTGACCCATAATGACCCATTTAAGAGCCAACCCACTTACAACTTACCCATTTTGGCCCAAACCCACCCATTTGCCACCCCTAGTCTTAAGGAAGCAATTGACTTTGAGGATGCATTAGTCTGATAATTAACCCGTTCTCTATGAACCTGACTCCTATGACCTTAGAGCCTTTTCTGTCTAGAGAAGGGTTGCCCTCTCTAGATTCCCAACAACAGTAGACGAGCAAAGTTTTTACAATAATTCTTGATGCCATGTCACCAATTCTTTTCTCTCTTTATAAAAGCCATCAAAATGACGTTTACGTGCATACCTATGCCCGACTTTTATACTAGTCCATCTAAAATTCTAAGCCTATTGAATGGAATTGTATTCTGTCTTATGTCCTTGTTAGGCACATCTCTTCAATCTATCAAATCTGTCAAATATGACATCTCTCTATAGTGTTGTTGACATGCCTTTGCAAAGGCCATTAACTGAAGGTTTGTAGAGTAGTGAACAGTTAAGTCTTATTCATTTTGGTTAGGTATCGTTAATTCATTAACTGTTCTAGTTGCATATTAGTCTAAGGGGTATGCCGTATGGTATCCCAATATATATTATTGATGCAAGATTGCCATGAATTGTCTGACAATTTGAATTTTCAGTATATTGATTTCTTTGTTCCATTGAGAAATAACTTCATTCTGAAGGTTTTATTTTGTTCTTAATGATCCTTGTTATTGATGACATCAAATTTTAAGTTTCATAATGTTTCTTGTTCCTCACCATGCCGAAGGACCTAAATGAATAACACAAGTTCCAAGTGGTTTGTGGGGGATTCATTATCGGCTTTTTACATGATGCAACTGCTGGAAGATGACGTCTTTTATACCATTCAAAACAATGCTTCAAAAGTATTGGTCAATAGAACATTGAAGAAAAATTAACCTATAAATTTGCCTTGGTTGATTATACGGTTATACCCATCTTTATAAATGCGACTAGTTTACCTCATTTCCCCCTGCCCCCTCCCCTCTTTCCCCGTTATTTTCTATTATAGTTTCCCCTCTCTTTTTCCTTAAAGTTCATTTGCATCCCTTTGCAAAGATATCCAGGGTCCATTTTCAATGTTCTAAAAGTTGCTAGGCGCTAGTCGGGCGGTCGGCCATGTTCGAGCTATTAATCGGCGATTAATTCTTTGTTTTAGAACACTGCCATTTTCTGCTAGTGGACACCTTAACGCCTTAGGTGACGTTCCCTGGAAGTAGCTTTTGAAGGTTGTGTGCAAATTTTACCTATCAAATTGAAAGTCACTGAGCATCTCTGGAAGTAGCTTCTGTTAGGAAGGAGAACTTTTTTAAGATGACTTTTTACATCAAATTTTTGAATGGTACGTCCAGTACCGTTACTACCAGATGTTTCGGTCCGCACCGGCCAGTACGTCGAGTACGGGCAACATTGGATGTTCCGGGCATTACCGGATGCTCCAGTTTGTCTCGATCATTTACTGGATCTTGGCAGGTACAGGAAACGTATTTTTCTGTAGTTGATTGCAACTGGTTATTTCATAATTACTTTCAAGTTGAGCCTTTTAATGTTATATTTAAGTGAAATTATTTAACTTGTCCAAACTCTTGTTATTCATGTCACACATCCACCATGCCCTTCTCTTCTTGTATAGAGGCTTTTTTATTTTATTTTATAATTCTTTGTTTACAGATGTATTTTCATTGTTAAAAAGTATTTGAATGATGTGATTTGTTGTTTTATTATGTTAATTCTTTATGTCTCTTCATCATGTATGACGTAGATCAATCGCTACACTTTAACACATATTACTCGGCACCCGATGGATGTATCCAAGTCCATGTAACATGGGCTGCAATGGTATTTTCTTTGGGGTGGTGTATCATCTTGTGGATTGTGACATGGTGTAAGCCCATTAGAGCAGATGGCCTAGGTATTAGGAGATTAGAGATTTATAATAGTATGTTTAAGTCCAACCACTCTGGAATGGCATTTGAGGATTCAAAATCATGATATGTTTTAGTGTAGGCTTTGGGATTTTGAACTTTTTTGTTGTATCCATTGGGAGTTTGGGTTCGTGTGTGTATAAAGTATAAAGGGTTCATTGATCCTCTCCCTAGTCAGCAATTACCTAGGTGAGTTGGTAAACGAATTTACCCTATTGCCCATTGACAATAATCTTTGTCTGTCAACTATCTAGCATGTCAGGGATCCCCTCTCTCTCTCTCTCTCTCTCTGTCTCTCTCTCTCTCTTCTTTATGATAAGGACATAGATTGGACTAATGGTTTCTCTGGGTAATCTCTAAACAGGTGCATGGTCCAATAAAACAGATGTTTTTGCATTTGGTGTTGTACTTCTGGGGCTCATAGCAAAAAGAGTGTTTGATTTAAAGAAGAGAAAGGAGCTGGGATTACTTAATTATGTTCATATCTGGGCCTGGACGGAGTGTGGAAAACCTCAGTCCAAGATTTTTGGTGTTAAAGATAAACTTCAGTCCAAGTTGTGGGGAATGTTCAAGAAACACAAGGAGTCTCAGTTGATCAATAAGTCACTTGTGGATAAAAGCCTCGAGAATGATGAACACTTCGATGCTGGTGATGGAGTCGAAATCACAAAACTCGCGATGCGCTGTGTGGAAGAGTATCCAGAGCAACGACCAACGATGAAAGAAGTTGTTCGCTGTCTGCGAGAATTAGATGTGGTCAAGAAATTCAGTTGTTTCGTACTTCCTAAGATGTCTGTTGCTAGCAGAGGTGGTGTTGTTCCAGGTTTGACTTGAGAGTTGAGGTTGGTGGATATGTTGCTAGTAGTTTTTATGTTGCAACCGAGTATTAGCACCATGTTTATTTTAGCGCAATCAAAATACAAATTTTATGGCACTATGTATTTATGTGGTACTGTTGGAAAATGGATACTTCCTAATGTTAATGGCCTATGTTGTGTGTTGTGAAGTGTCCTTTTAGGCAGTGACACTTTCTAATGTTAATATTTTTCCAAGTACCAGTTTGGAGGGAGAGACATCTCCCATCTCGGTTATAGGTATGATTACGATTTTACTTTAAAAGTGTTTGATTTTTCCTGCTACAGTTCTACGTATTCAGTACACGTGGAATGGTGTTTATAAAGCGTCGGTTTGACTCTTGATGAATTTTTTAATACGTTTTTTTTGCAAGGTTTGAGTTATTTTGTCCTTGAAAGTGGTTTTGTTGATGCTTTAATTAAAGATGGCGAAAGCGTGTAGCGAGATAGATATTTGTTTAAGAATAGAAGTTAACTCCCTCCATATTTGTTTGTTTGTCCATTGTTATTATTCTACACGCCTTAAAAAAGTTGTACATATATTTCTATATGAACCTTTAAAAATATGCAATAAGAATCTTATTTAATAGATCTCAATTAATTCTATTGTAAGAAATTTTCAAAAATCATGAAATGCATTGTAAATTAAAAAATATAAACAATTTGTAACATGAAAATGAATCAATAATTCAGAGGGAGTAATTAATTTGTACATTGTTATTTGTTCGAGATTCTAAACTTGGGACAAAATATGGATATGTTATATAATTGGTGTCTTCTTCGTTCCTTATTCTACCGTACCAAAATCCGCCCTGATAACCAAATGGGAGAGGAGAGCTGTTCCATGACCGAACTAAATGGGTTTCGAGTATTTCACTTTGTAGATGTCGTCGGGGTTGAACAAGTGTGCGAAAAATCAATTTGATCGGATATTATTAAGTGCCTGATCAGAACACATATAAGTTGGAAATAACGTGTTCCATGGGGTTTGATCTATTATTTCATATCCATTCTTTTCAAAATAAAAGTGTATGTTGGAAATAACGGGTTCCAGTGGGTTTGATCTATTATTTCAGATTCTTTTCAAGATAAAAGTGTTTGGATCAGACATTTAATGATATCCTGTCGAACTAATTTTTTGCGTACTTGTTCTCCTTGACGAGGTCTACAAAGTGAGTGTTTTCAATCGTAACCGGACGGTGTTTAAAAAGTGTGCCTACGGTGTAATTTCAGAAACAATAGAGGAGGCCTTTGAAATTGGGATAGACTTGACAGAGGTCACTGCAATTTACTTTGCCTTCTAGAGTACGATTTCGTTCCACCACTCGGAAGCAGGGGGGACTGGGGAGTCGGTGTCTCAGGAAAACGGACTGTTTCGTTTGCTCCTTTGATTTGTGTTAGTTAACTTAGTTGAGGGATTTCCTCGATAGGGTTTCTGCACCCATCTGGCTTAGAGCATCTCCAATCCAAGACCTTCCAAATTTCTATTTGAGAGGATCAAATTAATCTATTTTATTTGAAAAGTAGATTTAGAGGATTGTACTATTTATCTCAACTCCAACTCAACATTCTATTTCTCAATTCCAACACATATTTGAAGGAGATCTTCTATTTTTTCCTTCATCCTTTATATTTAGAGGATCAAAGTTCATCCTCCCAAATGAATGAGAGTTTTAGAGGATGGGTTGGAGAATGTTTTTATTTCAAAATGAAGATATAGAGTATGGGTTGGAGATGCTCTTGTATGTAAGAATTAACAAATGTTAATATTTTTGCATTGACTGTAATCTTGTGGACGAATGAGAACTGTTATGATCACTCCATCGGTCCAACTATACATCCATTTGCGTGTATTTTGTACTTCGTATGGAGGGGTGGGCATCCTGTTCTTGTCGTGTTGTCTCTTGTTCGTGTCGTTGTGTTTTGTTTGTGTCAGAATTATTTTAACCCTGACCCGATTTGATTAGCTTTTCGTGTTGTTGTGTCGTGTCCTTTCATAAATTTCCATCCCACCTTGCGTCGTGTTTGTGTTGTGTCATCTCATGTTCGTGCCAGAATTCTCACAACCCTAACCCGAAATGTTAGCTTTTCGTATTGTCGTGTCGTGTCGTGTCATATTCGTGTTCCGTGTTAGAAATAGCTAATTCTAACCCGTTAACTTCGCGTCGGGTCGGAAATCCCCACCCCAAGTGTGTCTGTGTGCCTTTTCTGAATTGGGTTTGGTCAAGACTAACTTTAGCCTAGGCTCTTTCATTGGCTTCCGATCCCATATCTTAGTTTTCAAACTTTCTGTATTTTAAAGCTACAAAATTATGTGCATTTGTATGGAAGAAAGTGCAGTACTCTTATTTTTGTTCAATTTCCTTCTAAAGCAAAATGAGCTTGGTGTTACATTAACGGAAACCAGATTTAAAGTATCTCCCACAAATGCCTTGATTATTTCCCATTTTCATGATATGATTTCTGTTTGGTACGTGTGTTTATTTGTGCCTGGATATTCTTCTATCTTATCTCTACACGAATGAAAAATCTTTGAAGGTATGGAATCAGCTACTGATTTGGTTGAATACAACTATGAAGTGCTGGCCTCTTTCACTGGGGGATTCAGTGAAGAAAACTTTATTGGGAAAAACTTTATATGGAAAAGTGTTCCGGGGAAAAATTCAGCAGGATTCAGAGACACAAGAGGTTGTGGTCAAAAATAAAATATGGGTAGACAGTATGAGAGATGTGACTGCTCCAGAACTTCAAAAATCTTGATTTGATGTATGTAGCTGAAAGGACTTATTTGACTGAGTTGGCTATTCTTTTCAGGGAGTTGGTTATTATTTTCCTGCATTTTCATCATATAACAATACGATTCATGTATGCAGAATGAAATTAAGTTGCTGACAAATTCAGACCTGAAAGGGCATCCAAATTTGGTGAAGTTAATTGGATTCTACTGTGAAACTGAATGGCTGGGAGTTGTATATGAGCTAAAACTGCTGGATACATTAGAGAAACTAATTCTTTACGGTGACCTAATTGCATTTCCTATCCATTCATGACCCATGAAAATGTTATTTTTTGTGTCAGATATTGTTGATTTGGCCAAAAGAAAGAAAATTAATTGATAATAGATAATTTTTAAGTCACAGAGACATTGGCTAGAATCTAGAAAATAGAGTCACTTTCAGTAGTGTGTTGTATGGTAACCAGTCGTTTTGTATTTATAGATGATTTTACATGGCTTGCACGAATAAAGGTAGCCCTCGAATTTGCATGTATCCTAGAATGTTTGCATGATCAACAACTCTTGCATCGGAGTATCAACGCAGCTCATTTAATGATTGACTAGGTGAGCCTTCGTCACTTATACTAACAATGTTCATCGAGAGCTTGTAGGGTAAGTTGATTGTACCAGCCCGAATTGTGATCTTTGATGCAGGATTTTAGTCCAAGATTATTCGACTTCGCCATGCTTGTTGGCGGAGGTTTTGGTGAAATTCATTCCCGTGAAAATGGATCTGGGTGTCATGGCTATGTTGATCCAGTTATTGGTTTGACAGGTTAGCATCTTAATGTTACTTGCATACTTTTTACTTGAAACTCAGGAACATCAGTGCACTTTTTATTTTGTTGATTTCTTAATTCCGTCTTTGTACAAGTTCACAGAATTGTGGAGTAGATTATGGATATGAATATGGTTAAGGGAAAGTATTATCCCAGACTTTATCTAATAGATATGGACCCTCATTTCCAAGCCTTGCTGCCAAAGATTGGTTTTTTCAATGATTCTCCGCATGATGGAGGAGTGATGTGTTCAGAGGTGAAATTCTAGTTGACAGTTTACTTTTGACACGAAAGAACTCCCCCACAAGTTACATTGTTTGAAATTAATGGGTTATCACTTCTAGTTTTAGAGTATATCAATGTTGCCCTATTGTTTGGAATTGACACTTGTATTGTAACCTTGTAGGGAATATGCTAATTAACACTCTTGAGTTGTTCCTGAATAAGATAGGATTTCAGTCTGCTTTTTGTTGTTGATTGCAATTGGTTATTTCTAATTACTCTCTAGTTGAGCCTTTTAATGTTATATTTAAGAGAAATTATTTATTTCCCACTTGTCCCTTGTTATTCATGTCACAAAACAACCATACCCTTCTCTTCTTGTATAGAGGCTGTTTTTTTTTTTTTTTTTTGTTATAGCTCTTTGTTTACAGATGTATTTTCATTGTTAAAAAGTACTTGAAATGGTGTGATTTGTTTATAGCTTTTTCATTGTTTTTTTTATCATTTTTTATTTATAGTTATAATGTTCTATTTTCATGTCTAATTTTTTCTCGTGGCGAATAGAATATTATTGAAAAATTAGAAAATGTATTATATCGATAAATCCAAAACTACCCCACAGGTACAGACCGGTACAAGTATGTACCGTAAGGTCCGTAACAATATAAAAACGGGATGCTTGCCGATACGAGATTGATAACTTTGTCTTAGTAAGAAAAATGGGACGCTTGATTCATAACTTTGTTTTACATTAAAGCACTAGAACGATTGAACCAAAGTGATTGTGCATATGCAATCCAAAAAAGTGAGCACCTGTTCAATCACTCAATGGCTGCACAAAGGTGGGCATCTAGGGTTTTAGAGATGCTTGACTTTTGGTTTGGGGAATTCATTTAGGTAAAGCTGTTAAGGTTTTGAGGTCAGAGATTGGTTTTTAGCCCTTTAGATGGGAGTGGAGGTTGGGAGGAGATGGACAAGGTTCTAGCTGAATTTAAAATTCAGCTCGTATGAGGGAAGGTTGGAGTAGAGTTGATGATTCCTGAAGGTCTCACAGAAGGAAAAGTGTTGTGTATACCAGTTTTTCAGAGTAATGGGAGTCACGGGAGTAAGGTGAATTCGAGGAGCAATTGCGGTATACATGAAGTTTTCTTATGGATGATAACGCATTTAGATGATACCAAGGTTTAAGGTGGGATTTTAGGAAGTCTTTAAGTATGTCTGGAAAGTTCCTAGTGCAGATTTCCTTCGAGAGTATTCATACATGCAGGAGGGTCTATCGTCCAACCTTTTATTTGGTTTTATTGCTTGGTGCTTTTTTAAAGTCCATTTCGATTTGGGTTGGGTGGGCTTGGTGGCGGTTTCAGAGATAATTTTGGTGGGGAAGGGGGGTTGGGGGTGGAAGCAACCTTTTTTTTCGTAGGGAGGAAGCTCACTTTAACTAAATTATGGTGTCTAATCTTCCTACTTTATGTATGCCTTTTTTCGTCACAATTCCTATTTCGGTTGCTAGTAGGAATATCGTTTTGACTAAAAAGATGAACTTAAAAGAAAGAAGCATATAAGGGGAGATGAGGTATAAAGTAGATCAATTCGTACACTTTAACACGTAGTACTCAGGACCCGATGGATGTATCCAAGTCCATATAACATAGACTGCAATGGTATTTTCTTTGGGGTGGTATCATCTTGTGGATTGTGACATGGTGTAAGCCCATTAGAGTGTTGGGAAATCGGAGCCTCTCGCTCGACTCACAACGAACAAAAAACACATAGGATCTTGGGATACTATCGTCACAGAAAACAAATCAGAGAAAGAGGAACAGAAAACAGAACACACAGATATACGAGGTTCGGCAACTTGCCTACGTCCCCGTGAGTCACACCAGTCCACTATGAACGAAAGACAATGAAAGATTATAAGTCTTCTCTTTCCTCTCTGAGAAAAGTTTTCTCTTGCACTTTCTTTCACTAGAAACCCTCTCTAGAAATTTTCTCTCTCTGTGCAGTCGCTCTAAAAATAATGAATACCGCAACTCATATTTATAGGCAAACCCTAAGTGACAACTGGACCCTCCAGCCAACTTGGGCCGCGGCCCACGGCCCATCTTGGCTGCGAGCTTGCCTGTCGCGCGCTATCTGCCGCAAGCCTGACCGTGCTCCTACTTGTCGTGGAACTTTCATCGTTGGTCGCGGATCTGTGTTGCTGAACCCTGTTGCTGAAAGTTGTCTGCATCCCCAACAATCTCTCACTTGAAGATAACTGAAACAAACTAATATCAACAACCTCAATCAATAGCAGACGTAGTAAACTTCACCCCTCCTAGTGCCACTCCGGCCCTCCAACTCCTCACGTGCGAAGGCCAACTGAAGTTGAGCACAACTTCAGTTTCTCGATGGCGACTGACTTTGTCAACATATCTGCTGAATTTTGGCTCCCCAAAATCTTTTCCAATAACAGCTCCCCTTCTTCCAAAAGCGAGCGTATGAAATGGTACCTTAAATCAATGTGCTTCGTTCTGGCATGAAACACTGGATTTTTCGCAAGGTGTATAGCACTCTGGCTGTCACTAAAAAGAACACTGTTCTCCTGCTTCAAACCCAACTCACCCAGAAAAGCCTTCAACCAAATCGTCTCCTTAGCGGCCTCCGTGACTGCTACATACTCAGCTTCTGTCGTGGACAAAGTTACCAACTTCTGCAGATGCGAGACCCAACTCACCGCTGTTGATCCCAAAGTGTAGACATAACCTGTGGTGCTTCGCCTTGTGTCGTGATCACCCACGAAATCTGCATCCACATATCCTCTCACCACCAAATCTTCTCTCCCAAAACACAATGGCACATCCACGGTCTCGCGGAGATACCTCATTATCCACTTGACGGCTTCCCAATGCTGCTTCCCTGGATTGCTCACGATGTCTGGCCGCGTGCAGACCATCGCGTACATCAGACTACCAATGGCCGAGGCATACGGTACCTTGGTCATGTGCTCCTTCTCAGCATCTGTCTTCGGAGACTGAATGTCAGAAAGTCTAGACTGACTTCCCAGAGGCGCACCAACTGCCTTGGAGTTCTGCATATTGAACCTTTCAAGAACCCGTTCAATATACTCAGCTTGACTTAACTTCAAGACCCCTTGAGTTCTGTCCCTGCTGATCCTCATTCCAAGTATCTGCTTCGCTGCACCCAGATCTTTTATAGCAAACTCTGCTGCCAACTGTTGCTTCAACTTGTTTGTCTCGAGTAAATAAGACCCCGCTACAAGCATATCATCTACGTAGAGTAGCAAGATTATGTAGCTTGACTCACATCGCTTAAGGTAGCAACAGTGATCTGCGTGGCACCTCGTGTAGCCACTGCGCTGCATGAAACTGTCAAATTTCTTGTACCACTGTCTGGGAGCCTGTTTCAACCCATATAGACTCTTTTTGAGCTTACACACCATCTCTTCCTTGCCTTCCTCAATGAAGCCAACAGGCTGCTTCATGTAGATTTCTTCATCCAAGTCACCATGAAGAAACGCAGTTTTAACATCCAACTGCTCAAGGTAGAGATTTTCAGCAGCCACCAAACTCAATACCACTCTGATAGTGGTCAGCTTCATAACTGAGGAAAAAATCTCCGTGAAATCAACCCCTTCTTTATGTTGAAAGCCCTTTACAACCAATCTGGCCTTTAACCTCTTGCTGCCGTCGCTCTCCTGCTTGACGCGGTATACCCACTTATTCTATAGCGCCTTCTTCCCCGCGGGAAGCTTTGCCAACTCCCAAGTCACATTCGGGTGAAGAGAATCCATCTCCTCTAGCATAGCACGTTCCCACTTCACAGCGTCACTGACTTGTAAAGCCTTGTCATAGCAAGACGGTTCCCCGCTATCTGTCAAAAGCAAATAATACAACGACGAAAGGTATTTTGGATTTGGTTTGGGTACCCTAGTTGATCTCCTTACCGTGGCTGCCGGTGAGCTAGACTGTGTCTCTAGAACTGCCCCAGACTCTATCCGCGAGACTGCCTCATCCGCCCGGTCAAATCCCGACTCATCCCCACTGCTTTCTGGAAAATCCTCCAAACTAAAGTACTCGGGTGACTTGCTATCCTCTGGCGCAACCACCCCCGCGGGACCCTCGCGATCCTGTGTAGAACTCCCACTGCATTGTCTGTTATCCCTGTCCTTGTACAGCACCGACTCATTGAATATGACATCCCGGCTTCTGATTATCTTCTGATTTTTCTCATCCCAGAGACGATAACCAAACTCATCGCCGCCGTACCCAATGAACGTGCACTTCAGTAACTTAGCATCTAGCTTGTCTCTGACCTTGTCGGTGAGGTGGACATAAGCAACACAACCGAAAACTTTCAAGTGTGAGAAATTTACCTCTTTACTGCTCCAAACCTCCTCCGGTATCCCAAAGTTCAACGGAACTGATGGCCCATGGTTGATCAAGTACACTGCTGTACTGATAGTGTCTACCCAAACTGCTTGGGCAACCCCGCGTGTATCCGCATGCTCCACGCACGCTCTGTTAGAGTCCTGTTCATCCGCTCCGCGATGCCATTCTACTGCGGAGTTCCTGGAAGAGTCTTCTCTAAACGGATCCTGAATAGAGCACAGGCTCTCTTGTACTCTCCCAGTTCATACTCTCCCCCATTGTCTGACTTCAGATACTTCACCTTCAAGTCTGTCTCATTCTCTACTCTGACTTTCCATTTCATGAAAATTTCAGATACCTCTGACTTGTGTTTCATGAAGTAGACCCATATTTTTCTCGAGTGATCATCGATGAAAGTAACAAAGTACCTCGACCCGCCAAGAGAATGCACTGGCGCGGGACCCCATACGTCTGTATGAACAAGCTCCAGCTTGTTTGGCTTGGGAGGTCTACCACTTTTCTGGAAACTAACCCGCCTCTGCTTGCCGAAGATACAGTCTTCGCACATGTCGAAATCCACTGACTCAACTGGCAGCTTCCCCTGTGTCTGCAGAACCTTCATCCCCTTCTCGCTCATATGTCCCAACCTGTCGTGCCACAAACTTGAACTCACTAGGCTCTCTGGCAGCGGACCTTCCGCAAGCCTACCCTCGCGCGGTACCACCTCCGCGAGACCCTGGCGGTCCTCGCACGGGACCACCCCTGCGAGTCCCTCCGATGGCAAGTGAATGACTCCCATGTAAAGTTATTTGAATGACTCCTATGTGAAGTTAAATAGAGAGTACCTACTTTCTTTCCGTTCGCTACCACCATGGTACCGTTGGAGACCTTCCACGCGTCTCCTGTGAATGTCGAGGTATAGCCCGCTGCTCCCAGTTGCCCAACTGAAACAAGATTCCTCTTCAGCTGCGGGACGTGTCTGACATCCTTCAAACACCATTTAAGCCCCTGCGTTTCAATCTGCACATCACCCATTCCCACTATACTGCATGGCTCATCATAGCCCAAGTATACTTGCCCAAAGTCGCCTGCTACATAGTTCTTCAGAACACCCTTGCTAGCAGTCGCGTGGAATGAGGCGCATGAGTCAACCACCCATGACTCCGCGATATTGCCCATCGAAAGAATAAAGTGCATCCTGCACGATTTGGGCCTCCTGCTCACCATTATTTTTCTTTGGAGCCTTGCAGACTGAGGACATGTGACCCGCCTGGCACAGTTCCAACATTCACCTTTGATGCCGCGTACTTGTGTTTTGCCGCGAGACTTCTTGCCGCGCGACTTCGACCGACTCTTATTCTGGTTCTGATCACCCCTAGTTTGGCCTCTGCCCCTCTGCTCAATACTTAGAGTTGAGCCTGAACCGCTAGAGCCCGACGCTCCTTCGAGCGATTTCCTTCTAACTTCCTCAGTCAGAATCAAACTGACTATATCATTCAGTTTGAGTTTCTTCTTCCCAGCCTAGTTACTCACCGCGGTAACTGTACCCTGCCAGCTCTCTGGCAACTGAGACAAGATCAACAAGGCTTGAACCTCATCATCGAAATTAATACCAACAGAGATTAACTGGTCCACTATTGTATTGAACTCGCTGAGATGCTTCATAAACGAACCTCCTTCAGGCATTTCGAAATTGAACAACTTCTTCATCAAGTGCACCTTATTTGCCGCGGACGGTTGCTCATACATCTCCGCGAGCGCGTCCATCAGATCGGATGCGGTTTTTTCTTTCAGTATATTGTGCGCGACAGACTTCGAGAGTGACAACCGGATCAGCCCCATCGCCTTCCGATCAAGAACATCCCATTCTTCGTTACACTCTCCTATTTTCTTCCCATTTTCTTTACCAAGCAACGACCGATGAAGATCCTTCTGGTACAAATAGTCCTCCATCTGCATCTTCCAGAAAGCAAAGTCTGATCCATCGAACTTCTCGATCTTCGATTTTCCTTCTTCTGAACCCATAGCTCCCTCGGAAATTCGGACTGCCCAAAAGCTTCAATCGAAAAACTGTTGAACACCCTTACCGCAACCTGGCTCTGATACCAGTTGTTGGGAAATCGGAGTCTCTCGCTCGACTCACAACGAACAAAAAACACACAGGATCTTGAGATACTATCGTCACAAAAAACAAACCAAAGAAAGAGGAACAGAAAACAGAACACACAGATATACGAGGTTCGGCAACTTGCCTACGTCCTCGGGAGCCACACCAGTCCACTATGAACGAAAGAAAACGAAAGATTACAAGTCTTCTCTTTCCTCTCTGAGAAGAGTGTTCTTTTGCACTTTCTCTCACTAGAAACCATTTCTAGAAATTTTCTCTCTCTGTGCAGTCGCTCTAAAAATAATGAATACAACAACTCATATTTATAGGCAAACCGTAAGTGACAACTGGACCCTCTAGCCAACTTGGCCCGTGGCCCACGGCCCATCCTGGCCACGAGCCTGACCGCGCTCCTACCTGTCGCGGAACTCTCCGCGCTGGTTGCGGACCTGTGTTGTTGAACCATGTTGCTGAAAGTTTTCTGCATCCCCAACATAGAGCAGGTGGCCTAGGGATTGGGAGATTAGGGATTTATAATGAAGCATTATTCCCCAACTAGTTGTGGTGATTCCCATTGGAGTTGGATAGTTTCGGAGGTAAGTGGTGTCATTTAGATGTGGAATGTGTTCGTATAATTAGGCTTCTTCCGAGGTAGGCATTTCTCAGGGGAAAGACTTATTATGGAAAGGGACTAGAATGGTTTCTATGATTTTGTTTGTCCTGTTAAAAACTGAGAGTTTGTAATGGCAAAAGGGTTAAGTTTTGGAGGCAAGGAACAAACCTTTTTAGGGAGCATTCCCGGCTATTGTTAGCCTGTGAGGTTGGCTAGGATTAAGACGTAGAGGTAGCAAATTATGTGCGAAGCGATTGTAATTAAAGTGTTTGGGGACCTTTCTCTCAGAACCCCTAAAAAGCATAAATACGAATATGGGATACGGATACGATACAATACAGATACGCAGATACGTGATTTTTTCAAAAAGAATGATACGATACGTTGAATATAAAAGTAAATAAAAAATATATTATGTATAATTTTTAATTCCTAAAATTTCATTAATGACTAAAGTTTTCCATACACAAGTTCACCATTTCACATGCCGAGAGAGATATATTTACGTATAGTTATATATATGACTGTATTGATATAGTGATATATATTTACATACATATAACAAGAGAGAGAGACTTACAAGGTTGTCGAGAGAACGGATATTGTCGGTGTGTTTCTAGTGTCAATTGATGGGGGAAAAAGAAAAATATAGTCCTACTTGCGTCGAAAAAGAGCCCAAAATCCTCCAACTACTGTCCGACCATCCCAACATCCTCCAACTCTACCAGGTACATACATTCTCACACCAAATCCTGTTCCCAAAACAAGGCAAGATTGTGCGCATTTGTACGTTTATGACGAAATTTTCGGTTGTTACCCTATCGAGCTGAACAAAATTGTATTCATTACCCATGGGCTTGCCCCAGCGGAACAGGAAGGGTCCTTGCCTAGCTTGGGGCACGGTTCGACTCCTCCCCAAGGTTGATACCGCAAATTACCTGCTGAGTCAAGGTGGTGGTTTGCTTCGGATCATCTAAAAGTTAATGTTTTATGAATGGGTCCAATTAGTGGCCAGTCCATCCTTGGTGATAAAAAGATAAAAAATTACTCCGAAAAATTGTAATGAGTTGACAATAGAATTTTTATTTTTTTATATAATTTTGGTCAAGGCAGTTAGTCAAGGTTAAAGCATTAGTGTACTCGTGTGAGGTCATAGATTTGAGTCCCGAGAAAAAATAAATTTGGGTCGATCAAGCAATATCTCTTGATGATCTCACCGAATGTGCAATCGGGCGCCCATATGGGGTTCTTGAGTTTTGTTCTGGTTTTTATTGGGTCCGCAGTTAATAGTGGAGGTAGAATTGGTTTCTGATGGATTGATGGAGGTATGCGTGTTCAAAACTTCAAATAATCTGATTTGTTAAAATTTGACGAAAAAACGTGTAGTACCAGCCTATTCAATTTTTGTAATGGAGTTGGTGGAGCTACTATCCCTTAAAGGAACAGCAGCCTGCTGTTTTGGCCAAGGGGGCCGTACTCCGGTCTTGCTCCAATGACCGGAAATGTTCACTTCGTAGAGCTCGTCGAGTTGAACAAGTATGTAAAAAATCAGATCGATCGGATATCATTAAGTGCCTAATTGAAACCATTATGTCTTGAGAAGAATGGATCCGAAACACTGGATCAAATATACTAAAAGTCATTATTGGCAAGTTATATGTGTTCTAATCAGACACTTAATGATATTCGATCAAACTGATTTTTTGCATACTAGTTCAACTCGACGAGCTCTCCGAGGTGAACGTTTTCGATCGCCGAAACAAGACCGGAGCGGGACCCCCTCGGTCGGGACAGCACGCTGCTGTCCCTTACAGCAGCTCCCCCCAGTCCTTTTGTAACTTGTTATGAATGACGTAAACAAACCAAATTTCTGGAGTCGTGGCAACTTGGATATACAAAATCTTTCGAAAGGATATTATTCGGTCTCTATCTTTCCTAACTCATTGTACCGGTCTTGTTTTAACCTAATTAATATCTCTTACTACGTACAATTTGGTTTTTCGAGTCAAGACGATTAGATGTTAGGAATTAGTTGTTAGTGGTTACGATAACGAATCGAGTACCTACTTCACGAAGACTAGAACTCGGAACCACGGTGTGGCGTTCAAAACTTTTAACTAACAATATCAATTTATATCTCAGGTATTCGACGACGAAAACTACCTCCACATAATCACAGACCTCTGCTCCTCCGCCGACCTCTTCCACAGCCTCACCACCTCCGCCCCCCTCCCTGAACCCTCCGCTGCCTCCATTCTCCACTCCCTAATCTCCGCCATCGCCTACTGCCATCGCCTAGGCATCTCCCACAGGGACATTAAGCCGGACAACATCCTCTTCGACTCTAATAGCAAATTGAAACTAGCTGATTTCGGGTCCGCAGATATGTTCAAAGAGGGGGCGGCAACGATGAGTGGGGTGGTGGGGACGCCGTACTACGTGGCGCCGGAGGTGTTGTCGGGTGGGGATTATAACGAGAAGGTGGACGTGTGGAGTGCTGGGGTGGTTTTGTATGTGATGTTGTCTGGGTTTGTCCCGTTTTGCAGGGAGACGGCGGAGGAGACTTTTGAGGCGGTGGTGAGGGGGAATCTGAGGTTTCCGATGAGGGTTTTCCGGGCGGTGTCGAATGAAGCGAAGGATTTGCTGAGGAAGATGATTTGTAAGGATGCTTCCAGAAGGCTCTCTGCTGAACTGAACAGGTTCTCAGTAAGTAGCTCTCCTTCAATTTCTCTGGCTCTCGTGCATGCATGTCCCATGTTTTGTTCCTTTTTGCTCCAGTTTTTTCTGCGACCAGGCAGTAATGTTTGGGTTCCCAATTGACTAAACATGTTAAAGCTCCAAACACTACTACAATAATAGATATATGTCACACTAAGGAGATTACAAAGATCATGATTTTCAGTGAAAGCATGATAAAAAATGGTGCTTAAAAGTTTTTATCATAGTTTAAGTCCAAAACTGAGATAAAAAGCAGGTTTTAGGGCGGAATAAAAGATCTCGCTCTTGCGGTAAGATAAAAGAAAAACAACCTCACCCTTGCAGCGTGATAAAAGATTTTAGGGCAGAAAAAAATGATAAAAAAGATCTCACTCTTGTGGCGAGATAAAAGAGAAAAGATCTCACTCTTGTGGCGTGATAAAAAAGAAAAAAGACCTCACCCTTATGGCATGATAAAAGATTTTAGGGCGGAAAAGAATGAGATAAAAGATCTCGCTCTTGTGCTGAGATAAAAAAGAAAAGATCTCACCCTTGTAGCGTGATAAAAAAAAACTTTAGCACTGAAAAAAGCCATATAAATGATTTCACTCTTACGGCAAGATAAAAAGCTTACCCATTTAGGCGCGCGGTCTGAATTTTCACGTGGGCGGGCTGGTACTCATTTTGGTGGGTTTTGAAAAGTTATGTGAGAAAAACGATATCGTTTAAGGACTTTGAAAAGTTCTTCTTTTTTTTTATTTTTTATACAAAACGTAAGAAGATAAGCCCTAATTACACTCATCTCTAAAAATCTTTACGTTTCATCATCATTTTTACACCCAAAAAGATCAAGAGAGAGAGAGAGAGAGAGAGAATGCAGATCCCACGACTAAATTCCACTAGTGCTCGATTTTCATGTGGGCGAGCTGTGATCTTTATGGTTTATTATAGTAGTAAAATTTAGTTATTTCGGATGTCTTCCAAGTGTTTGACACATTAGGTAAAAATAATAATTATATTATTATGGCTTAACCTTAGCTGAAAAGGATTAAAATCCAATTGGGAAGCCACCATAGAAATTGAAATTCAATATAAACACAAAATTCATGTGAAATGGTTAGTTTATAAAAAAAAATCTAAATTTGTCCATAATGTTACAATTTGCAGGTTGTGATGATTTTCATAAAGTTTGTCTATATCATGTTAATTGCATTTCAAAAAATTCAGCAAATTTTAAGGAAAAAAAGTTCTCATTTCAAGAAGTATAAATATTTTTGTTTACTTATAGTAACAGAAGTTCTTGGCTATCTTAGTGGTAAGGGCTTGGGAAATCAACCAAGGGTGCATGGTTTCGAAATTTGGCAATGACAAGAAAAGAAAGTCTAATAGGCACAAAGAAAACATCACGCGCAATGATTTTCCATCTCAGTTTACGGTGTGATTATTTTGAACTTTCAATCACGGTTATAAACCGTGATCTAAAGTGACACAAGAGAAACAATCATGGCTTATAACTGTGATAAAAGAGAAACGATCACGGTTTATAACTGTGATAAAATAGTGACTTACAATCACACCCTAATCTATCACGGTAGTAAAAGCGTGATGGAAAACTTACAATCACGGCCAATAGCTGTGATCTTTATGGTTTATTGTAGTAGTGAAAAAACACGGATTTTAAAATAGGACATTATCCTCACATCCATCTATTAAACGTTTGCTTAGCCGAAATAACTTGTTTTAAGTCCTTAAACTGTCGACAAACTTTTTAGGGGAAACTAACTCTAAAAGTTACTATTTCGAATCATTTACTTTGTTTAAATTTTCTTGTGTGCATATTAATTCATGTCTTTGAGTTTGATTAATTTTACGAATCTTCTTGTTAAATGCAGGGCATCCATGAATCATCAATGGAGGAGAGACCAGATCGATGACTGATATGACCTGAAAATTAGCATCGGAAGAATTGGGCGTCAATGTACATAGAGCACCCATGGATGCTTGAATGGTTGGACACAAGAAACCAAGAAACAGTTTTCTTTCTTGCAGATTTTCAGAGAGAGAAAGAAAGAGGAGGCAGAGTGCAGTGGATCTCTCCACCCTTCAAAGAACGAGGTTTTACCTGTTTGTGATGGTTTGGGAATCTTTAGCTACCCAATTAAAAAAACAAAAGAACAAATCTTGATGCAATATATGTAATTGACATATGAAAAGTGGTGAATAAAGGTGCCAGTGCAAAGGAGAGAATGAGAATCAAATCCTTGTCTTTTTAGTTAAGAGGAATTGATGCACTAGTGTTTCTATGTACCATACACATGAATGAGTTTTCTCTTTGAGTGATGAGAATATGCAAGAATCCTGAGTTGTGGTTAAGGAATTTTTTTTTTATCAGGAAAAAAAAATAATTTCGTAACCAGAACTCAGTAAAGTTTGTATGAGAATGCATCATTTGATTTTGTCTTAGGGGTCGAGGTGAAAGTAGATGGTACTAGTTTTTTTCCGATCAATTTCAATAGTAATTTTTGTGTGTGTTTCAATAGCACTTTGGTAACCACATTTTGTGATTATATTTTTGGTACCATATGATGTGTCCCACATAGATTGATTGAATGTGTTTGATTTCTCATAGAGTGGATCGCATTTTAGTGATGTATTGATGACACATTCCATGGTCACTAGGTATGAGCAACGTAGCGTTGCATTTGCTTAAAGTTTAGTTGTACTACTCTTTACAAATTTAATTCAAAATGCTCTCCAAACTTTGACCTCAGTGCCTAATAGACACTCAAATTTTTGTAAACTTCAATTTTACTCCTAAACTATTGCTCTGTCATTCAATCAGACACCTACTGTCTTTGTTAAATTGCTAACTGTTTGGGCGGTGGAAATTTGGGTTTCTCAGGGAGGAGAAATTTCAAAGGGGAGAGAGAGTGGGAGAAATTTCAGAGGGGAGAGAGTGGTGGGTCCCCTTTTTTTTGCCACATAGGCTGTTGTGCAAAATCTATTATCAATCTCTGTGTGGCGCTAGACAATTTCAAACACGGGACCTCTCGCACGGAGTCGGAGCTCCTTACTGCTTGTGCTAGACGTCCTACTTGAAATATACTTTGTTTTTTTTATATATATTCTATTTACTTCCCTGAATCACAAAAAAAAAAAAAATTCCTGACAATGTTAGTAGGCTGAATCCGCCCCTGCTTCTTCAAAGTCATTTTGTGGCGCACTGCGCACACCATGACATGGAAACACTGGCTGGCTTTCGGAGAAGTTAGCCACCACTCAAATCACGAAAATTTAGCCTTGTAGTATTAAGCATGAATTGCATCCAACTGGTATTGGAGGCTTTGGGGCTTAATATCGAATCCCCAGATCCGTCCTGCCTGAAGGTGACGAAGAGTAGCCACTCCATGCAGAAGCAGCAGCAATAGTAGCTTCCATTTAGTAATTGCCAACTTTGATCCTCTCAGCATGCGCTTGAAAATCAATACTGGCCTAATTAGGTGAAAACAACGTTTTTTAAAACAGAAACAGAAAGTGCAACTGATTCTAGCCCTATAATTAGATTGAAGAGGAAAGTCCACTTTCACCCCCTGTGATTATCGCCATGTGCGGATACACCCCCTGTGGTTTAAAAGTGTGCACATAACCCCCTGTGGTTTTCAAATTGTGCGGATAGACCCCCTGCCGTCATATTTTCCATCCATTTTAACGGAAGTGTATCTCACACACCTCTAGAATGTAATCTGAGTCGTTCATAATGTATTAAATAAAGAATAGAGTATCTCTGTAAAAAGTCATCTCGATCAGGCATCAATAACCCAGTGATCTAACTTGTAGTAAATTCAAATTTGAAATTTTAATTTCATAACAAAATCGATTTGACCATAAGCTTTTCATTTTTTGATTGACTTGAATTTTGGCATAGACGCAGTACTCATCAAAATTTATAATATCAACGGTTTGGATTCAACTTTTGGTATACGGGATGGTGTGGTTAGATTTAAACAAGATGAAGAATCAAGGGACGTGATGGGGGGTATAACGGTCTTTTAATGTTGTTTCCGTTAAAATGGATGGAAAATACGACGGCAGGGGGTCTATCCGCACAATTTGAAAACCACAGGGGGTTATGTGCACACTTTTAAACCACAGGGGGTGTATCCGCACATGTCGATAACCACAGGGGGTGAAAGTGGACTTTCCTCTAGATTGAAGTCATAGAACAACATAAAATTCAAACATAAAGTCAACAGACCGAAGGCCTAATAAGTTGACAGACCAAAGGGAGGGTGTTGACGCGCTTTTCTCCAAGAAGGAGAAAGAGAGTTCCAATGCAAGTTGGCGTGCGATCGAGTAAATGCGCGAGGGTGCCAAGACCTCGGTTGGTCAGTTGTAAAAATTGATGTGAGTGTACCGCGCACATGCGAAAAATATCTGATTTCGAACAAGAGATTGTGGGTCTCTTTGCCAAAATTAATGAAGTGGACTTCAAATTTTGTCAAGTGATGTGGAATAGGAAATCGAGCGTGGGGGATTTTCATTAATGAAATAAAAGTTACAACTATGAAGTTGCAGAGAAGGAAATACTACTAGACTACGGAAATTGAAATTGAGAGATAAACTAGCGCGCTAATGATTGAGTTGTGTGGTCGATCGGGGACCCTTTTTCCCTCCTCTATTCCTTGCTTTTATAGAGCAAACCATAGTAATTGAACCCATACACGAGCAATAACTGCCACCCCACAGTCTCTCTACTTGCAAATTCTGAAGTGCATGAAAATTACGAAATAAGCCCATTGCACCACAAAATTCCACAAAGAACTGCCATGCTGCGCTTAAGGGATACATTACAAATTAGGGAAAAATTCAAAATACCTCCCAACCTTTAGACCAAAATTTAATTAGGCTCTCAATCTTTTAAAAACTTCAATTTTACTCCCAACGTTATCTTCCGTTAATCAAAACGCCCCCTTCCGTCAGAATGACTAACGGATTTCGTCAAAAGCTCCGTTAAATAGCGTTCCGATCGAATTTTGATATCCGATCCGCTCAATGTGTTCAAAACGTGATTTTTAAGGTATCCTTAAGAAATCGGAAAAAAAATGACTCAGAAGGGCTTCATCTGAACAGTTTTTTATTGAGTAGTTCAATAAAAAATGTTGGATGAAGCTTCTTCCGAAATCATTTTTTGCCGATTTTTAGCGGGTACCTTTAAAATCATGTTTTTGAAAATTTAGCGGATCGGATCATCAAAATCGATTGAAAAGGGGAAGTGCGGATTGATCCGGATTTTGTTCAAGTCCAAACGTCCGGATTTTGCTTGGTTTACACCTCCACTTTACGATTAAATTTCGATGATCAAGCCTCAATGTGTTCAAAGCGTGATTTTAAGGGTACGCAAAAATTAGCAAAAAAATGAGCGGGAAGGGTTTCATCTGAACAGTTTTTTTTATTGAACTATGAATAAAAAACTGTTCAGATGAAACCCTTCCCGATCATTTTTTTTGCTAATTTCACGCGGGTACCCTTAAAATCACATTTTGAACACATTGAGCAGCTCAGATCATCAAAATTCGATTGGGATGATATTTAACGGAGCCTTTAACGGAATCCGTTAGTCATTTGGACGGACTGTGGCGTTTTGATTAACGGAAGATAATGTTGGAAGTAAAATTAAAGTTTTTAAAAGATTGGGAGCCTAATTGAATTTTGGTCTAAAGGTTGGGGAGTATTTTGAATTTTTCCCTTACAAATTAACTACTCCTTCACCAGAAGGTGGGTTTACCACTAAAAATTCCCAATGGGCTCTTATACTCGTCAAATGCTTGGCGGAACGCGGGCAAGAATTCGCGATGTAGCACCTTAAAATGAGCTGTACTAGAGTCAAAGAAAATATCCTTAAAGTGTACATAAACGGCTCAGATTTGCACTTATCATTTCTCCTTCAAAATTGACGGTCATTCTTGGGTACAATAGAGGGTCTTGATGCAAGAGAAATTATTCAATGCCCCTGGGCAGGGGTGACGTGGTGCCCCTCGGCACGATCCGAGCTGTCCGTTCGGGTACCGAATAGATGAGATTAAAACACCCTCTCTCTCTCTCCTTTCTCTCTCTTTGCACTTATCATTTCTTCTTCAAAATTGACGGTCATTCTTGGGTACAATAGAGGGTCTTGATGCAACCAGTTGGTTTGAGGGGGGAAAAAATGGACGGGTGGATCCGTTCCCGGCGTGGCTTATGTCATGTCATCACAAGGCAGATCATACGTGGGCACTCTGAGTTTTACGTTTGTAAATTGCTAATCCCCCTGACACACACCCCCGGGCCCCACGTCCCTTTTTCCCACATTACCCCTCCCCTCCCTCTTTCTCTCTTTCATTTTATTTTTCTGTTATAAAATTTAAAATGGTAATAACTTTTTCTTGACATATTTACTTAAAATAAATTTTATATTTTTAAAATCTACTCAACGAAACCTATCAAACGAGCCTAATATTGATGGTGAAATAATGGAAAATGGAAAAACTATATATATTTTTGTGGTAGTTTAAACTATATAAAGAGGTTGGAAAATTAAGTGCTCCAAAATTCAATCCGTTTGAATGGGTGGAAAGATTTTAGTTTTCTGATCATTTATTCTAAATGATCATAATTAAATTTTGACTGTAGGGCTCTCGTTGATTAATCCTAAGAAAGTCGTAGAATCAAATATCTTTTAGGGTTAATCAACGAGAGCCCTACAGTCAAAATTTAATTATAATCATTTAGAATAAAATGATCAAAAAACTAAAATCTTTCCACCTGTTCAAACGGATTGAAATTTGGAACACTTAATTTTTTAATATATAAACTGTATAAAAAATATGGTTAAAAAATTAAGTGTTCCAAATTTCAATCTATTTGAACTGGTGAAAATATTTTATTTTTCTAATCATGTTATCCTAAATTGTCATAATTAAATTTTGACTCGAGGCCGGGCTCTTGTTTATTAACCCTAAGAGATATTTGATTCTACGACTTTTTTTGGATTAATCAACGAGAGCCCTTTTCCGGATTACCCCCCCCCCCCTTTCTTTCTTTCTTTACAGTTTACATTCTCTTCTTCTTTTTTTCCCCTTTTCTTTCTTTCTTTCCAGTTTGCTCTTTTTTTTTGCCACTTTATTTCCTTTTATTTTCATCCAGTTTGAATATTTTTTTTCTTTTTTTTCCTCTTTATTACTCTTTCTTTCTTTTCAGTTTGAATATTTTTTTCTCTTTAATCAGTCTTGAACGGAGAAGACGCGTGAATCCAAGAGAAAAACGAAACTCATTTCGAAAATTCAAGTTATAAGGGAGAAAGTTATAATCCTTCTTCAAGTTTCATAACAGAAGTGCAACCAATAAAAATTTGGCAACTCACTCATTTTGATCAATACTGAATACCATATTCTTAAACAAGTACATCACTAATTTGTCTTTACCTAAGCTATCATACTTACGTAACAAGTCCTATAATAGAATACCAAGCACATTACACATAATTATGCTGTCTGTAGCTATTCAATTGGCTTAAGTTAGAAACATGATGAAAGCGTTGATCATGCATTATCTGATAGTTATACCAAGAAAACTTTATGAATAACCAACTGCTGGAAGTTAAATTTTTTGTTATGAATTAAAAAAACAGAGACAAAAAGGTGGAGAATATCTTTCAAGATCTACATCTAATAATTCGATATTTGAAGGACTAAAAAGGGAAATGCCGTAAAGCAAAAAAAATTCAAAATGAAAAAAATTCCATGAAACTAACTAATCTTAATGAATTTTTTTGTTTTACGGCCTTTCAAAGAGCACCCAAAAACTCATTATTTAGTTTCAGGACTCTTTTAGGGTGTTCATTAAAAGGCCTTGGAGCCAAAAATTTATTACGACCATTTATGATGAAATGATCAGAAAAATAATATCTTTGCACTGGTTCAAACGAATTGAAAATTGAAACACTTATTTTCATAACTATATTTTTTAATCTACAAAGGAAAAAAAAAAACAGTCGGATAAACATGATCAATTGAAACATTTTTTTTCTTTCAATTACTTTACAAAGCCTAGAATTAGACTTGAACCTATTATTAAAGAGAAAAAAAAGAAAAAAAAATTCAAACTGAAAAGAAAGAAAAGGAAATAAAATGAAAAAAAAGAAAGCAAACGGAAAAGAAAAGCAAACCGTTAAAAAAGAAAGAAAGAAAAGGGAGAGAGAGAGAGAGAGAGAGAGAGAGTATTAAATACGGAAATGCTAGACAAACAACGTACGGACACACAATCATTTGCACAACGTGATGACGTCATCAAAACGACGTCGTGTTGATTTTAAAAAAAAAAAACCAGCTCCCGAAACGAACGCCCTTTTCCTTCCATCCCCACATTCACGGTGAGAAGAGAATCGACAGAGAGGGCTGCTCCCACCACCACCATCACAGGCGACGACGCTTCCACCTCCACCGGTGACCACGCTTCGCACCTCCACCACCGGCACCCAACCCCAAGTCTTCTGTTCTCAAATCCCATCTCCCTATTTCGGGCTGATTCTCCTGGTCACCGCAGACGAGGGCAGCGCTACCCACCGCCGGCGACCGCCACCACAATTGGCTTCTGGGAAGTCCGACGTTACCCCACCACGAAGGTCTCTCTCTCTCTCTCCTTGAACTAATTGCTGAGTTCCTGGGAAAAAAAACCTAAATTGAGTTTATTGAAAAAAAAAACCCCTAAATTGTTTCGGTGGGTGTTCACAGTCAATCCCTGAAATTCTATTTGACTCCCAAAGTAACTTTATGCAGGAGAAGTTGCCACCCACAGATTCAAGGCTCAGACCCGATCAGAGGTGCTTGGCATGGCAAATTCAGAGAAGTTGTGCCTCGAGCAACGGCAACGGTAGGTAAATAATTGTATATGTTTTGGCATCTTGTTACACTAATACTTGGTTGCTATCACTGGGCCCTAATGAAGGAGAAGTGCATTTGAAATCATTCTATTCTGATTGAACATAAATTAGATCAGTTACTATACAGGTTTTCGGATGCCGTTTCTCTTGATGTTTATTCCATAATTGTGTCATTTGTCTCCACATTTTTACTAGTTAAGTCTCCATTTATTTGGATTGGCATTTGACAGTAAAATCTTGCTCGTTATTTTTCCTCAACTTGGCTAGTTTACTGACATAAGGTACCCATTGCTTAGCCAAAAAAACATAAGCTACCCAACATTAGCAGTTCAAAGACGTTTTATCAGCAATTGATGTGTAGCCCCTGCATTTTGATTTGAAATGCTGCTTAATGAGTAGTATTGAACATGCTGAGTATATCAGGCCCCAAACTTTTCACTGTCTCCATCTCATGTTTATTTAGGCCCTGTTTGTAAGTCTTTTGATAGTCGTCTCCACAATTCCTTAAAGACATCATGTCAGTGCTGCATCTTCCGTTGGTATCACTAGGTGCAAGTTTGTAGTACCGAATCGCCACCTACATGTATTGAAGAGTTTCTATGATTAATGGATTGGAGTACAGAAATCTTGGAGTGATGAGTTCTATACAAAGATAAGGGTAGGATTGTGAAACAAAGAGAGAACAAGATTTGAGATACCAACTGCACGGCATGAGATACAACTAAACGTGCCCTCGAAATTGCCATGGCTCAACAACACATTGAGTTGGACTGACTGAACAGCAGCAGAGAATGAGCAGCAGCAGCTGCTTTGACTATAGGATACCTTCTTCCCTTCTCAAATGGATGGACTGACTGATTATTGCTTCCAGGACCCAGCATTCCATAGTTCCATATGATAATTCACGAAACTTGGGGATTCTTGTAGGATACACACTGGACATGGACACAAACTGGACACACCACCAAAACAGTCCACCAATCAGAATATGAACACAATCCAATATAAACACTTATAACCTTGTTCAAAACTGGGACTTAGTTTAATGGCTTGACCATCTTTAGATGAATCTGTTGACCATTTTTTAATTTTTGATGGCTTGGTACTCTGTCTCCAATTTAATTTGGTCGCATAATGCTCAACTTTGTAATGTTATTCTTTTCATTACTGTAGATGTTCGTTGGTGGAGTTCGAGCGGAGTAAAAATATGGCACGGCCAATACAGAGAGTCATCTGTTAAATCTAGAGGATGGGAAAAGAAATCATATGATCATGCAACTGTAAAGGATAGCTCAGCTACTGCGAAAGTTAGCTATGGGACCAATAGCTTTGCTAAGACTAGTGGAAACTCGAAAAGGCAGTGAAAGAGATTGAAGCGATTCAAGTAAATCAAAGGCCAAGGAAAATGATCAATTTGTTGTAGTTTGGAATATCAACATGTACTAAGCTTTGTAATATCAAGTTGTAATATTGTGAAACCTAACTTCGTATGTAATTGATAATTGTGATGAGAACGGCCCGGCGTGGGTTTTAAATTTATTGTATTATGGTTTTCATTGTGAAATGATAATTTGGCAATAGATTTTGGTTATGAATATTGCTTGTGACTTGTGATTTTGAATGAGAAATGCCCGGGATGGGCTTGTGCATAACCTCATGTTATTTATATTGTTGTTATTGTTGTACAGATTGAGACGCTAGACGTCGGGCTAGGACCAAAAAACAAGGGAGACTATGCCGACTTTTTTCCAGAACCAAATACACTAGCATAATTCTAGTATTGATATTGGTGACTGAATTCACCTCAAAACTTAATACTATTTTGCTTTTATTCTAATCTATCGATAACACCTTGAACTGATCAAATCATCCTCCATAAAAATAAAAATAAAAACTTTCAAAATCTTATCTGATGGAACTATGAATTCAACAAGCAATCAGGTCATTACAAAAGCATAAAGAAAGTAAAGAAATGGTGCAATTTTATGAACAAAAATAGAATGCGTCTCATTAAAGAAGTCAACTTCAAACAAAATTCCCCAAACCATCTACCTTATGAAAGGTCATTACAAGACCAACAAACAATCAGGTCTTTCAAGGACACAAAAGGGGACACAGGACACGATATGGACAACTTTCAAGGACACAAAAGGGGACACATGGCATAGGACACGATATAAAACAATACAAGCAAGTGAACTACTCTTCAACATTATCCGGTGCATTCATCATTTGCGTTTAACTTTGTTGCCCTCCACATCCTTGCAAAACTAAAACTTGAAGCTACAACTTGATATTCTAACAAATTACAACTTTATATTTCAAATTACAACAATTGATCATTTTCTTGGACTTTGATTCATTTGAATAACTTCAATCTCTTTCAATGGCATGTGGCATCTCAAAGTTGTTGAACTGCCAAGCGGAGTCATCTATGTGCCAATATCTCTTTGTTTAAACTCATGAATCATCTTGGTCGCTGCAGCTTTTTCCAAACAAAAACT
Source organism: Rhododendron molle (assembly GCA_025413875.1). NCBI lineage: Eukaryota > Viridiplantae > Streptophyta > Magnoliopsida > Ericales > Ericaceae > Rhododendron > Rhododendron molle. The sequence continues at coordinate 36,733,566 of CM046396.1, forward strand.
CTTCTGCTTACAATTTGGGAGTTCGGCTGCATGCGATCAAGCCTTGCTTGGATAGAGTGATGCTGAGTAACGTATCGGGCTGGCTGTGTCTTGCTCACCACATGTCCAATTATCTGTAAAAGGAAAAGAAAATCCACTAAGAAAGTTCCCTATGAGGTGATAGTATTGCTTCACACTTAGATCACAAAAAAAATTACTTCTCTTTTATGCATAAAAATTGGCCGTATAGACTTTACTTTTCCCTTTTGTAAGTGAAGAAAGAGAGCATTACGAGTCTACCAGCAGATTTTTCATCATATAATGCATATAGAACTGAACTATATGATTACCGAACAAGAAACTAGAAAGAAAATGGGATAATCACTTGACAGCCAGTCTAGAGCACTTGAAATGCTAAAGCAAAACAGCTAGAAGATCAACTTGGTCGATAATAGCATGGTGATTGTTTCTCCCTACCGAGACCTTATCAAAATTGACAAGCCACTGGTCAATAAACTATGAATAAGCCGCTTTAAAAAATGTCTTCGACTACACATGAGAAAGCTCATCTATATTCAGCAGAAGTCACTGGCCATGTGCTACGCCACCGTTAATGGCTAATTTTTCCTGCAGACACAACTCTAAATCATGTCGTTTAAGAAGGATTTTTCCATTTGCTTGCCACCAACATTGTTTCCAAGCCACTATTCACATCATCAACCAGTCTTCAATCGTATCCAACTACCAAAATCCACCCAAACAATTGTGTAGAGAGATTTTTTTCCATGGTAAGTGTTCTCTGTCTCATCTGTTTCCTACCCACTTTTAGTGTATAGTGTCTCCTAGCCCTGCCAAATCAACCTGCTGGCCAACCTGTGGCTAAACTGGGTTCGGCCCACCACAAATATCTCCACTTTCAAAATGTTTCCAGATGTCCCTAGTTCCTTTCATCTTAATGAAGCTGATCAAAATCAATCTCCAAAGTTTACAAACCTTACTACTTAAGAAAGGGACGAATTTCCTTCCTCTTGGGTGTGAGATTGGTCTCGTTGCAAGTCGAATTCCATTACTTCTATGGAACAAATTTATGGTAAGACTTGTAAATGCATGTTAGACAGCTGAGTCATAATTTCATTACTTCTATGGAACTACCTTGATCCGTTGACTGAACCATAGTACTTACTTATTGCAGCTTATTTCTTTCCTGGGTACAAAGTTCGTGGGTTTATAATTATAGGTGAGATCTATTCCTTTTTACTGCCCAAAAACTTGAGAAATACCCAAGCACGGTCTTCAACCATATCTCGATATTGAATGGCTTCCAAAGTATAAACTCTTTCACCACCAGAAAAAATGAAACTTTAATTTTCGAATTGAAGCCCTAATTTTCAAATTAGGTTTTTTTTTTCAGCAACTCAATTAAAGATACTAATTGAAACAAGGAGGGAGAGAGAGAGAGAGACCTTCGTGGTGGGGCAACGTCGGACTGCCCAGAAGTCAGTGGTGGTGGCGTTCGTCGGCGGTGGGGAGTGCTGGGGTTGGGTTCAGGTGGTGGAGGTGGGAAGCATGGTTGCTGGTGGAGGTGGGAAGTGTGGTCGCCGGTGGAGATGGGAAGCGTCGTCGCCGGTGGTGCGAGCCCCCCTCTCTCTGATCGATGGTGGTGGCAGTCGCTCCTCTCTCTTTTCTCTGAAATTTTCGAGCGTCAAAGGGGAGAGGGAAGGGAAAGAGGAAACCAGTAAAGCGTGAGATTTTTTTTTTAATAATCAAAACGACGTCGTTTTGATGCTGACGTCAGCGGTTGTGTAAAATGTTGTGCGGGGCCAGGAGGGGGGTGTGTCAGAAGGGAGATTAGCATAGGGGGATTAGCAGCTCTCTTTACGTTTAATACATCCTCTTCCCCAAGTATGAGAAATTACACTTTTACTCCCTAGTGGACTGAAACTATTTTCTTTAACTTTAAAAGCAGATTATCTCCCATTGCGGGAAATGCTGTATTGCTCCCCCAGGGTAAAGAAAGAAGATAATTTTGCAGATAATTTTGCCCTTGTGAGAGCTTGATCAAAAAGTTACAAAAGTGTTTTTTTTTTTCCCCTCACCTAGAAATGAAATGCGGTTAAAGAATATTTTGTGATGCTTGATGCCAATGATTAGGTCATCTTTTTAATCTGGTTTGTATTTGTTGTTAGGTCTCGATGTTCTGTGATATTTTGGTTTAAAAAAGTCTTTCTTTCTTGTTACTTGTTGAAAAAAAAAAGTAAAAAATGAAGTTAATTGTTTGCCTCATTAAAAAAAAGTACGCTTTTGGCACACTTTCCCCCCTCACTTTTATGATTTTTTAAAACTTCTGATCATACTCTTTATACTATGGGCTCATCTAGGAGCCCGTAAAGTAAAATATTCTGTCCCCAAATCAAAACAATCAAAAGGCATAAAAAAAATTGGTGCCAAATTTTTGGCGTAATTATTTTTCATTCTTAGTAATTTCTTATTTTGTTACGTCTCAAAATTTAAACTTGAGGTTCAACAAATCATAAAATAAAAACATTGATAGATTTTGTAAAGATCGAGGTTAAAAGTGCAAAATAAGCAAACTCGTGCTAAAGTTATCACACATGAAAAGATCTCTCACTGCATTAACAACAAAATATGTTTTTGTCATTCCTACTAGTAGTTCCCTTTGTTCATCATTCATGGTTTTGCTCTTTGTTCCATATAGTCCCCTTCTTATGGTTTTACTATTTGTCATTCCTAGTAGTTCCCTTTCTTCATCATTAATTAAACGATTCAATAAAAAACTATTCAGATCAAGCACTTTTCGATTATATGTTTTGTTGATTTCACGCAAAGACCCTTAAAATCACGTTCTGGTCAAATTAAACGATTCGAATTATCAAAATTCGATCAAGAAAGGGAGATCCGCATTTAAGGATCTCACTTAAGGTCCTCACAGGAAGTGAACTTTTGTTTCATGTGTCTGTAAGGGTATTTGGTCAAAAGAGTGCCAATTAATGCTTAGCTCAACGAGATTTCAATGTCATCGGTCCACCAGACAACTAGTTGGCGGTGGCGGGGGGTTGTGTTTCATACCTCAGGGAGTGAACTGTATGTTCCAGTACCTCAAGGGGGATATAGTACCAAACCTAACTCTCAGGGGAAGTTGTGTAATTTATCCGAAGACATTATAGTATCTAGTCTTCTGTGAACCACAGAAGTCAGGAAGTACAAAACATTGAAAGTACGCAACACGAATCGGCTTCTCTCCTCTTCCCCCTGCCCACCGTTGACCAACGCCGATCTTCTGCCCACCGTCGGAACTTCGCCCTTGCCAGTGGTTGCTCCGCCGCAGACACCGCCTACTCACCCATCCGCCGCTGGATCAGGGGGCGTGCTCCACTGCCACCGTAGATATGTATCTGTGCATCTTAAATATGCACCCAATTTTGGGAGATTTTAACAGGTCTCTCATAATTACCCATCCCCTTTATTCGATTTTAAAGTTTGAACCTTTTGGGCTCGTACTTCCTTTGATGAATCTGTTTAATTTTATGTGGTAGCTTTCGTATTTAGAATCCCTGTGATTTTTCCAACCGTTTTCTAACCCCCGTCGGAACTTCGCCCTTGCCACCGGTTGCTCCGCCGCAGACCGCCTACTCACCCACCAGCCGCTGGATCAGGTGCGTGCTCCACTCCCACCGTAGATCTGTATCTGTGCATCTTAAATATGCACCCAATTTTGGGAGATTTTAACAGGTCTCTCATCAATTGCCCATCCAGATTTGCTATACACTTGTACATAACCTTTCTCGGGTCCCCAAAAATTGATCCGAGCCGCTCATTTTGTTCAAATAGTTTGTTTAAGGCGCTTGGAAAATATAAACCCAATCCGAAGTCGGTAAAGACATTTACAAAACATCCAACTTTTCTTCATATGGATTATAAAAGCAAAGTTGGATGCTTTGTAAACATTTTTACCAATATCGGATTGAGTTTATTTTTTAGAAGAATTCTAAACAAACCATTTTGAATAACATGAGCGGCTCAGATCATTTTCTGGGATCGGATATGGGTCCAAAACGCGTATGTACGCGATGTATGTACTCATACTTTTTTGTTGCCCATCTCCCTTGTTTGATTTCAAATTAGAACCTTTTGGGCTCGCACTTCCTTTGATGAATCTGTTTATTTTTATGTGGTAGCTTTCGTATTTAGAATGGAAATTGATTTCTACACTCACTTTTTTGATATCCACACCCCCTTTTTTGTCTTTTAACAAAAAAATACATTCATTTTCCATACTATAATCCAAATAAGGGAGTGTGGTTATCGAAGAAGGGAGTGTAAAAATCAATTCCCTTTAGAATCCCTGGGATTTTGACAAACATGGTGTTTTCTTGGTGGGAATTTGGTTAATTTGATGAGTTTAGTTTTTATAAAAAATTGCCTTTTTCTTGTCATTATTTGAATTTATTTTTTTTGTGTCGAATTTGGTATATTATTGGTTGCTCTCAACGAGAACAATCAGAAAAAGTGAACAATTATTACTTTTACCCCATTTTTTGACGAAATATTGAAGAGAAAGCCCAAAAGTCTAGTTTCTTAGATTTTTTGAAACGTAATTGGGTTTCGGTCATAATGTTTTACTTTTTCGATTTATATCATCGAGACAAATAAATAATCTAATAAAATTTGGTGCAAAACTAGAAACACAAAATATATTTGAATAAGGGCAACACAAAACGAAGCCCAAAAAGCCAACTAGCTCTTTTTGATGATGATGATCGAATGTTTGAATGTGCTGAATTTTATGTTGTAGCTTTCGCATTTAGAACCCCTGTGATTTTGTATTTAGGATTGATAGGGTTCATGAAACATGTCCATGTAAAGGAATTGGACCATCCAATTCCTTTAGATGGACATGTTTGGACCTATGTTGCTAGGGAACTCTACTACCTTAGCGAATTACATTTTGGTACGAATGTTCCAAAACATGGTACCCTACCGTTCCAAAATGGTAAATTTAGCGATCCAAAGCGATCCCCTTAGTTTTCCCAAGATTGTCAACTTATAATGGTAAAATAGAGAGAAAATGGAATTTCGGTGGGAGAAAGTATAAAGAGTTTAGTCTTTATACTCCTAGAAATATGTTTTGTATGAATAATTTGACAAACATTGGTTAGTTGCATTGGATGTTTATCGCTTGGAAGAGTAAGTTCTAGTTTTGTTATCTGTAAAAGCCTACCCCTAGCGTACCACACATTAAGCATGTGGCGTACCGCGTTCCCGTTCCCGTTCCTCGTGTCGGAACAATCCGCGTTCCAGGTAACATAGGTTTGGACCATAACATTTTCCTTTTGTATATTTGACAACATGGTTTTCTACCTAGGAATCTGGTTAATTTAATGAGTTTAGTTTCCCCCCAAAAAGGCCAAATAGGAATAATGTTTTGTGCTTATTAAATTTTTTTCCGCATTTGTTAGTTTTGCTTCAAACTTTTGTAAGGTGGGATTGATAAATTGTATGTTTTGCACCGGATTAAAATATGGGATTGGATTAGTAGTACCAACCTCATGTTTGTTTGCAAATGTTAGGATGGGTTTCAAAAAATGACTTGACAATTTTGTCCTTGGCATTCAAAACTTTTTGTAGCTGGGCTCCATTTCCCATAAACAATTTCCATATTTCCATACTAAAAAAAACCCCAACAATCAAATCACTTTGATTGTAATTTTTTTTTATCACTCCATAACCGGACAACTAGAAATTCCTGTAGGAATTTTCGCCAAAGGCCAGAAGAAGAGATTTCTTGTAGGTTTAACAAGGGTAGTTTTGTACTTTTGCAATAGCAAGGATGGGATAGGATTGTGAATACCAAGTCCTAAGGGGTATTGTTAATAGCCCAATTTTGGGTCTTAGTAGTCCAATCAGACTACCAATCCGAACCAATTTTGGGAATCAAACGCAGTATTGCTAATACCCTCGCCTTTGTAATCCAATCCCAACCCCCAAGAGCCTTGTCAAACGGGGCCTAAGAGTCTAGTTTCTTGGGTTTTTTCAAAAAATAATTGAGTCTCAGTCATGATTCTAATTCATCTCATCGAGACGAATCAATAATCCACAAAAATTTGGCGCAAAACTAGCAATTGTGATTTTTTTTTAAAAATAAGGACACAACAAAAAAGCCTGAAAAACCAAACAAAAAAGCTGAAAAACCACAAGTGGCTTTTCTGGTGGTGATTGAATGTTTGAATCTATTGAATTTTACGTGGTAGCTTTGTATTCGGAACCCTGTGATTTTGTATATTTGACAACATGGTTTTCTTTTGGGGAATTTGGTTAATTTGATGCCTTTAGTTTCCCCAAAATAAAGGCCAACTTGGCCTTTTGTTGTCCTTATTCAATTTTTTTTCCTCATTTGTTAGTTTTGCTTCAAGTTTTTTAGATTATTGGTTTGTCTCGATGAGAAGAATCGGAGAAGTAAAAAATTATGATTTTTACCCTCTCTTTTTTTGGAAATATACAAGAAAAAGCCCAAAAAGTCTAGTTTCATATATTTAAAAAAATAAAAAAGGGGTTTTGGTCATGATTTTTTTGTCAATGATCCAAAAAAATATGGTGCAGAACTAGCAACCGCTAATTTTTTTTTATTTTTTTTGAATAAGGATAACAAAAAAAGTCCAAAAAGCCTTTTTAATGATGATTGAATGTTTGAATCTGCTGAATTTTACATGGTAGCTTTCATATTCGGAACCCCTGTGATTTTGTATATTTTGACAACATGGTTTTCTTTCTGGGAATTTGGTTAATTTGATGAGTTTAGTTTCCCCAAAACAAAGGCCAAGTTGGCCTTTTGTTTTGTCCTTATTAAAAAATTCTCATTTTTTAGTTTTGGTCAAACTGTTGTAGATTATTGGTTCATCTCAATGAGAAGAATCAAAGAAGTAAAAAATTATGACTTTTACCTGGTTTCTTTGAATTTTTTTTAAAATTTACCCAGTTTCTTTGATTTTTTTTAAAAAAATTGGGTTTTGGTGATAATTGTTTTACTTTTACGATTCATCTCGGGACGACTCATAATCCAAAAAAAATTGCACAAAACTAGCAAATTTTAAATTTTTTAAAATAAGGCGAAACAGAAAAAGCCCAAAAAGCCAAGTGGTTATTTTTATTTTTTATGATTATCAAATGTTTGAATCTACTCAATTTTTTGTGGTTGCCTTCGTATTCGGAACCCTGTGATTTTGAACAGACCAACTTGCCTTTTTGTTTTGTCCTTATTCAAACCTTTTTTTTTTTTTTGGCAGTTAGTTTTGCAACAAACTTCTGTAGATTTGTTCCTCTTGATGAGAAGAATTAGAGAAGTAAAGTTTTATGAATTTTACCCAAGTTTCTTGGATTTTTTCAAATAAAATTGGGTTTCTGGCACAATGTTTTACTTTTCCGATTCATCTCGTCGGGATGAATCAATAGTCCACCAAACATTGGCGCAAAACTAGCAAACGCAAAAAATAAATAAATAAGGATACAACAAAAAATCCCAAAAGGCCAAGTGGCTTTTTTTGGATGATGATTGGATGTTTGAATCTGTTGAACTTTATGTGTTAGCTTTCATCTCCGGAACTCTGTGATTTTGTATTTGACAACATGGTTATCTTTCTGGGGATTGGGTTAATTTTATGAGTTAGATTGTCGGGTAAACTATCACACACTAAATGCACACACCTACCATGGCATTGCCCAAAAAAAGTACCTTATCTGTTACACACATTAACAGAGGGAGATTAGAGATGACAGGAGAGAGAAGAGGTAGGTATTGGGGAGAGAGATGGGATGTTGATAGATAATAGGGTAGGGGAAACGTAAAGAGATCAGAATCCAAACTTACTGGGGGAGTGAGATAGTGGGGTGAATTGTGTTTTTAATTTTCATGGGTTTAGAGTTTTTTTTTTTTTTTTTTGGGGGGGGGTGGTGTTTTGACCATTGGATCAATACCCAACGGCTGAAACATACTAAATTGAAAAACCCGAGCCGTTTTGTTTTTACTCCTATTCAGGAATCAAACCAGTCCTCCACTGCAGAATCCTCTCCATTCATGGATCGGTCGTTGACTCAGATGCCTCTCACTAGATCCCGGGCATGTTTGTTTATGTAGCAAGCCCAGCTTGAATGAGCTTTTGTCGAGCCGCACCTCAAGACGTTCGCGACGGCCCTGTTCATTTGCAGCCATGCTCATTAGAACCTTTTGGGCTTGTATTTCCTTTGATGATGATTGAATGTTTGAATCTGTTGATTTTTATGTGGTAGCTCTTGTATTTGAAACCCCTTTTCAAAGGCACAGACAATGGGCTGTCGCAATTGTCTGTTCCTAAAAGAATTTTTTTCTTGTTTTGAAAGGTAAAATCCTTCGTCTTGAAATGTTTCTTGATTTTCTATATGCAAGTTACCTAGCTGGGAATGATAGGTTTGCTAGCTTCTGAATCTCACTTGCTTGATAAGGTATATAAGCACTGTTAGAATATGATATTGGTATTAGTCCCACATTGGTTAATGTAGTCTTATGTTATGATTTTCCATTATATAAATAAGAGTTGATTGTGTTAGGGTTAGTTAACACAACACCCTACACACTTTTCCTATCCTTATTTCTCTAACAACATGATATCAGAGCTAAGAGCTAGGATTTCGGAGAATTTGTTCCCCCTTATTTGTGTGATAAGTGCACCGTTGTTTGTTGTGATCCAAGTGTTATGGATCCTTTGTTTACCTCTCCACGTGCGAGTCGGGGGTCGCACGTGCTGGGGAGTGTTGGAGTTCGTCCCCCATCGGTTAATTATCTCCTCCAAAACTAGTATATGAGCCTGGGCGGCCTCTCCACTCTTTGCCAATTGGTTTTAGGTTGGAACCCTCATAGAAATCTAACATGTTGTTAGAGAAATAAGGATAGGAAAAGTGTGTAGGGAGTTGTGTTAACTAACCCTAACACAATCAACTCTTATTTATATGATGAGAAATCATAACATAAGACTACATTAACCAATGTGGGACTAATACCAATATTATATGCTAACACTCCCCCTTAAGCTGGAAACTCTCTAGCATGTTATATATCAACCAACGAAACAATTACCTCAACTACTAACAACAATAACAAAAAATAACCAACTTGTTAAAACAATGGAACAACTTTCAATAGCAACGACCAACGAACGAAACGACTTCAACAACTTCAATGACCAACGAACTTCAACGATTTCAACTTCATTGATTTCAATGAGTTCAACGAAATAATTTCAACGACCAACAAAATCAACGAATGAATTCAATGACCAACAAACAATGAATGAATTCAACAACAACCAACGAATGATTTCAACAACCAACGAATCAACGAACGAATTCAACTACCAACAACCAACAAAACCAATTTCAACTACCAACTTCAACGACCAATAACAACCAACTTCCACGCTCACCAAAAGCATGGCCAAAAAACCCGACCACGATACCCAACAATATTCAACTTTATGATTGTTGCCATTACAATAAGTGCAATGGCGAAGAACACAACCACGACTACAATTGCTACTGCGACCGACTTCACCCAGTATATGACCACCTTGACCAGAATCACAGCTAATATTAGGGCTGCCATAACCAGACCTACTACGATCATCTCTTTTGGACTTCCAAAAACCATGATCGAAGCTATGAGAGAAAGGACTACCCAAATCAGGAACTGAACTAGAAGCCATTCCAAATCAATCTCAACAATGCACCAACCAGCAGCTACTCCAATCATCAATGAACAAGACTAAAAACAGCAGAGTGAACCAGAATACCAACGTGTAGTGTTACCAGCGAGTCATAGCACGCAAGGGAGCAGACTATCGTGAGAGCAAACAGCACGGCAAACGAAACAAAACCAGATCTGAGAACAAATCAGCATCAGACCCAAACGAAGTGGCTGGAAAAGAACTGACAAAGGGTTTGGAGGCCTATTGGCAAGTGGGTTTGGGTTTTGGAGATCAGACGAGAGTGGAGGGATTTCTGGTACTGTTCACGACTGTGAGCACTGTTCATGTCGGCGAACACTGTTCACTACAACTGTGGTGATGGATATTCAGGTTAGGGTTAGGGTTTTGAGGCCTGCTGGTCAATAAGAAGGCGGCGGCTGGCTATGGTGGTGATTAACTATGGCGGCTAGTGGTGGTATCTATCGTGGGGTTAAGGTTTCAGTGGGATTTTAGGATTAGGGTTAAGAACCTGCTCAGGTGAAGATTAGTGTATGGATATGGAAACACTTCATTATTCATGCATACCTAAGAAGCACGTATACGGGTATGAGTATAGTTACTGTTAAATACGGGCATGCCGGTGCTGTGAAACCTAGAAAATGTAGGGTGCATGTACGGCTGGGGTACAACTGTAACAATTGAATTTCAAAAATATAGATCAAATTAAGGAAATAGCCAAATTGAATTGGATGATTAAGAATCCAACATCAAATAACTATTTAACGCCAACCTGAAGGTACAAATCAAAGTTTAATGCCATTTTACTAGAGAACTTATGGACCAAAATCTTTATTCTAGAATCATGCTAAGCGTAGAAACATGAAGTCTTACCAACTTAGCTTCATCTTTGTATTGGGTATGGCTTGATATACATTGGGGTATTTTCAGGGTATAACAAAAGTCACAGGAAAAAATCCTAGTACTTGTTTCGTGTACCCGATACGTATTTAGTACCTTGTCAAGTATCGGCACCAGGTATGTTACAGGTACGATTTTGGCGGGCTTTAAAAGTACTCGTGCTTCGTAGATGCGTACTCAATGTTTCGTTTAAGAAATTTAGGGCGGGTTTTACAGTTGTCTTTACGTTATCACTTAACATCCTTATTTCTTACCCCAAGCCCTTGGACTAATCTTTTTAACTGGTGTCATTGATTTTTGTGGTAAGCGCCTCAATAGAAATGTCTCAAAATTACATTGTTGCTCTTCCCTCTGTCTCAATAACCACCATCACCAAAACCGGTGCTTTTCTTCCGTTATAACTAAGAAAGTATAAAAGTTTGAAGGAGGACTTTGATTCCGTCATCCATATAGTAACCTTTAATCTTAATTCTCATCCTAACTAGGATCTACTAATCTTATAACGCAGTTTGTCAAAAAATTTCTCGGATCTCGAACTTTCAGGATAGTTCAAACTCTGAAGAACTTCTCTTGTTGAAGGACGATATGTTGGATTTATTGCTGTGCAACTCAGACCCAATTTTATGATTTGCTCCCCTTCTTTCTTTAGGCATCCTGATCTTCGAAGGCTACCGGCAATTTCTTTACTTTTCTTTTGAGCCTTTCCAATACTTTCCGATATATGTTCTTCTTCTGGCCCTGAGAAAGGGGAATTTTGCTTCTTCATCAACTGCAACATAATCACCCCTAGGCTGAAAATATCATTCCATGGGCCAACCTCACCTGCATGAAAAACATAAATGTTCTTTGTTTATCTATGAAAATAGGCCTCCAAGTATGTGGAAAACATGTGCCATTTTTGCAGCCCTGTTACTTTTTCCCTGTGTGGTTGGTAGAGTGATACGATGTTTCTTTTCCCCGGGGGTCAATTGGGATTTGGGTTTTAATTGGGGGTTGTATGTTTAGGGATAGAACATGAGTGGTTTACACACATGTAATTAACTAGAGCTCTTTAAGGGTAAACAAACTCATTACCAGTTCATCTTTTTGATTCTGCGAGATAAAAAATCCATCATTATTAGATAGTTCTTTTATTTTCCATAGGTAGGTACCTAACCTTACCTACGCCTGTTCAATCACCCCTTTCATCATTTCTACTACATCACTTCATTGTCTTGGCATAATTATATATATATTTTTTTTTTGCTGAGTTGGCATAATTATAAATTTGCTTCAGTTATGATATGGCTCCTCAGTCCTGACTCCTACTGATAAAGTAACATGTTAGTTTCCGCCTTTTGTAGTATTTTTTTTGCTGTAGGGAATGAAGTGAAGAGAAGGACATGTTGGTGATTATCGAAGGCACAGACAATGGGCTGTCGCAATTGTCTGTTCCTTAAAAGAATTTTTTTTTCGAAGGTAAAATCCTCCGCACAGACATAAAAAGACATAAGAAGTACCATGTCATGTACCAGCACCAGGTACATTACGGGTACGGCAGGGTTTTAGAAGTACTCTTGCTTCATAGATGCATACTTACTGTTACGTCCAAGAAATTTAAGATGAAGCTGGTTTTTTGCTATTACTGTTGTCTTTACATTATCACTTAACATCCTTATTTATTACCCCAAGCCCTTTGACTAATCTTTTTAACATGTGTTATTGATTTTTGCAGTAAGCGCGTCAATGCAAATGTCTCAAAATTGCATTGTTGCTCTTCCCTCCGGTGCTTCTCTCCATGTTTCAGTTTAGTGTTCTCTTACGATTCGTACACTTAGGGGGAAATTTTTTAACAGTTACGTCATCGTCGCATTTTGTTGAGGTTTGAGGTTTAGCCGCTATGTAGCACCGACATCGACACGCCAGTGTTAAAAAATTGGAGGACACAGCATGTTAGGAGGCATGCTTTAAATGATATATATTTACACAGTTATATGCATAAAAAAAGATTCTATATGTGTAACGCCATATATTGCTTAAATCTTATATATCATCACATTATTTACATAAGTATTCCAACAAAAAGCATTTCATCATTTATGTGTCTCTGTCATCAATTAACGATCATATGGTATTATACAAAGAAAGACTTTTCTAAGCTTTAACAAGTGTCTTGACCACTTTGTTTAACACCCCGACATGTCTTGCGAGTGCCCCAAGAGTGTCCAAACTAAAAACGTTGAGTAAAAGTAGGACACTTCGGATTTGAGTGTCAGACACATGTTTGGAGAGTGTCCGAGAAGTGTCCGACACCGGTATGTGAGTTTCGATGAAGTGTCCGTGCTACATAGGGTTTAGATAACCTAATGAAAGCCGAAGTGATTTCTTCGACGCGGTTGTTTATGATATATACCTCGGTAGAAGTTTACATATTTTTTTGCTCTTGATTGCTGTCCAAGTTGATTTAGGTTGCGGTTGCATAATTTTTCTAGTGTTGAGGTAATTCGATAATTCAAGCTTAAACTCTGTATCTTTTGGTGGCATCCTCAATGGAAGGTCTTTACCACATATTACCCCGAGAAGCTCGATTGAGTAGTTATCAATGTAATTTGCATTTATGTAATAGTCAAACGAAAGCAAGAGTATACCTGGATACAACGTAGATTGGTAGCCAGCAGTATAGTACTCCATTGTTCCTCCCTCTCGAGCAGCAGCCCCGAAGTCGCAAATGATGGGAGTGTTATCCTATGGGATAATATATTCCAATGTAAAAACCATAGACTGAGAGTAGGAGAGAGAGTAGGAGAGATTAACAGTGGAGTCTTATACTCTTGCTCTTGTGTGGATCCAAACAATTTAAACGTACTGTATCTAACAAAATGTTGTCGGGCTTCAAATCACAGTGTATGATTGCAGGTGTAGCACTGTGAATGTGGTCGAGTCCTGCTGCTATCCCTCTTAGAATTTTTATCACTTGAGGCCATTGTAAATCTGTTGAACAGGTTTGATTGAGTGTTAATGTAAAAAAGTTTAACTGCCTTAACAAACCAAAAGAAAACAATTAAATAATGATGAATCAAATAAATGTAGACTTTAAGCGTAGATGGGGAACTGGACAAATTCTATATGTGCACTTTATTCATTCATAGAAGAACCCAATGGTGTGAGGCACTTTCCAACAAATCAAGAAAACGTCCATGCGGTTCTGTCAATTGGTTAATGAGGGGTGTTACAAACATAACCATTTGTAAAAACTCACATGGGATTTGTAGGTCCCATATTGTGGGGTTGACACTGTCAATTCTTAAGTGTATAGCAATGAGTGTGTGTTCCTATTTTTTCTCTAGGCCTCTATTGAATGACATGAAGACAGCTCTATTGAATGACATGAAGACAGCTGCAATACAACCATAACAATTGCAACAGTATGATAAAAAAAAATAACAGCAGCAACAGTAAGAAAAGGATGGACAAGTCAATTAGATAAAGCGCTTGACATTGCCAAATATCAGGGTGAGAAGCAGATTAGAGAGTAATTTATTGCTTCCAAAAAGAGCAAGAAAGACAAATACAGGTGCCATAGTTGAATGCGGACCTTAATCGGGAAAGGAGACGATCATACCAATTGACTCTATGGGGTTTAAAAATGGGCCAGTAAGTAGAGGAAAATTGAAATGAGAATTTGGGAAGAGATTTTTGAGAAACCCAACTAGTAATAACAGATTTTGCCAGAGCATAACCAGTAATTACAGATTTTGCCAGAGAATATACAAACAAAAAGAACCAAAACTACGAGAAACGGCCATAATATAACACAAAACAGACTTAATCAAGGCAGAAGCCCTGCCTACATTACAAAGTTCAGAAATGAGCGTTGAACAAACTGGGATTACCTTAGATCAAACAAGATCATTGCCAAGTCCTAATAGAAACAAGCCTCGGAGAATTACCAAATTTAATTGGTCCTGTATCTTTTTTTTGATCAATGGTCCTGTGACTTCTTTATGCCCAAATAAGAACTTCATAATGAGGGGTGCTACAAACACACCCATTTGTAAAAACTCTCACATGGGATTTGTAGTTCTCTGACGGTGGGGTTGACAGAGTCAATTCTTATGTGTGTAGCAATGAGTGTGTGTTCCTATTTTTTTTCTAGGCCTCTATTGAATGACATGAAGACAGCTGCAATACAACCATAACAATTGCAACAGTATGATGTACAAAAAAATAACAGCAGCAACGGTAAGAAAAGGATGGACAAGTCAATTAGATAAAGCTCTTGATATTGCCAAATATCAGGGCGAGAAGCAGATTAGAGAGTAATTTATTGCTTCCAAAAAGAGCTAGAAAGACAAATACAGATGCCATAGTTGAATGTTGACCTTAATCGGGAAAGGAAACGTATCATACCAATTGACTCTGGAGTTTAAAATGGGCCAGTAAGTAGAAGAAAATTGAAATGAGAATTTGGGAAGAGTTTTTTGAGAAACCCAACTACCTAGTAATAACAGATTTTGCCAGAGAATTTACAAACAAACAGAACCAAAACTACGAGAAACGGCTAGTATAATATAACATAAAATAGACTTAATCAAGGCATCAGCCCTGCCTACGTTACAAAGGTCAGAAATGAGCATTGAACAAACTGGGATTACCTTAGATCAAACAAGATCATTGCCAAGTCCTAACAGTAACAAGCCTCGGAGAATTACCGAATTTAATTGGTCCTGTGTCTTTTTTTTGATCAATGGTCCTGTGACTTCTTTATGCCAAAATAAGAACTTCATAAATGATAAAGATAAAATAGGAGTACCGAATTAACTGGTCCTCTGACTTCATTTTTGGCAAAATAAGTACTTCAAAAAATTGATGATTAAAGTTAATTACAACGCCAAGAGAAACAAACCAGATAAACCTAACTAGATAGAGTATGGGAGCATGATGCTCCTATTCAATATGCACCTTTAGACTGAAAAAATAGGTAAATTCCATCCGTGGGATCAAAACTACCTAGAGAGTAATTTGAATTTGCTCCCTTTGCTAAATACAAGGGGTTTTGTGATTTGGCCGCAAAAATTTATACATACCATTGACTAAGACAATACTTACTATATTATATGGTTACACTTACTATATTAGATTGGCTACACTTACCACTTACTAATGGGAGCATCATGCTCCCATACTACTTGGTAGCATTACAGCCGGAGTCGACTCCATGGGGTTTAAAGATGGACCATTAAGCAGAAGAAAATTGAAATGAGAATCTGGGAAGAGTTACCTTAGATCAAACAAGATTATTGCCAAGTCCTAGTAGAAACCATTCTAAGCCTCAAAAAATTACAGAATTTAATTGGTCCCGTGACTTTCTTTTATCAATGGTCCCATGACTTCCTTTTGCCAAAATAAGAACTTCATAAATGATATTAAATGTGAGTACTGAATTAAGTACTTCATAAAATTGATGATTAAAGATAATTACAACCTTAAAAGAAACAAACCAGATAAACCTAACTAGACAGAGTACTACAATGTAACAATAGCAAGACGAAAAGCAAAACACAACTTCCAAATCCTAGAAACAGCATAAAAAAAATCCTTGATTATCATTTGTCAAAAGGGAACGTAATGTCCACTGGCGTGTGGGTTTGGGCCAAAGTTGCAAATCTTGTCATTGTTGTAGCTTGTAAGAGATCCTTGCGATGCCTAGAGCGATCTGCATCAGTGCATAAGTTGTGCGTGAAAGTAAATGAGAGGGGGCTCCAGCAGATGTCGTGATATCCGTACTTCCTTGAAGCTACTAGAAAAGGGATATAGAATTAGTTGTGTATTCTAATGTGAAGAAAGCCATGATCGCCCATTGGACCTAAAGCTCATTGGATGCCTCAATCAGCAAAACAATGGAGCACAATTCGTATGAGACATCATGGATTTGAAGGATTTAAATAAAGTCTCCACACTTCTAGAACGCAGTTTGTACAAGTCCAACTCTCACTATCTTAGAATTCAATTGGATAGATAAACACTAAATATATCCAAACTAGATGAGTCACAGCAACAATCTACTGACGGTTCAGTGAAGAGAGAAGTTCTTCTACACATGAAAGACTGGACAGGATTCTGATTTGATCCAGATCCAGTGGCAACATGAGATGGAAATGGGAGGATGGTTGTGCATGAACCGGAATTATGGGCTAGGAGTGGAAGCAGGCCGAAGATAGGGTGAAATACTGTGAAAGAAACTCAATCCCTTTGGCCTTAGTCCACCATGAAATAAACCCAATCCCAATCCCTTAGTAGTAAGGTAAGGACGAGAAAATGCAACAACGTGAAATTTGAGATGGAGAAATGCTCCCTTCTAGAGTTCGGAAATTTTCTTCACTAGAGGAAGATTTCATGATGATGATTAAGTTATCATAAACTTCCGTGAGTTATGCTTCTTCATACAAAACCCAAATTCTTGATGTCTATTGCAAAAGGTTCTGAGCTATGAGCTAAAGAAAGGAACTGTACCAGCAATGTTGTTCCGGAGAGCGCCCTTGCGAAAGTAAGGATAAACCAAAAAGAAGCGCTCTTCAGCTGGATCCTCTCCCACTCCCAACAGTTTGATCACGTTGGGATGGTTACACATTTGTAAAAACTCGATCTCCTTCTGTCAATATATATAAAAACAGAAATAGATATTAATACCAGAGTCATCAAAACCCTTCTAGTCCCTTTTCATAAGTATTTCCCGCGAGAAATGCTTACCTCAGAAGAAGCCCAATTACCCCAAGCCATTCCACATTTAAACAACATAAACCATGTCACAATCCACAAGATGACACCAGACGAAAGAAAATATCATTGCAGCCTATGTTACATAGACTTGCATAAATCTGTCGGGTGCTAAGTAGTACGCGCCAAAGTTCGGGGATTCTTCTACTTTATACATGAAGGAACACAAAAAAAACAACATAGTATTCATTTCCCCTTATATGCTTCTTTTAGTTTTTAATGTTTTTCATTCTAGTCGAAAATATCTTCCTCTCAGCCATTGAAATCAGACTTGTGACAAAGAAAGCATACATCAAGTAGGCAGATTAGACAACATACTTTCAGTTAAAGTGATCTTCCTCCCTCTGGAAACTATGTTCTAAATGGACTTCAAAAGGCACACTAAATGGTTGGAAGATAGCCCATCTTGCATGTACATGAATACTCTTGAAGAAAATCTACACTAGGAACTATTTGAGACATACTTAGACTTCCTCAATCCACCTTAAACCTCGGTATTGTCTAAATGCGCAAGTACGTGTAAGAGCACGCATTCATAACACTTCCCCCTCTGCAAGACCTTAAGGAATTATCAACTCTACTCCAACACTCCCTCATACAAACCAAACCAAACCAAACCAATCCGAGCCTTATGTCCCAATCACTTGGGGTCGGCTACATGAATCCGTTTTCTCCATTGAGCTCTGTCGATGGCTCCTTGTTCGCACAAACCTATTAGACTCAAATCTTTGCGCACCACAGCATCTAATGTCAATTTAGGTCTACCCCTCCCCGTAGTATTGCTACCCAAAGCTATCCTATCCGCTCTCTTTACTATTGCATCTCCTGGTCTACGGTAGACATGCCCAAACCACCTTAACCTATTTTCCCTCAACTTTTCTTCTATAGGTGCTGCACCTACTATCTCACGAACCGTTTCATTTCTAACCCGGTCTCGCCTAGTCTTACCACACATCCACCTCAACATTCTCATTTCCGCTACACTCATCTTGTTCACCTGTTGTTTCTTAATAGGCCAACACTCTGTCCCATAAAGCATCGCTGGTCTGATGGCAGTTCGATAGAATTTTTCCTTCAATTTTGTGGGTACCCTCTTGTAGCAAAGTACACCAGTAGCGCTCCTCCACTTGAGCCACCCCACTTGGATCCTATGAGTCACATCATCGGCAATCTCTCCATACAAGCTGAATTTTAAGTTCGGCAAGAACCTTGTCCTTCTCCTCCCAACCTCCACTCCCATCTAAAGGGCCAAAAACCAATCTCTGGCCTAAAATCCTTAACAAGTTTACCTAAACGATTTCCCCAAACCATAAGTCAGACATCTCTACAACACTAGATGCCCACCTTTGTGTAGCAATTGAATGATTGAAACATGTGCTCATTTTTAGATTCCCTCTGCACAATCACTTTATTTTCAATTGTCCTAGTGCTTTAATGTAAGAAGTCATCTTCAAAAAGTTTTCCTCTCAAATAGAAGCTACAACCAGAGATACTCAGTGTTTTCCAAATTTTTTTCATAAGTAAAAAAAAAAAGGAACTTGGATATCTTCGCAAAGGGACGCAAATAAACTTTAAAGACAGAGGGGGTAAGACAATAGAAAATGAGGAAAAAATAAAAAGGGGATAAAACTAGTAGCTTGGATAACGATGAAAAAGAAAAAGGATGAAATTAGTAAAAAGGAAAAGAATGAAAGCAGACACATTTTTCTCGACCAAACACATTTTTCTCCAGCCATGCACATTCCCTCTTTCTCTCAAAAAAAAAACTACATTAGTGCTTTACCTCCCATTCTTCTTTTTTCGCTCGCCCAGCCCTTGAGGCTTTTACAACGATGTCTTGATCCCCAAGACGCCCTCTATAAATGTCACCAAATCCTCCTTGTCCAATCTGTGTCTCAAAGTTGTTCGTGAATTGCGCAATCTCCTGAACAGTAAATACAGTACACCTGTAATGCCAAAAGATCCACCTATTAGTCTTTGTCTCAACAGGAGGGTTCGAAAAAATAATCATACATGGACCAAATTTCAACACATTAAAAAAACATGATGTGTTTGCCATAGAATGGAGTATAATTCAAAAAGAGTTAAAAAAAAACGGTTGCAAACGAGCCAAACACATGGTAAACACATGTTTGACTGAACACATCTTCGAAGTGTTAAATGGATCTATAATTCAGAAATCAAATCTGCTCAAGAAGGATTCAAACCTTTGACAAATCACATATTTGACTGACCAATGTTCCATAGTCATGAAATACCGGTGTATAACATGCCTTCAGCCAATATGCTAGTTTCAACAAATATCATTCTTAAATTTCTTCCAAGATGCTTGGCTAGTAGAAGGTATCTGCCTCATATCTGGTTCACTATTTAGGCACTCCGGAAGGAATACCCTCTCCTCCTAGCCTCCTATTGCAAGGGATCTGGGGCATATTAGTTGGTCTATTCCATCTTATTGTCTTCCCACTCGAATGACATACTTAACCTAATGCAAGAAAGGATCCTCCCGCCAACGAAGATATAATACCATTTGCAATCCACTATGTCAGTAAGTCCTTAGGTGATCCAGCGCCTCTGGATCGAGAGGGAAGCATTGTTGACTATACTGAATACATTATTAAGAAAAAGCATAAAATTCTAATTTTCAAGTACTACGTTACTGGCCAAGCAATGGATGTCTACTTCACAAATTAAACATAGAAATCGCGCAGTCACTTTTTCTACAGAGGACATCTACAGTACCTTACTGGCAATATATAAAGAGGAAGAAATAAAAATCAAGCAATTTGAACGAAACCCCAAAAGTTGGGTCCTTAGCCAGGTTCTTCTATGGCAAAGACTCTGAGAACATATATACTTCTATAGAGGAGGCACTAGTGAGAGAGACATCGAGATTATAAAAGCCGATCTGACACTTCTTCAATGCCCATCAATTAAAAGATGCCATAACATCATACACTTGCACAGGCATTCAGCGAACTTGTTGAACATGTCCTCTGTGATGAATCTCTTCACGGTAACCATGTTCTTCATTCTACCGAACGGAAGTTATGCTCTCAAACCATACTTCCAAACAATTGTAACGTGAGTCATCGTGTGTATTAATTGTTCTGCAATCGTTTTGCATTTTTTTCATTGCAGTAGTTCTGCAAACGAGCCATCTTTTTCAAATAAATACTTATTTTTTGAATGAAAGGTGATGTAATGTGAGTAGGGCTGCAAACGAGCTAAAAACTTGCGAGCCGAGTTTAGTCATTTACTAAATGAGCCACCTTAATCGAGCTGAGCCAAGCAGAGCTCGTGATGTTAAAAATAATGAACTCTCTAGATAATTGAAGGAGAAAAAAATCTGTGAGTGCTTTCCCCCATTCCCCTGTTTTCCAGTCTGTGCGTGTTCACCCGAAACCCATCTCGGCAATTTTAATTACTTGCTTTGCCCACTAATTCTCCCATAATCAACGAAGGCTAAGACTAATCTCAGCCAACACACGTGAGCGGCTCGGTTCATTTAAAGCCCTAATTATGAGAGAATGACATACTCCTATCTCGTAAAACAAAAAATAAGTACTTAAAAATAATAACCTCAGCGGAATGGGGCAAAATACACAAAAACGGCCTAAATACACAAAATCAGACGAGAACATTAAGAGTAACTTACTGGGTAATGGGGGTTTCCACGGCAGGAGATTCGTGGATTTCGGCCGTAGGAGATTCGTGGATTTCGACCGTAGGAGATTCGTGGATTTCCGCCGTCGAAGAATCCTGGATTTCCATGCTGATATGTACAGCTGGGTTTATGGTAACAGTGTTAAAAAACCAACCATTCATAAATCTCATACAAGTAAGAAGCAAACCCAAATGAAAAGCAAGAAACACTAGCGAAATGAAACGAACAGATGCAGAAGAAACCCTACTGCTTTTTGGTTCAATGCAGAAACCCTATCGAGGAAAACCCTCAACTAACACAAATCAAGGCAAAGAGCACTGAATAGAGCAATAACACGCCCAAACAAATCACCAAATCCCATACAGATATGAAAAGGCAAACCCAAATGAAAGCACGCACTCACGCAAACAGCGCTCACACACAAATCACCACCAGATTCCCACACTCCGGCTCCGAGTGGTGGAGTGGAACGAAATCGGAGAAGCTGGCAAAAGCTTTGTGCCCAAGTAATACTGGAGTAGTACTGTAGTAGTGTGGGCGCGTCGCAACCGGGAAAGATTAAATTTCCTCTTTTTGTTTTAATTTTGAAAAATAAATAGGCTTTTAATCTTTTCCGTCTCTTTTTGCATTTTCCGTTTACAAAAAGGAAAAATGTTTTGGGTTCGTTTGAGAGTCGCCACCCGGGTTTTGAAAAGGATTGATATAGCTAGACCGAGTCAAGCCCCGAAAGCCCAAACGAATTTTAATTTCAGATTACCGAATTTCGCAAAATTCGGACGAGCTCGAAATAGGCCCAAACTTGGTGGGCTGACTTATTTTCACGCTCCGGTCAATACATATCAACCCTAAGTTGATAATCGATGGTGCTTTTCGGCTTAATTCATTCGTTTAGGTCTTCAATTGCGTTTTACTGTTTTAGTAAAATTTTGTTTCGTTAATAACTCTTAAACCGTAATTCCTTTTAAGTTGATTCTTTTTGGGAAAGTTTTGTTTTTCTTTCCCGTTTTCAGTTTTAGGAAAAGCCTCAAATTCTGGGACTTTTTATTTTTCAAGTTTATTTTTAGGATTTATAGGGTTTCAACCTATATAAGGGTTCGTAACCTAGAGTTTATACAGCTTTTAATCAATAATATTACAGAGATTCTCTCTTTCTTTCTTGTGCGCAAGATTTGCTCGTTATGACAAGTTGTTTATCTCGTTTGGACTAGTACGCTAACTAGTCTCTCGTGAATTCCGTTGCGTCAAGGCTTATCCCGAGAAATCGTTTATTGAAAAATATGACTCTTTTGAAAAATATTGGGTTTAGTCTTTGAAAACAAAGATTGAAAATCGGTCTCTACTAAGGCTCCGTTTCAGAACATAAATAAGCAGTGTATTTTTCAAGAAGACAATTTCAAACTCAAAAATCATGTGTTTACGCAAATAATTTTTCTACCACTATGGATCTTGTTTGATGGATCTCATTGAGATCTTTAATACGGTGCAAAAAAAATTGAAAAATTATTTTTCATTTACATTATTTTTGAGTTTGAAAATGTGAAATAAGCTGTTTATTTTTTAAGAAGGTTTCTGGAACGGAGCCTAATACCCTCTCGCCCGATAAAATCGTTCTCTACTAATACGTGTGGGATTTGAAAATTATTTTATTGCTTAACTTTTATGCCACATAAACAGTTTATAGAACGTAAACAATTAATCGCAAAAAAATACTCCATCCGTCCCTTTTTAAGTGTCCTGTATCGTAATTTCAACTTATTAAAAAGACATCATCATTATACCTTTCACATCAACTTTTTCCTCCACTTTCCCTACTTACCCATCATCATTACACGTTTACTCACTAACTTTTCAAAATGGAATCTACTTTTAGGGGCAAAATGAAAAATTCACCAACTTTTACCCACTAACTTTACAAAATGGACATTTATTAAGGGACAGCCCAAAATGAAATACCGGACTCTAAAAAAGGGACGGAGGGAGTATAAACATCAACGGGCATGCTTTGAACAAAAAAAAGCGCGCTAAACAGTTAATATTTCATGCTAGCGACGGAGACTAAAGTCTATGACAATTTCAAAGGTCTCCTCTATTATTTCTTAAATTGCACCGGAGGCGCACCTTTTTAAAAGAAAAAACTATGGTGTCTACCTTCCAAAAGGAGATGCCATAACTTTGGGATTACCGAAATATTACAAGCATAACCAAAATCAATGACATATATAACCAAGGCATAACCAAAATATTTTTTTGGTTATGCCTTGGTTATATATGTCATTGGTTTTGATTATACTTGTAATGGTTCGGTTATGTCAAAAGTTACGGTGTCTCCTTTTGGAGGGTAGACATCATAGCATCATCCCCTTTTAAATATTGTGTTAAAAAGATACTTGTCGTAAATAATTTTTTTTTATTTGGGTGCCATTCTAGGGACCCAACCAAAAAATTTTTACTCAAAACTTAGTTAAAAGATTAAATAATTGGTTATAGTAGAATAGACTACAAGCAGTGACCGAGCCAGAAGTTTGGCCCGAGAGGGGCCGATATGAGAGAAATATTTTCATGCAAAAATGTACTAAATATATGGTGTAACTTTGTGGTACAAAATATATCGGATATAAGATCTTTTGCATTATTGGTGACAATTGCAACACACATGTGTGATTATTTTCGTCTATGAAAGAATTTGAGAAAATATTACTGCCTGACAATGTAAATTAATTTTAATTTTTGGCTAGATCAAATCAAAAGAATTCATAATTTTAGAGATTGCTATATTAATTTTATAAATAATAACAATATTTCATGTAATATTAGTAAAATATTTTAAATGTTTGGAGGGGCCGGGACCGGGGCCACCCAGGCCTCTATATGCCTCCACCAATGACTACAAGTATTCAAAACTATGATAATAAAAAGTTTGATAATAAATGTGATGTATTATGAGAGAATGACATTTCCTATAAAACGGAACATAAATATTTAAAAAATAAGAACCTTAGCGAAATGAGACATTAATCTATTAACCAGGGGCGGAGCTAGCTTTCAGAAGTGCATAATTTAAGCATGGCTCGACTTATATATGCCCAAAGCTGACCATGGGTTACACCCCAGCTACCTCTTGGTGATGCCCTTGTCCCTTTTATCAACTCAACTAGCTCCATGAATCTTGTCTCCTACACTTGTTGCATTCTAGCTAATTGTGCGCCGATCGAATATCATCATAGGTAATTTGATAGATTAAACCAAAGAAGGAACCCCTCCATATAAAACGAAGTCTGGATATATAACCGGACCAGCAAGTTATAATTTTCCCCGAATTTAACCCAATCTAATAAAAACCTAACTGTTCAACTCTTTCAAGTGATAACACACACCTGACACCTCTATAAGGAGCAATAAGCCCGCATCAGTACAAGATAGTACTCCATTTGCCTATTATATAAATATATAAATATATATATATATATATATAGCCGGTTCTAGGAACAATACATTTGACAATAGATTTTTTGAAACCCCGCGTGGGACCTTCAAACAAATGATCGGAGCCGCTCAATGTATTTAATACATGTTTTTAAGGGGTCCCGTAAAAAATTAACGCATTTGGATATTGGTAAAGGCTTGATCGGCTCATTTAGTTGATTCCTGTCAAATTTGACAGCATAAAATTGAATGAGCCGATCAAGCCCTTGCCGATATCCAAATGAGTTGATTTTTTACGGGAACCCTTAAAAACATGTTTTAAACAAATTGAACTGCTCCGATTATTTGTGTGACGCTCCAAAAAATATATTGTCAAAAGTATTGTCAAATTTATTGTCTCTAGAACCGGCCCCATATATATATATATATATCTATATAATAAGATAGGACTGGGTTTGAATCCAAAAGACAACCAACGGTCCAGAATTGTCTCCCGCATATTCTCCACCGTCCATTCTACAATGCCAGGCCCGTAAATACTTAACATTTTTTGAGCATTCTCACTCACATTCCCGTGCCTAATTTGGAAATTTGATTTCCAAACACATTCCGTGCCTTTTGCTCTCTCCCTCTCCCTCTACTACAATTATTCGATTCCTAGGGATTTACAGCATTAAATAAAATTTGGAAAGTCATCACCTAATTTCTCTCGCTCGCTCTCACAGTAAAAGGAAACCTCTCTTTTTGTGTAATGAAATGAGTAATTTATGCCATCTCTCTTCCCATAACTAAAAGGTGCGTGAAATAATAATTCCTTAAATAGTGGACAAAATAACGGATATCCTTTGCAATATTACCTCAAATTGCACGTGTTATCCTTTCTATACATGGTTAGCATTTCCTTCTCACAAGTATATTATTATTCTTCTTTACTCTCTCCCTCTCTCTTCCTTCAGTTCCATACCACCACCCCACCGAAAATTACCTCAGTCTGTTTCCAAGACTGCAATAATTGAGGTGAGTGGTTCCTAGATTTTTTTTTCATGGGCAGTCTCTAGATGTTTTTTCACAGTTTCTCGATTTTTTTGGTTTGAGATGTGGGTCTCTTAATTTTGTTAAGAACCGTCACTCCATTTTTTTGGTTGGAGATGTGGATCTCGCAATGTTGCAACTTGCAAACACCACTCCATTTTTTACGTGTGGGTCTCTTGATTTTGGGAAGAATGCCCAATAATTTACATGGGTTTCTTAATCATTATTATTCATGATTTGTCAATTTACATGGGATTTCGAAACATACTTTAGCGCTCTGTTCTTCTTTTGGCTTGGGTTGCAGCTAATTTTGATTAAATTATTTTTGTCCCTTGACATCGGGGTAGGGTTTCGAAAGTGGTAGAAAATGGTCTACTATGAGCACATATCAGGCTCATTTTTTGTTCTTTTGTGACAAGAAATATTCACACGTATAGATTTTTCTACAAACTAAACATGGTTGCATTTAAATACAGTATTTGATAGGGAACCCAAATGGAAACACAAGGCTTACCATTCTTTTATTTCCCGTTTAATGGTTGATTAATATTGTTCGTTTTATTGCCAAGTCTTTTTTTTTTTTTTGAGTGTTTCCTATTCTATTCTTCTTTTATGTGTTTAAAAATTGTGGAGTCCCTTCCGATACTATTATTCTTTTATGTGTTTAAAAATAGTGGAGCCCCTGTTAAATATAGATGTCTAGAAAGCCTGAAATCAAAATGACAGAGAAGATAATGATAAGCGGCATGTGTACAAAGAACCGTAAGCGATTGGGGTGTATGTTTAAATTTTTTGTGTAGATTTCATTCTTTTTTTTTTACCATTGTAATGAACTAAACGTTCTCTGCCAATAAAAAAAAAAAGTTATTGTTATTAATTGCCAGTGCTTTGAATGAGCAAGTCGCTGATGGCATGAGTAAGTAAAATAATAATTAAGATCACGCCTTACTTTCGAATGTTCACAATTTTTTAAAAAAAAAAAATAAACAGTGATAATTTATCATGTCATACCTCCGTAGATGCCACATGCCTTACTTGCGGTTAAGACGAGATATTCGCCGCCATCAGAGAAATTATACCAAACAACCCATTTCAAAAATATGAGGCATTTTTTTAAAATATATTTGCTGGTAATTGGAACGCTTTGCTCTCCCGTATTTTGCGAGATTTCATGCTTTGGTACTCCATTTCAGCCTTATCCCACTGGCAGGAACAGGTTAAATTATTAGCAAATAAAAATGATGTGGGAAAGAGGGAAACGGCTCATAGTCCTTTCTTATCTTTATTCCATAAGTTGTTTGTTGTATATTAACGGTGGTCTTCGGCTCATAAGTTGTTTGTGCTATATTAACGGTGGTCTTCGAGCTAGCGCGGTGGTCTGCATCCAAGGTGGTTGCAAAAATGCCTCATACAAATAGAAATGATGCTAGAAATTAAAAATGTCTCATACAGTTTGTTAGGGAACCGCAACTTCAATTTCACAATTTAACTTTGAGCTTTTCGTCCATTTTTTTTTTCCCAATCTTGATTGTTTATGGAAAAAAAAAAAAAAAACATGACAACCGAAAACCGACGGACTCTATCTTCATGTCTATTTTCATGATCGTTTTTTCATTGCCCTAATCCTAGCAAATACAAATGATGAGGGAAAGAGGGATACATGAGGGAAACGGCTCGGAGTGCTTTCTTATCTTTATTCCATAAGTTGTTTTTGAACATTGATCAGACAATTGTGGGCATTTTTTTATCCTATATTAACGGTGGTCTTCGAGCGCGGAGGTAGGCATTTGTTTATGCTATATTAATGGTGGTAAAAATGATGCTGGAGATTAAAAATGCCTCATGTTTGATAGGGAACCACAACTTCGATATCACAATTGAACTTCGAGCTTCCATCCATTTTTTTTTTTTTCCAATCTTGGTTGTTGGGTTAGTGAAGTTATGGGGAAAAAAAAGAGTGCGCGATCGAAGACCGACGGACTCTATCTTCATGATCGCTGGGAGGACTGGCAAAGAGACAATGGGGTCGTTGTGATAAGAGTTATGTTAAGACATTGAAAATATCATAATGACATTTTATTTGTTAAGTTTTACAAAAATATATTTGGTTTGACAGTATTTAATTTTCATTACGTGTGTTGGGAGATTTATGAATTTTGGAAATTTGTGTAAAACTTGAATAGTATTTACACCTTGATTTGTCCTGCACATATACCAAAGTTTAGTTTGATCCTCCCTTTGCTCATTGTTCGACCAATAATTTAGTTGTCTTTAAAATGTATTGCGCCGTGCCTTCAGGCACGGGCATTCGCTAGTATATATATATATATATATATATATATATATATATAGAGAGAGAGAGAGAGAGAGAGAGAGAGAGAGAGAGAGAGAGAGAGTCCCCTTCCATTGCGGATGCCCGCATTGAAACAAGTTGCGGACCACCCCATTTCTCCTCTTTCCCGATTGAATTTTGATGATCCGAACGGTTGAACGTGATTTTAAGAGTACTTGTGAGAAATCAGCAAAAAAAAAACCGGAAAAGGCTTCATCCGAGCAGTTTTTTGTTTATTTTTTATCGAACGGTTCAAATAAAAATTGCTCAAATCAAGCCCTTCCCGATCATTTTTTTTTTGCCAATTTCTCACCAATGCCCTTGAAATCACGTTCTGAACACATTGAGCGGCTCGGATCATCAAAATTCAATCGGAAAATGGGAGAAATGGGATGGTTCACATTTTAGTTAAAACCATTTTTGTTGGTACCAAAACTCTAGTGCACAAAAGACTTGTGTCATTTGCAATGTATAAGACTTTTATGTACTGGCCGGAGTTTTAATACCAACAAAAACGGTTTTGGCATTATCACTACCCTTAGTAAATTAAAAAAGAAGAAGTGCATCAGTACAATACTACATTAATGTAATGTTTGAAAAAATTGAAGTTCATCTAAGAATGAATTACCATTAGAAATTGTGAGCTTATATATATATTCTCTTGTAAGTGCATTTTTAATATTTATCCTCGAATCATCAGATGCAGTACTCCCTTCCATCCTGGTAGGACATAGGTGAACCTCAAGTACTCAAATGTACAAGCAGCACAAAGAGTCTCCAGTCGATCACTTGTGGATATATAAAAGCCTCGAGAGTGATCAATACTTCGATGCTGGTGGATGGAGTTGAAATCACAAAACTCGTGATGCGCTGTGTGGAAGAGAATCCAGAGGACGACCAATGATGAAAAAAGTCGTTTGCTGTCTGCGAGAATTAAATTTGGTCAAGATTTTTAGTCATTACTTCCTAAGAGCACCCATGCACAATGTAATAGTAATTAAAATTGGATAATCAAAACTTGTCACATTATCTTTTCAAACTAAAAAATTCTAAAAAAAAAAAAAAACTGTGATAATAATTTGAATACTTTTTCCTAAATAAATAAAAACATTTTAGTGAAAGAAATTATTTAAAAAGACAATTTTGAATAAAACTGTTTATGTTAAAAACAGTTGTGTAATGATGGATATACTTGTTTAAAAAAAATGTGTTGTTCACTAAATTTGGTTATTGACAAAAGATTGCTAGTTTTGGTTATCTAAGAGCATCAGCAGTGGAATAAGCAAATGCGAATAAGCAAAACATGCCACATCAGATTTTGATTATTCATTTAGAAGTTGCTAAAGTTAGCAATGTCAAATCCCACATTAGTTATTTTTTGCCCATAATCAAAACCAATGGGCCCTCCAAACTTTTTCCCTTCATTTCATGCATATTTTTTGAAAAAACGGTTTTTGAAGGGAAAAAACAATTTATGTTAAAAACAGTTCAAAAAAATATATAGTTTTTCAAAACAAAAAAACAGTTTTTCAAAAAACACACACTTTGTTCACTTAAAAACTGTAAATACAATTTTGGAAATTTTGAAAGAATTGTATTTACACAAATAGTTTTGAAATTTTAAAGCTAAATACAGTTTTTTAAAAACAGATTTTGTGTAAAAAATAGTTTTTTGAAAAAAACTTTTTATTTACTTACAGTTTTTTAAATTTTTAAAAATTTTGTTTTCTATAAAAGAAAGTTTCTGAAAAAAAATCTGAAAGTTACAGTTTTTTAAAATTATTTTTTGAAAACATTGTTTTGAGAGAGAGAAAAACATTGTTTTGAGAGAGAGAGAGAGAGAGAGAGAGAGAGAAGATTTTTGTGTAATGTTGGTGTACTTGATTGAGAGATAAAATTTGGTTATTGACAAAACATTGCTAACTTTGATTATTGAAGAGTCAAAATTTGATGAGTCGTTAAGAGAGGTTGTTAGGTTTGATTATTCCAATGTGAGCACTTTTTTTATCCAACATTGCTAACTTTAACAATTTTTTGTTTTGCTTATTCCACTGTGGATGCTCTAATGCCAAAATTTGGTTACTCCGTAATTGCTAAGAGGTTACTAAGTTTGATTATTACTATGTGAGCCCTTTTTTGAACAAAAATGGCTAACTTTAGCAAATCTTTGGTTTGGAATTTAGTGGCGGACCCATTCAGGATTACATATAGTGGGGCACCTATTACACTATTAGTATTCACAATCTTCAATAAAACTTTGCAATCAAACACAATAATTACTAACACCACGCTCCAACAATTATGCAAAAAAATTTATAATATATATGCTTCGAAAAGTTCATAAACATGTATGGTTCCAAAAGTTCTCACAAACAAGCAACATTAAATTATCAAGTTGTGTACCCAAAAAAATTATCAAGACACAGAAAAATTTAATTCACTTGTATATATATATATATATATATATATATATATATATATATATATATATATATATATATATATATATATATATATAATCTCCTTCAAATAAGGAGGTCCTTATTTTAGTTAAAATAAGGACCTCCCCATTTCTCCCATTTTCCGATTGAATTTTGATGATCCGAGCCGCTAAATAGGTTCAGAACGTGATTTTAAGGGTACCCGCGAGAAATCGGCAAAAAAAATGATCGGGAAGGGCTTGATTTGAGCAGTTTTTATTTGAACCGTTCGATAAAAAATAAACAAAAACTGCTCGGATGAAGCCTTTCCCGGTCTTTTTTTTTGCTGATTTCTCCCGGGTACCGTTAAAATCACATTCTGAACACATTGAGCGGCTCGAATCATCGAAATTCGATCGGGAAAGGGAGGTCCGCATTTTATTAAAATAAGGTAGTCCTTATTAGAATGGGACTCTATATATATATATATATATATACACATATATATACACACCCGTATTTTGTACAAATGCTTTATTTACAACTGAGTGTTTTGTTAGTAATTTTATTAAATTTAAGTTCAATAATTAAACAAAATATCACATGTAAAGAAAGTTTGGATAATTTCCAAAATATCGCAAATAGTTTTTGATAAATGCCTTTGAATGTAATTTAAGGGTATATAATAATTCCACTAATTTACAACCCCCTTTCCAAAAACTTCAAAAAGTTTCTGCATAACTGGATTGGAATTGGGGTTGATATGGCTGCTGCTGAAGTGCTGTGAGTGCATGGGGGCCCAATTGTTGAAGATTCTATTCCAGTAGTTGACCACATAGTCCATTTTGATAGTCATTGGTCATATGTCTTACTGTAGTAATTAAGTTTCTGTGATTCCCGGTCGGTTTTTGGGTCTTGGTGGTTTTCGATGTTTCTGATTGTTGTTTTTCGGTTAGTTTGTCGCCAACTTTCCTTTTAGGTAACGGATGGCATATGATTGTCATCGGCTTGGTGCCAACATAATCGGAATGTAGGTTGTTGATTATGATGCCTCTGTTTCCGTTTTCTTTTAATTTTTGTAACTTCAGTTCGTTGATTAATAAAATTCTTTTGCTGATAAAAAAAAAATTATGTGATTTTGTTGGCACACTCCAAGTGGGAGTTTTTACTAATTTGTAGGCATATTTGGATTAACATGGGAATTTGCTGTTAGCAAAGAATAAGGGAGCAAGCTAAGGACATAAAAAAAGATTACAAGAGGGACATGTGTCATGTATTGAAATTCTTTGGTGAGAGGAGTCACCATGGGGTATAAAAGAAAAGAGAACAAACGTAATAAGGGGAAAAAGGACGAGGCAGATCGAGGGGGGAGGAAAGCTGGCTGATATTAGCTACAGTATTCTTTTCTTCTTGTTGGAAGAAAAGATATGTTCGGAGCAGTTGGAGGTGCGGGGTGGTGGTGGCCGGTGTGGTGGTTTCACTCATAATTATATGTATGAACGGCTTGTGGCTGTTTTGTGGTGATGGTGTG
Organism: Rhododendron molle; assembly: GCA_025413875.1. NCBI lineage: Eukaryota > Viridiplantae > Streptophyta > Magnoliopsida > Ericales > Ericaceae > Rhododendron > Rhododendron molle. The sequence goes on from CM046396.1 coordinate 36,765,355, forward strand.
GATCAGGTTGTTACAAACTCATTTTTACGTTGTGGCGCTTTAGGATCTCCATTCAATAAAGAATGTTTTTGAGGGATGGATGCTTACGAGAATCGAACTCTATCCATGTGCATAAGAGTATAACGGAGGCACCAACTGCACTCCACTTCACTTGCTCTTAATATAGAATGTTTGAGGACCCTATAATCTGAGAGAGAGAGAGAGAGAGAGGGAGAGACTTTGGTTTGGGTTTTTGGGAAGAGTACGTAGATCGGTTGGTGACTGACTGGTGAGGGAAGTGGTGAGCTCAGTTCATAGACGCGACGGCCACCGGCAATGACGAAGCAATTCGAATGGGTCACAGATTCACTGTCGCATTCTTAGAAATCAACCTATAGACACTACAAGAAAATCGTTCTATAGCAACGGTCGAAAGCGTTGCCATTGAACCCAAAAACCGTTGGTATAGACCCGTTCAGGCTATACCAACGGTTGGAGAACCGTTGCCCAAACCGTTGCAATATATCCGTTGCTGTAGAGGTATAGCAACGGTTTTGTCGAGCGTTGGTACAGATTTTTTTTTAGTAACGGTTTCTTTAGCAATGGTTACAAGCGTTGCTAAAGGCAAGTTTTTTTTTTTAAATCTACAGTAAAATATGACATGGCAGCCACGTGGCCTCCACCTGTCGCTGACGTGGCATCCACTTGGCACCCGCCTGTCGCTGACGTGGCACCCACGTGGCGCCCGCGTGGCTGGCGAAATAAACTTTGCTCTTCCAGGGAATCGAACCCCCGACCTCGCGTGTGCGCGCGCATGCGCCAACCAACTGTGCTAGCCCATAACTTGTGTAAAAACTTAAACCTTTTAATATTTATACTATACTAACCGGACTTTTTAAATCCTTTTTTTTTAAATCCGGTTTATACTATACAAACACTTCTAATATCATTTTTTTCCCGATCGGAAGCGTCTATTTTTTACATAATAAGGAGTACAATATTTGTACGAAGAATGAAATTATTATTACATAGAATTTAATGCTAGGTTCAATAATTACCTTTTAAAATTGGTATAAATTGACATGCACCTTGTACCAAAAAAAAAACCGCTCTGTTTTCCTTTTTTTTTTTTCAATATAATAATTTTGTCTTTTCTAAATTTTTGTTAGATTCACATAAATTTTTTTGATTGGACAGTTATTTCTATGAGATGAGTCTAAAAAATAAAAAAAATGCAATTAAAAGCATAAAAAATCAATATGGGCGAAAAAATATCAAACAACGAACATTTTTTATCTCTTAATTATATGATTTTTTTTTTAACTTCGGTCCACAATTTTATACTTTTTTTATTCTTGTGAAGATGAATGATTAATCCCAAAATGAATGATTAGTTTCAAAAATTACCACAAAATGCTAAAAAAATACGTTAAATAAATAATACCGGAAAAAATACCAACAAAAATTTAGGAAAAATAGCCCTAACAAAAGCAACGGTCTCGATCATCATGATTGTGTCACGATTGCGTGGCTAAAGTATGTTCAAGAATGAAGTTAATCGAGTATCGCTACATACTTATTGGAGAGATAAATTCGTTTTATTAATGAAATTGTCCATCGATAAAGAAATTTTCTAAATCCGATCAAGCCAAATTTGTATGAGAACGATTTAATCAGCATGAAAAATAAAATCAACGGTCTCAATCGTTAGTTCGGGTTTGGAAAACTGATCGCATGAAAGAAAACTGGTTTTGGCGGTGTGAAAATCTAGTAACGGTTATTGGAAACCGTTGCTATAGACTAATTTTTAGTAACGGTTATGGAAAACCGTTGCTATAGGCCGGTTTTTAGCAACGGTTATGGAGAACCGTTGCTATAGTCTTGTAATCTAGTAACGGTTGCATGAAAACCGTTGCTATAGTCCTATTTCTAGTAACGGTTTGAAAACCGTTGCTACACACCGTCTATACCAACGGTTTTTTGAACCGTTGCTAGCAAAACCGTTGGGAGATCTCGATTTTCTTGTAGTGAGAGCTCCTCTTCAGTGGAGGGTAGACGATCGGTTTAGAGCTAGCCTGTTCGTCTCAATCTGCACAAGGAGCGCACATCTAAGACCTGGCTGGAGTGTCTCCGGCAAGGCCCCCGGCGAGAGGATGAGAATATAGGAGAGCAAGGTCTGGACTAGGGTTTGTGAATATGAGTTTTTGTGTACATTTCTAGGGCTGCATCATTTAGTATTTATAGAGCCTCGCTTTGCTTGCTCTACAAGCTCTGGCACGTACTTTGCACGGGTCGGCTGACGTCATATCAACGTCAGGTGTTTAGGGTTTTATAACCGTTTTGAGAGGTGAGCTGGCACGCCCATATATTTGCGCCAATCATTACTTCTTGGCATGGCCGTTGCTAACGCGTGAAGGTACGTGGCACGGAATGTAGCCGAGCTTATCCGAGTCCGGATGCTCGGCGTCTGGTTGGGTTACCTCAGGAGATGGAACGAGACTCCTGATCCGAGCTTTGGCCAGGCCGAACCCAACAACTTGTAGTCCTGCTGGGATATTCGGACTGAAATCCTCCATCTGTGCTCGGAGGCGAGGATTACTCCGGCTCGATTTCAATGCATCTTGTGGGGACATCGGGAGCCATAATGTTCGGCCTACTACACAACCTGGTGTTTCTATACTCCCTTTTCTAATAACCAAACCTCTTAGAAAAAAAGAGGAAGGATGGGTGGGGTGGGGGCACGTCAAGAACGGATTCAGAAATATAGCTTAGTGGGGGCACCTGTTAATTATAATGGCGAAAGTTTATATTTTTCAGTTAACCATAGTAAGATCGCACAAAATTAAGGCATGCATTACTAACTACACAAGTTTATAACACGTATTTTAAGTTACTCCTAAATTAGATAAAAATGAGTACAAAATCTCAGACACAATTTTTAAAGTATGTTAAATTAACATCGACAAGTTTTAGAATGATCGAGCCAGTTTTGTTATTGACTTTATTTTAAAATATTTCATTCAGACGGTTAAAAATAAAGAGAATAAAAAAAAATAGCTCCAAATAGGCAAACAATTCATAAATCAATGAGTATAAATGCACCATATGATGAAATTCGGGCATAAAACTAATTCTATATGTGCATTTTCGAGATATACGCAAGTGTGTATGTTTATATATTAGCACATTTTTTATGTTAATTTATACAAAAATATGACCGGAAAGGGCTTGATCCGAACAGTTCCAAACTGTTTTTTATTGAACGGTTCAATTAAAAACTGCTCAAAACAAGCACTTCCCAGTAATTTTTTTTGCCGATTTCTCGCGGGTACCCCTAAAATCACATTCTGCACACATTGAGCGGCTCGGATCATCAAAATTTGATCGGAAACTATGAGATTGAGATTTGGAGTGTTTTTTTAAGTGTTTTTATAAATGTCCCTGGAACCGTCCCGTATATATATATATATAATTTCGAATGGACGCAAGCGTTCGAGTGGGGGCACGTGCCCCCGCATGCCCCATGTCCGTCCGTCCATTTGGATTATTACATTATGGATGCTCTAAGATGTCTATTGGTAGTAGTGGTGGTGATGGCATGCTACTACACGAGTAGGGCTGTAAACGAGCCGAGCCGAGCTTTGTCGAGCTCGATCGAACTCAGCTCGTTTACTAAATGAGCCCAAAATTTGAGCTCGAGCTCAACTCGAGCCTTAACGAGCCGAGCCCTTATCGAGTCGAGCTGAGTCATTTACTAAATTAGCCTCTTTAATCGAGCCGAGCCATCCTTAATGAACCAAACTTTTGTCAAATGAGCCAAGCCGAGCTTGGCTCGTTTACTAAATGAGCTGAAAACTCAAGCTTGAGCTCAACTCATTTACTAAATGAGCTGAGCCGTACTGAGCCTTCATGAGCCAAACTGAGCCGAGCTTGCGAGCTGCTCGGTTCATCTACAGCCCTATGCACAAGTAGTACGTCCAGTCCAGGTTTGACTTGAGGCCACGGCTACTTGGGTTGGGTATGTTAATCGTAGTTTTATGTTGCCATAGTTTTCTGAGCATATGAATGCCATAGCACTATGTATTTATGTGGTACTGTTGGGAAAATATGGACCATTCTAAGACTGGGAAAAACTACTCTCTCTCCAAAACTAAAAATGGAAAATCAACATAACATAAGCATAATCCAAACTGAAACAGATAATAAAAGAGTATTTTTTAGGGAAAAAAAATACTTGAACTTAATTCGCTTTTCAAGTGGAAAGTTCAAAATTTTTAGAGGACTTATCTTTTCCGGGGCAATGATTGTGTTTTCATTGCATTCATATTTTTTTATGATCCTATATATATGTATACGTCTATATCTGTACAGATTCTAATAGTTTAAATCGATTAAAAATTTGCTAGAGTTTTTATCTAAAAAAAAAAAATTCAAATCAGTCATTGGCTACTAATAATTGAATTTGAAATATTTGTCCTTGCTAACCATTATATATAGTTTGGATATTTTAAGTTGAAGTTTCCATAAAATTTTAGTAGCAACCAACCAATTAAAGGAATTATAATGAGCACAAAATGTTAGTCACAACTAGCAAATTAAAAATATACGTAAAATTTTGTTTCTTACCGTGGATAACAATTTTGAATAAATAAGAATAATACGTCACAAAACGTCAACCAAAAAAGTACACGATAATCAAACTACAAGAATGTATGAAGTTTAGTTTGGAACTATACATAACTCACTCTCTACGGAGCACAAGTATGTATTACGTACTACACCAAACAATATATACTACGTAACAGAGGCTAAAAAAAAGCACGACATTACTATATATGGAATACACTGTGTGGATAAGCCCACTAAAAAAAATTCCTAAACATTCACAGGTGAGTGGAAGGCTAGCTTCACCGTCATGTAACTTCACTAGTAGGAGTATTTTTTTTTCTGTAGCTACTTTTGTTGACGTTCTTTATAACTTAATTTAAGGGTGAGGAAATTTTTTACATTCAAACGGTGATTCATTCGCGGAGTTTTCTAATAAAATGATGGGTACGTCTTTACTCTTTGCCACTCCTATATATTTTTTCGTGTGCTAAAATGAACATTCTTAGATAATTTTTCATTTCGGTTTAATCTATTTTTATCAAGATGTGTACTACGAAAATACAAAATGATTTTAAATCTGTGGTAACATGGATATATATGTTTGCTGGATGCATGCTATCCTTAAAACATATTTGCGTCGTCATTACATTTATTTTTGATTGGCCACCATATATTGAGGGGTTGGTATAGTACTGGAGAAAACTCTTGAACAAGACCTAGATTTGAGTTCCCATGATTCTTTATTAGGACTAAACGTACTCCTAGCACCACTTGAGAACATAAAGAGGAGAGAACTTCTTTGATGCCACTTGATCTTTTTCCTTTTTCTGAAAAGTCTTGATCGTTTAAATTTCATTGAATTTGTATCTGAAGTAGCCTTCTTCAAAATACTCACAAGGAATTACAAGATCATGTTCTCCAAGGGATCTGTTTGCCATAGCAGTTCTACATACATGGAGTATAATTCAAAAAGTACTAAAAACAACTCTTATGGTGTGTTCCACCAACTAAAATAAGTTTTTATTTTTCAAATAATTAATTATTTTTTGAATTAAAGGTGATATATTGTGAGTAGGGCTGCAAATGAGTTTTGTCGAGCTCAAGCTCGACTCGTTTACTAAACGAGTCAAAAATTTGAACTCGAGCTTCGCTCGAGCCTTAACGAGCCGAGCATAGTCATTTACCAAATAAGTCACTTTAATTGAGTCAAGTCTCTCTCAGCGAGCCGAGCTTTTGTCCAACGAGTCCCGCCCACTTGGCTCATTTCCTAAACGAGTCGAAAACTTGAGCTTGAGCTCATTCACTAAATGAGCCGAGCCAAACTTGCGAGCTACTCAGTTTATTTACCGTCCTAATTGTAAGAAAATGACCCGTCTTGTCTTGTAAAACGAGAAATAGTACTTGAAAAATGATAAACTTAGAGGAACGGTACACAATGAGACAAGAAAATTAAGAGAGTAACTTACGGCGGAGAAATGTGGGTTGCCGATGTCGGAGAACCGTGGGTTCCCGCCGGAGACGGCGAAGAAGGACCCGACCTCGGAGTTCCTTCTGATTCATGATGGTGGGATTAGATGCAGAAGAAACCCTAGCCAAGAAACCCTACCCACCACCGGGTTCCCACGCTCCGACTCCGTGCGGGGGAGTGGAACGAAATCGTAGAAGGCAAAAGCTTTGGGCCCAAGTAATTTTCTGTATTTTCGAGTAAATAAATTATACTCCTACAGTCGTACTAGCTGCGTTAATTTTTTAATTCCGGAATAATGGTGTCTGGATAAGGTAGGTAAATTACAGTGACCACTCTAAAGTCTACGATAATTTCAAAGGCCTCCTCTATTATTTCTTAAATTACACCGAAGGCGCACCTCTTAGATACTCCTGTGTTAAAAAGATACCTGTAGTCTGTAGACGGTAGTAGATAATTCTTTTTTATTTGGGCGTCTTTCTAGGGATCCAACCTAAAAAATATGACCCTATCTTATCTCCCTTCATAACTAATACCCATAATACTTATCCCGCATCCAAACGGGCCCTAAAACCGCTTTCTCTCTCTCTCTCTCTCTAACATTGGAACATCTCTCTCTAACCCTAAAACAATTATCACATTTTCTCTTCTCCTTCCCCCTTGCGTTTATACCCAAATATGAGCGGCGGGAGGGAGGGATCAATCTTTGCCTTCAGATCTGATTTCCCTTCCCCTATCTCCACCAAAACCGCTTGTCGTTCACCTCTTTTGGGTTTGCAGTAGCATGGTCGCCGGTAACTTCATAGGTCACCGACTTGGAAGCTTGATCGGTAGGGGGCTAGGCATGAGAAAGGTTACTCAATGACGGAGGGGAGTGTATTTTGTTTTTTGTCCGAATTTAGTTCAGTTTCTGCCCGGATTTAGTCCGATTTATGTTCGAAGTTAGTACGGACTCTGGTGGTTTGTTGGTCATGTGCTTGTTATTAGTTTTATCTTCTGCGACCTTGATCTCGCTAGGCGAGTTTGAAATAGGGCTGCACATACTGTGCTCTGATTGTCCTCTCTAATTGTTCGTCCAGTCTGTGGACGCCCTTTTGCCCCCATGGGGGTTCCTCTGTGTAGACTTTCGTCTCACTATTGAATACAACTTTTCACATTTGTCCCCAAAAAAACCTAAAAAATATGGAGTAAAAATTAGTAAAAAGATGAAATAATTGTTTATAGTAAAAAAGATGACAGGTATTCAAAACTATGATCATAAAAGGCTGGATAATTAGGCCCCGTTCTGCTAAGAAAAATAAGTACTTATTTTTTAAATAAGTACTTTTTAAAATTAAATGTGATGTATAGAAAGAGAATGACACGTCTCATAAAGTGGTGGTTGTTGGTTTCGGCTGTGGTGGAGATTTGTTTTGGGTTGGTGGTTGTTCGGATAGGGTTGGAGTTTTTGTTTTCTTTTTTGTTTGGTTTTGAAGGTGTAGTTTTTCGGCTGGTGTATGGTGGTGGTGGGGCACAGGAGCAATGGTGGTTCTGATGGCAGTTGGAGGTGGTTTTGGTGGCAGCTTGATTCTTGGTTTTCACGGTGGAGTGGTGTGTGGCGGCAATGAGTGAAGGTTGGAATACAAGGCATTTGCGGTTGGTTCGGTGCATTTTTTTGGGATCGGCCACATACGGCGGGTCCACAATGGTCTGCGCAATAGTGCCGGCTTTTCGAATCCTGATTGATTGTGGTTCTGTGTTTTAGGTGGCCGCATGTTTCACGACGTATAGGGCAGGAGTTCGGGTTTGGAGTTGTTAAGGGTTTTGTTGGTCCTTGACCAACAGTTGGGCGTCGGGTGGCTTTGAAGTTTAAGTAATTTTAATTTTCATTTGTACTTGTCCTTTTAATTAATTTTGTAATTTTCGAATTCAGAGCTAGAGTAATAAAATTCTTTTGACTTGTAAAAAAATGCGAGACAGAAGTACTTAAAAAATAATAATCTTAGTAAAGCAGGGCATTAATCTATTAACTCGAAGTGCATAATTTAAGCATGGCTCAATTTATGCCCAAAGGTGGCCATGGGTTACACCCCTACCTCTTGGTGATGCCCTTGCCCCTTTTATCAACTCAACAAACTCCATGTATTTTGTCTCCTACACTTGTTGGATTCTAGCTAATTGTGCGCCGAATATCATCACGGGTAATTTGGTAGATTAAACCGAAGAAGGAATAACCGAACCTGCAAGTAATTTTACCCGAATTTGACCCAATCTACCAAAAACCTAACCTGGGAACAATTGGATGGAGTACTCTTTCAAGTGATAATACACACCTCTATAAGGAGCAATAAGCCCTATCCAGCATCAACAAAGGAGCAATAAGCCATATCCAGCATCAACAAGATAGTATTTGCCCATCTATATCTATACTTCTATATTACTAACTATATAATAAAAAAGCAAAGTGCCTATTAACGAGAAGGCCTCACATCGTGACAAGTGTCAGGTATTGATTGGATCACAATTACCAATTATTGTTTTTGTTGTTTAATAAGCAATCATTGATTTATGGAAAACTTTTTGAATTTGGAGGCTTCAAAAACAAATCCTCATTTAAAAAGCATTGGAAGTATATATTAATATTTAAATGCTTTGCGTGTTGCAATTTTCGTGCATTGCACGAGTTTGCTGCTAGTTATTAAAAAAAAAAAGAAGTGCATCGCTATAATACTACATTAATGTAATGTTTGAAAAAATTGAAATTCATCTAAGAAGGAATTACCATTAGAAATTGTGAGTTTTTATTCTCTTGTAAGTGCATTTTTAATTATCCTCGAATCTTATGCACTCCCCTCCCATCTAGTACATAGGTGAACCTCAAGTGCTCAAATGTACAAACAGCCAGAACATTGTGTCGGATAACCTTTTCTACGCGAGAGATATCTAAAGCGCGCACATCCTTGTTTGTTTGTTAGAGACTTTGACACCAACATGTGTTTCATTAAGTGCCACAGCACAATCCTAATATAAATACTATCAAAATATTTTATTTTATCTTAAGTGAAAGTTTGTAGGCAATGTTCCATTGAAAATTTAACATCTAAGTACATACTCTCTCTGTTCCATATTAAGATCTCCCTCCCCCTCTCTCTCTCTCTCTCTCTCTCTCTCTCTCTCTCTCTTTTGCAATTTTTCAAATAAAAAAATCAACTACTTTCGTGTATAAGACTTATACACGAAAGTAGTTGATTTTTTTATTTAAAAAATGATACGACTTTTCGTGGTAAACTCTTTAATATGGAACGGAAGGAGTACGTACTAGTTACCTCAAAATATGGGTAGAACCATAGAACCGGTTACTACTTGATATTTCCAATGGAATTTGTGAGCCATCAGGCTGCTTAAGAAAGTGTTCTTCCATTGATATCACATGCAGCTCTTAAGAATCTATGAAAATGACAGCTCGTTCCACCATAGCATCCGGAGGAAAAAGAAATTTCACTATTTGTTGCACTGGGTGATAATAAGACCCTTTGCGATTTGTTTCTCAACAATAGTCATGGTTCCAACCCACCAAATCGCTCAAGCAAATCACACACATGTCAAAATGCTTGCAGTCCCATATGATAATATCGGAATTGGAGGGACTGTAGTGAACCCGTCGCACTACACGTGTAGTGCGGCCAATCCGGCCTTCCATCTTGGCAATGGACGGCTCGAATTTTCATCCGAACAATAGACGGCACCCCGGGTCCGATAATATCATGATGAGACTTCTTAAATTGAAATTAATTGAAGTCGGGTCATCAAACCATCTTGAACTCTTTCATTGTCCATACCTAGCTAGTATGATGCGGTTACAAATATTTTTGCCAATACTTTCATGTACTTCTTTCACTGTGTATTTGAACCGTTTATGTGTTTTTCATGAGCACTTTCATGTACCATATCAACCCTCGATGACAGGGCGGAACTAGGAATCTAATCTGCCGTGGGCTAATCAATTTTTAATAAAAAATAAATACATATATATATATATATACATATATATATATATATATTAAAATTTGTATAGTTAATGTCTAGCAAACTTGTACAGAAATACGTAAATGTTGAAAAGTAAATAGAAGAGAAGTACGAAAAAAGTATACTATTGAAGTTGCTGAAGTTGTGTCCTACATTACTTTAGAGGGTATAAATCATTTATTATCAAATCTGAGTCGATGTCTTGAACAAGTTCGGATTCACTGAAGATAATCATATAAAATGGGTTGGGCTACAAAAACAAAAGGAAAAATGACGACCAATGATGTATTTTGATAATTAATACCAGCCAATGACATTTTCAGCATTAACAAATGTTCTCAGCATGTCCTTGGTTGGTATTAATTATCAAAACATGTCCTGAACCGTTATTTTCCAAAAAAAAAAAAGATGGGCTAAAATTTATTTGGCTAAATTTTTACATATAAATTTTTGGTTTTTTCCAAATTCCACCTGGGCTGTAGCCCATGACACTTTATATGTGGTTCCGCCATGACTCGATGTTTTATTGAGAACTAATCGTCGAACGATCAAGCACCACCTGCCTGCCTGCCTAAGAGATTTCTACTTGATCGATGTGGCTTTCCGAAATGCACGGCCATGAACTGTACACAATTATGGATAAATAAATAAAAAAAAAAAAACTGTACACAGTTAAAGAACAACCTTAATTGGCTAAAAAAAAAGGACAAATAACAGGACAATGAAAAAACGAAGAGATCAATGAGACGCTTGCATGCTTCACTGTCCATGTGACAATATTTGCTTCCTCAATCACAAAAATGCAAAAAAATCGAACTTGTCAAAGTAAAACAATGGAGAAGTTGGTGAATTACCATGGGAGGTGACTGTAATTTTATTGTTTGTATATCGACTCTCTCTCTCCGGGCGATTCACCTCCCCCCTTTTTCCTCCTGTCCAAATCTAGGGTTTTCGCCGCTTGGGGGTAGGCGCCTCCTCCCCCCTCCCCCCGGCCTCAATTTTTTGTTCCACTCAATTTCCCTTTTCACATCTTGATCGACAGGTGTAACAAGGCGGTTGGTGGTGGTGGTACGTGCTGGTTGTTGATGATGGGGTTATGGTGCTTGACGATTGGCATTCCTCCTTATCATTTTTGGGTGCCGATTTGGTGGTTATTTGGCTGTCGTTTTGCGGGTTCACCGGACGACGTCAAGAAGGTCTCTGATTCCTCTCCCCTTTTTTATTTTCGACCCCGAACCTTGCCGTTATATATCTTCTTCTCCACTTCGTGTCTTCGCTCTGATATTGGTCATGAGTCTTCTCCCTCTTTCTCCGATCGGGTTTTGTCCTCCTAAGGCGCTGATTTTCACCTAACAACAAGGGGTTGGAGGGAGTGGGCGACTGATAAGCCCATCTATGTGTAAATAATCGGGCTTATCTTGATCGTTTTTGCCACGCTCACGTGCATAATTCCCTGTTTTTGAATGATATTGCGTGAGAGGTGCGTTCTTGGTGATTTCAGGTTGTTCTTTGGAAATACGGCGCATTTGACACCAAGAGTTCGTTCCACGTTTGCCGGGGATCCGAGGGCTCCAGCCGGAGCAAGTTCTATGCTTGCGGGACTTCGTCGAAGTCCCGGAATCCACCTGCCCAGTGCTGCTGAGGAACCCTTCATTTAACATTATCTACCGGTAGGAAAGAGGATCTACCGGTTGAATTTGCCACCAGTAAAGCCATCGTTTCAGGAGTCAAAACCTACCGGAAGAAGTTTGTACCAACCGGTAGGAACCAAAACCTACCGGTAGAGATCAGCGCCTACTGGTTGAAATTCAGAGCAGAGAGGCCACCTTTCTGCACCAATTTGATTCGGCCAAAACCTACTGGTAGGGGATCAATGCCTACCAGTAGAAACCCAGTTATAGCAGCACTCAATTTTTGCTTCGAGGTCGTTCTACCAGTAGGTGATCAATGCCTACCGGTAAGTGTTTCCCAGCTTCTGCAGATTTTATTTTCTTTTTCTTTTTCTTTTGTTTCTAAAAAGGGGTACTATATAAAGCCCCCTTTGGCACGTTTTAGGGTTATCTTTTATCATTTTAGAGCTAGCTCTTTCTCTCTCTACCTCCCTCTCCTCTCCAACTCTCAATTCCTCATTAATGGAGCATTGATTGGTGGGTTTGGTGGAGGTTGGTGTTCATATATTAATGTTGTAAGTAACCTTGGGATCTTTATTAATCTTGCATTTATTTCCATTCTGAGCATGATTTCGTGTTCCCCCTTTCCTACCCTAGCTCCTTGCACTTCCCCTTTCATTATGTGTGAGTAGTGTAACAATGTTGGGTTATGGGGTGATTAACATCCCGTAACCAAGGGTATTCCTTGTTCTTCTTTTGTTAATCTTCATTTTCCAAAGGGCAAACATGTTTTTGGGGTATTTTATGTACCAAAGCTTGGAGGTGTTAACCTCTTTGATCATATGTAGGCTAGGGTTTTGATTCCTAGCCACAGATGATGCTTAGAGCGATGTCCTTCTAAGTGTCTGCCAAAATGTCTCCAAAATCCTAATCTTGTTTACCATTCCTGTCAAAAAGAGAAGAACAAGTTTGCCTTTGGATTATGGGTGTTAATTATCCCTAGACCTAACCTTTAGTTTAATATCCAATTAAAAAGCCGTAGTTAGGTTAAGTAGCCAGTAACTAAATTTCTCAGTAGGCCGTCTCAACGCCAAAGTTTGGTTGGCGGTCCTAACGCCGAAACTCTCTACTAAAGCTAATCTCCGAAACAAGTTATGGATGCGCTCCCTGTGAATTCGACCCCGGACTTCCGGGTATTACTATGCTTTCAACCGACCTAGCCCTACGCTTGGGGTATTCTTATTTCTGTATACAATTTGGTTGCAGGTAGCGGCGTTGGCTCCCGTTATGGTTACTATTGGGTTCCTCGGTGTTCGCCTAACGGCTTGGTTGAACTCCTGTGGTAGCACGCTTGGGGTATTCATATATATATATATATGGGGGCGGTTCCGGGGACACCCAACGGGGACACCTAAAAAAACACCCCATGGTTCCCGATCAAATTTTGATGATCCGAGCCGCTCAATGTGATCAGAATGTGATTTTAAGGGTACTTGCAAAAAATCGGCCAAAAAAAAAGATCACGAAAGGCTTGATCTAAGCAGTTTTTAACAATTATTTATTGAGCGGTTCAAATAAAAACTGCTCAAATCAAGCCTTTCGCTCATTTTTTGCTAATTTCTTGCGAACACCCTTAAAATCACATTCTGCACACATTGAGCGGTTCGGATCATAAAAATTCAATCGGGAACTATCAGATTAAGATTTTGGGTGTCCCCGTTGGGTGTTTTATTAGGGTGTTCATTGAACCATTCCCTATATATATATATATATTAAAATTTGTATAATTAATGTCTAGCAAACTTGTACAGATTTACGTAAATGTTGAAAAGTAAACAGAAGAGAAGTACGAAAAACATATACTATTGAAGTTGTTGAAGTTGTGTCCTACGTTATTTTAGAGGGTATAAATCATTTATTATCGAATCTGAGTCGATGTCTTGAACAAGTTCGGATTCACTGAAAATAATCATATAAAATGGGTTGGGCTACAAAAAGAAAAGGGAAAATGATGGCCAATGACATATTTTGATAATTAATACAAGCTAAGGACATTTTTAGCATTAACAAATGTTCTCAGCATGTCCTTGGCAGGTATTAATTATCAAAACACGTCATGAGCTGTCATTTTCCAAATAAAAATAGGTGGGCTAAAAATTTATTTGGCTATAAATTTTTGGTTTTTTCAAATTTCACCCGGGCTATAGCCCATGACACTTTATATGTGGTTCCGCCATGACTCGATGTTTTATTGAGAACTAATCGTCGAACGATCAAGCACCACCTGCCTGCCTGCCTAAGAGATTTCTACTTGATCGATGTGGCTTTCCGAAATGCACGGCCATGAACTGTACACAATTATGGATAAATAAATAAATAAAAAAAACTGTACACAATTAAAGGACAACCTTAATTGGCTAAAAAAAAAGGACAAATAACAGGACAATGAAAAAACGAAGAGATCAATGAGACGCTTGCATGCTTCACTGTCCATGTGACAATATTTGCTTCCTCAATCACAAAAATGCAAAAAAATCGAACTTGTCAAAGTAAAACAATGGAGAAGTTGGTGAATTAACATGGGAGGTGACTGTAATTTTATTGTTTGTATATCGACTCTCTCTCTCCCTCCGGGCGATTCACCTCCCCCCTTTTTCCTCCGGTCCAAATCTAGGGTTTCCACCGCTTGGGGGGAGGCGCCTCCCTCCTCCCCCAAGCCTCAGTTTTTTGTCCCGTTCATTTTTCCTTTTCACATCTTGATCGGCAGGTGTAACAAGGTAGTTGGTGGTGGCGGTACGTGCTGGTTGTTGTTGATGGGGTTATGGTCCTTGACGTCTAGGATTCCTTCTGATCATTTATGGGTGCCGATTTGGTGGTTACTTGGCGGTCATTTTGTGGGTTCACCGGACGACGTCGGGAAGGTCTCTGATTCCTCTTCCCTCTCCCCTTTTTTATTTTCGATCCCAAACCTTGTCGTTGTATATCTTCTTCTCCACCTCGCTTCTTCGCCCTGATCTCGGTCGTGAGTCTTTCCCTCTTTTTCCAATCGGGTTTTGTCCTCCAAAGGCACTGATTTTCACCTAATGACAAGGGGTTCGAGGGAGTGGGCGGCACAAGCAGCATTGGCTCCCGCTGTGATTACTGTTGGGTTCCTTGGTGTTCGCCTAACGGCTCGGTTGAGCTCCCACGGTAGCGGCTAGGTTGTTTGTTTGATCGCCGATTTTCCTTCTTCGTTTGGTTTGGTCAGAGGCGGCATGGTGGTGATCGGAGGAGGATGGTCGACGGTTTGGGTTTGGCTGTTGTCTGATTAGTGGGCGGCGGGTTGAAGATGTTCAATGTTTTTTTTTTTTTTTTTTTTCACATTGAAGATGTTCAATGTTAGGGTTTATATATTTTGGGTTTTTGGGGCTAGGCTTGGCCCACTTTGGTGGGTTTGGTTCTTATGATTGTGTTTCATTGTAAAATTTGGGTTTTTTAGGCCATATGGTGTTTTGAGCTTCATTTGTAACATTTGGGCTTTTTAAGCCTTTAGATGTTTTGGGCTTTGAAACCTTTAGGTGTACTGGGCTTTACTCTTAGGAGTGTATGAGCTTGTCCCATCTGGTTGTACTTTTCAACCTTTAGTTGAAAATCCCTTTTCCCATTTCCTCAATAAGATGTTACTTTTGTCGATAAAAAAAATAGAGGGGAAATTATAAGAATATATCCGATGCATGCTCAACAAGTTACAAAAAAAAATTGGTCTGGGATTCATTATAGCATATTTGTAACCTCTCTCCAGTCCACTTCTTAAGTTTGTAGCCCCTTTAGTCTACTAGTATTGTTTTATAAGGCCTTAGGTCCACTTCACTTAAAAACTGAATTCGCCTAAGACAAAAATACCCTTTCCTTATTGAACTCGCCATATCTTAATATATGATGTTATATGTATGACAAAAAATAGACATATAACTCTTTTCCCCTAATAATCTTTTCTCTTTTATTTTCCTTTTTTCTTTTCTGTTTTTGGGAAATTAGTTTAGGTATTGTGAATTTTTGAGTCTTTGACAAATACATTAAGGTGTATGAAATTAGCGTCTTGGGCAATCGATAATCGATACACGGGAACGGGAACATGTAGAAAATAGATTTGGACATATAACTATATATATCTATTATGGTGGCATGATACAGAGTTTAGATGTACACATATAATACTCTATATATATATATATATATATATATATACATATACGGGCCGGTTCTAGGGACATCTATAAAAATATCTAAAAAAATCATAATTCCCAATCAAGTTTTAATGATCCGAGCTGCTCAATGTGATCAGAACGTGATTTTAAGGGCACCCGTGAGAAATCAGCAAAAAAATAGACCGGGAAGGGCTTGATCCAAACAGTTCCAAATAGTTTTTTATTGAATGGTTCAAATAAAAACTGCTCAAATCAAGCCTTTCCTGGTCAATTTTTTGCTAATTTCTCGCGGGTACCCTTAAAATCACATTCTGCACATATTGAATAGTTACGGGGCAGTTCCGCAGACAACCCATTAAACACCTAAAAAAACACTCCAAATCTCAATCTCATAGTTTTCGATCAAATTTTTATGATCCAAATCGTTCAATGTGTGCAGAATGTGATTTTTAAGGGTGCTCGTGAGAAATTAGCAAAAAATATGACCGGAAAGTGCTTATTTTGAGCAGTTTTTAATTGAACCGTTCATCAAATCTAATCTAAAAACTACTCAGATCAAGCCATTCTCCGTCTCTTTTTTTTTGCTGATTTCTCCCGAGAACTCTTAAAATCACTTTTCTGATCACATTGAGCGGCTCAGATCATTAAAATTTGATCAGAAACTATGAGGTGTTTTTTTAAGTGTCTAATTAGTTGTGTCCGGAACCGCCCCGTAATTTATATGCACACATATAGCATTATATGTGCTTGTATTAGCATAAAAAAGATTCCAAATTTGCATAGATAACCATATATGTCTTATATCTATCTCTATTGTTGATAACATGCAAAGAACATATTTGGACATATAACCATATACATGAGTTATGATGACATGATACAACGTTAAGATATAGCATTTTATGCACATATATTGCATTATATGTGCTTCTATTGGCCTGAAAAGATTACAAATTTACATAGATAACCATATATATCTCATATCTATCTATATTGTTGATAACATGTAGAGAAAAGATTTGGACATATAATGTTATATGTGTCAACTCTACCGCACAGGCTAATACAAAATGTGGGAAAAATCCCAAAGAAAAAGTATGATCTTGTTCATCGCCTCAAATACGTCTACAAATGCTGAGAAAATTTCCATAGAAATGGCAACTTAAATTCATAGATGGGGCAACTTAGGAAATTCAAAATTGGACTCCATGTATGGAGAATATTTTTTCCTCTGTTTCATGTATGGGAATTTTTTTTCCTCCGTTCCACATTTATACAATTTCCAAAAAATCTCTCCGGGCATTATTTACCATTTTCTCCACTGATATGCAATTTCCCCAAAGGTGTAATAGGTGATGACGAATCTGAAGGGGCCCCAAAAGTGTATGGTAATTCTTGATGGTACGTTGGTAACAAATCAAGGAAACGAGAACAAAATTCACCCAATTAAATATTAAATATATTACTATTACTTGGGAATAAAGCTGCAATTTACTTCGCCTTCTGCGATTCCCGTTCCACCACTCGGAAGCCGGAGGAGTCGGTGCCTCGAGAAAACGGATTTGTTCGAACCAAAAGCGGTAGGGTTTCTTGTGCATCTGTTCGGTATTTGATGTGTGTGTGTGTGCCGTGTGTGTGCGTTTCATTTGGGTTTTTGAGATTTGGGTTTGCTTTGCTCTCTATATGGGATTTGGTGCTTTGTTTGCGCGTGTTATTGCTCTTCGATTTGTGTTAGTTGAGGGATTTTCTCGATACGGTTTCCGCATCCATTTTAGAACTTCGGTATTTGATTTTGTGTGCATGATTCCGTGCTTTCATTTGGGTTTGCTTTGTTATCTGTATGGGATTTGGTGCTTTGTTTGCGCGTGTTATTGCTCTATTCAGTGGTCTACGCCTTGATTTTTGTTAGTTGAGGGTTTTCCGTTTCTGCATCCATTTTCGAACCAAAAAGCGGTAGGGTTTCTTCTGCGTCTGTTTGTTTCATTTCGATAGTGTTTCGGCTTGTATGCAAGAATTAACAAATGTTTATATTTGCATTGACTGTGATCTTGTGAATGAATGAGAATTGTTAGGATTACTCCATCAGTCCAAATATACAGCCATTTGCGTGTATTTTGTACTTCATGTGGTGTGTCCGTGTGCCTTTTCTGAATTGGGTTTGGTCAGACTTCTAACTTTAGCTTAGGCTCTTTCATTGGCTTCCGATCCCATATCTTAGTTTTCAAACTTTCTGTATTTTAAAGCTATGTAAAATTATGTGCATTTGTATGGAAGAAATTGCAGTACACTTATTTTTGTCCAATTACCTTCTACAGCAAAAAATAGTTTGGTTTTACATTAATGGAAACCAGATTTAAAGTAGATCCCAAGAATGCCTTGATTATGTCTCATTTTCATGATATGATTTCTGTTTGGTACGCGTGTTTAGTTGCTCCTGGATATTCTTCTATCTTATCTCTACATGAATGAAAAATCTTTGAAGGTATGGAATCAGCTACTGATTTGGTTGAATACAACTACGAAGCACTGGCCTCTTTCACTGGGGGATTCTGTGAAGAAAACTTTATTGGGGATACTCTATATGGAAAAGTGTTCCGGGGAAAAATTCAGCAGGGTTTGAAGACACAAGAGGTTGTGGTCAAAATATGGGTAAACTGTAGGAGATTTGCGACTACTCCAGAACTTCAAAAATCTAGATTGAATGTATGTAGCTGAAAAGACAGACTTATTTGATAGAGTTGGCTATTCTTTTCATGGAGTTAGCTATTATTTTCTTGGGTTTTAATCATCTAACAATATACAATTTCTGTTTGCAGAATGAAATCAAGTTGCTGACAAATTCAGGCCTGAAAGGGCATCCAAATTTGGTGAAGTTAATTGGATTCTGCTGTGAAACTGAACGTCTGGGAGTTGTATATGAGCTGAAATTGCTGGATACATTAGAGAAACTAATTCTTCACGGTGACCTAATCGCATTTCCTATCCATTCATGACTCATGAAAATGTTATTTTCTTAGTCAGATTGAGTTGATTTAACCAAAAGAAAGAAAGTTAATTGATGATAGATAATTGTCAAGTCACATAGACATTGGCTAGAATCTAGAAAATATAGTCACTTCCAGTGGTGTGTTGTATGGTAACCCGTCTTTTGTATTTCTAGATGATTTTAAATGGCTTGCACGAATTAAGGTAGCCCTCGAATTTGCATGTCTCCTCGAATGTTTTCATGATCAACAACTCTGGCATCGCAGTATCGGCGCAGCTTATTTAATGATTGACCAGGTGAGCCTTCGTGACTTGTACTAAGAATGTTCATGGAGAGCTTATAGGGAAAGTTGATTGTACCAGGCTACCAGCCCTAATTGTGATCTTGCATGCAGGCTTTCAGTCCAAGATTATTTGACTTCCCTATGCTTGTTGGTGGAGGTTTTGGTGAAATTCGTTCCCGTGAATATGATTTAGGGAGCGATGGCTATATTGATCCACTTATCGGTTTGACAGGTTCGCATCTTAATGTTATTTGCCTACTTTTTACTTGAAACTCAGAAACATCAATGCAGCTTTTATTTTGTTGACTTCTTAATTCCGTCTTTGTACAAGTTATCAGAATTGTGGAGTGGATTATGGATATGAATATGGTTAAAGGAAAGTATTATCCCAGACTTTATTTAATAGATATGGACCCTCATCTCAAAGCCTTGCTGCCAGAGAATGGTTTCTTCCATGATTCTCCGCATGATGGAGTGATGTGTTAAGAGGTGAAATTCTAGTTGACAGTTTACTATTGACACAAAAGAACTCCCCACAAGTTACGATGTTTGAAATTAATGGATTATCACTTCTGGTTTTAGAGTTTATCAATGTTGCCCTATTGTTTGGCATTGACACTTGTATTGTAGGGAATATGCTAATTAACACTCTGAGTTGTGGACCTATTCTTTTTATCTTCTATACTAGTTTCTCTATTTGTATGTTTAGCCGATGAGGATGAGGATGAAAATTGAATTTGCATTTCCAATCGATGCATCTTCATTTCTGAGTATTATGTTTTAAAGTTTTTGCATATCAGATGAGGTAAACTAACAGTTCTTAGGCTAGAGATCAACATGAAAATCAGATCTTTTGAAGTTATTTTGACATGTGTCAGACTCCAGAATACAAGTTTCTCTATTATCTACCAGTTAGCCTCTACGAAGGCCACTAACCAATTTGTCGAGTGTTCCTTAATGATAAACCATTAGTTTCAGTGTCCCTTTCCTGCATAAGATAGGATTTCATTTATGTTGTGTGCCTTTTTAGTTGGAAGAAGCTATTCTGTCACCAATCTATGCATAATATTCGGTAATAAGATGCTGCTAGACTTCTTCATGGAAGAGCTATAAAGATGTGGATACTTCCACTTCTTATGTTTCCGCCTCAAGGAAAACCTTTCAGTACATTCAGTAAGTTTCAATCCCAAATGACTTATGGTCAATTTTTGCTTGTGAAAGTAAACGTCTTAAATTGTTGCCGAGTAGGTTCTCTCATAACTTAATTGATTTGAAATGGAATGTTATATGATGTCTGGGGGCTTCCTCATTGTGGAAGCCACTTTGATGGTAAATGACCTTCAAGGCTACAAACATTAGGCAAATGGTAGCGGTTCGGGGATGATGAAATGATTAACAAATTCATTACTGCCTTTGTTCACAGTGCTACTTCTGGTTAAGAAAACTATACAATAATGATGGTTATGATTTGTATTTTGAGAGACTAGATTTTCTTAAAAAGTTAGAATGCGTATTTATGCTCGAGAGAACCAATAGCATATCACTAATTCAACTTTTCCCGTATAGTTGTTAAAGAAAATTGGTTGAGGGGTACCTTAGTTGCATCATGGAAGTAGGATAGTACCTTATTTTATGCTCTATTGGTACCTTAGTTCAGCTTTTCCCATATTTATGCTCTATTGGTACCTTAGTTTCATCATGGAAATAGGATAGTATTTTGGTCTTGGAATAACAATTCATCCTCTTTAAGGGGTTTCTTCCCTCATTTTCTTTTGGTACCTTAGTTTCATCATGGAAATAGGATAGTATTTTGGTCTTGGACCAACCATTCATCATCTTTAAGGGATTTCTGCCCCATTTGATGGGTTCTTCTAAAGGAATGTGAAATACCTGTGTTGGAAGTTGCCACTTTGTGGTTAGAGTATGACATGTGTGTCCTTGATGGCTGTTGATTATATCCCAATATTCATGCTTTCTATCGAGTGTATTGTGTAACAATTGTACAAGCCCATAGTATGCATAACACACTTTATATACTTCTCCATGTAATTTTTTTTCCTGTTTATAAAAGGTGTGTAGATTGAGATGAGCGTTAAGCGGATGCAATCCATATACAAAAGGTGTGTAGATTGAGATGAGTGTTAAGCGGATGCAATCCATATACAAAGAGAAGTCCACTTATAAAAAGGTCCATGATACCATTAATTAGAAGAAGCTCTACTAACTCCAAAAATTGGTCTAGAGAAGGGTTGCCCTCTCTAGATTCCCAACAACAGTAGACTAGCAAAGTTTTTGCAATAATTCTTGATGCTATGTCACCAATTCTTTTCTCTCTTTATAAAAGCCATCAAAATGACGTTTACGTGCATACCTGTGCCCGACTTTTATACTAGTCCATCTAAAATTCTAAGACTATTGAATGGAATTGTATTCTATCTTATGTCCTTGTTAGGCACATTTCTTCAATCTGTCAAATACGACGTCTCTCTATAGTGTTGTTGACATGCCTTTGCAAAGGCCATTAACCGAAGGTTTGTAGAGTAGTGAACAGTTAAGTCTTATCCATTTTGGTAAGGTATCAATATTTCATTAATTGTTCTAGTTGCATGTTAGTCCAAGGGGTATGCCGTATGGTATCCCAATATATATTATTGATGCAAGATTGCCATGAACTGTCTTGACAATTTGAATTTTCAATATATTGATTTCTTTGTTCCATTGAGAAATAACTTCATTCTGAAGGTTTTATTTTGTTCTTAATGATCCTTGTTATTGGTATTCACATGCTCATTTGACATAAATGACATCAAATTTTAAGTTTCATAATGTTTCTTGTTCCTCACTATGCTGAAGGACCTAAATGAATAACACAAGTTCCAAGTGGTTTGTGGGGGATTCATGATCGGCTTTTTACATGATGCAACTGTTGGAAGATGACGTCTTTTATACCATTCAAAACAATGCTTCAAAAGTATTGGTCAATAGAAACATTGAAGAAGAATTAACCTATAAATTTTCCTTGGTTGATTATACCCATCTTTATAAATGCGACTAGTTTTACCCCATTTCCCCCTACCCCCGCCCCCTCCCCCTTTTCCCTGTTATTTTCTATTATAGTTTCCCCTCTCTTTTTCTTTAAAGTTCATTTGCATCCCTTTTTAAAGATATCCAAGGTCCATTTTCAATGTTCTAAAAGTTGCTAGGCGCTAGTCTGGCGGTCGGCCACATTCAAGCAATTAATCAGCGATTAATCAGTGCATTTTAATTAGTAATCTTAGGCGGACCTAATCTGATTGGCTCCGCCAGCAATTAATCGGCGATTAATTCTTTGTTTTAGAACACTGCCATTTTCTTCTAGTGGACACCTTAACGCCTTAGGTGACGTTCCCCAAACAAAGGTTGTGCAAATTTTACCTATCAAATTGAAAATCACTGAGCATCTCTGGAAGTGGCTTCTGTTTGGAAGGAGAACTTTTTGAAGATGACTTTTTACATCAAATTTATGAATGGTACGTCCAGTACCGTTAATACCAGATGTTTCGGTCCGTACAGGCCGGTACATCCAGTACAGGCAATATTAGATGTTCCGGACATTACCAGATGCTCTTGTCTCGATCATTTACTGAATCTTGGCCGGTACAGGAAACGTATTTTTCTGTTGTTGATTGCAACTGGTTATTTCGTAATTATTTTCAAGTTGAGCCTTTTAATGTTCTATTTAAGAGAAATGATTTATTTCCCACTTGTCCAAACTCATTATTCATGTCACACATTCCACCATACCCTTCTCTTCTTGTATAGAGGCTTTTTTATTTTATTTTATAATTCGTTGTTTACAGATGTATTTTCATTGTTAAAAAGTATTTGAATGATGTGATTTGTTGTTTTATTATGTTAATTCGTTATGTCTCTTCATAATGTATGAAGTAGATCAATCGCTACACTTTAACACGTATTACTCGGCACCCGATGGATGTATCCAAGTCCATGTAACATAGGCTGCAATGGTATTTTCTTTGGGGTGGTGTATCATCTTGTGGATTGTGACATGGTGTAAGCCCATTAGAGCAGGTGGCCTAGGTATTGGGAGATTAGAGATTTATAATAGTATGTTTAAGAGTCCAACGACTCTGGAATGGCATTTGAGGATTCAAAATCATGATATGTTTTAGTGTAGGCTTTGGGATTTTGTACTTTTTTGTTGTGTCCATCGGGAGTTTGGGTTCGAGTGTGTGTATAAACTATAAAGGGTCCATTGATCATCTCCCTAGTTAGCAATTAGCTAAGTGAGTTGGTAAATGAATTTACCCTCTTGCCCATTGACAGGAATCTTTGTCTGTCAACTATCAAGCATGTCAGGGATCCCATCACTCTCTCTCTCTCCCCCCTTTATGATAAGGACATAGATTGGACTAATGGTTTCTCTGGGTAATCTCTACACAGGTGCATGGTCCGATAAAACAGATGTTTTTGCATTTGGTGTTGTACTTCTGGGGCTCATAGCAAAAAGAGTATATGATGTAAAGAAGAGAAAGGAGCTGGGATTACTTAATTATGTTCATATCTGGGCCTGGACGGAGTGTGGAAAACCTCAGTCCAAGAATTTTCGTGTTAAAGAAAAACCTCAGTCCAAGTTGTGGGGAATGTTCAAGAAACACAAGGAGTCTCAGTTGATCCTTAAGTCACTTGTGGATAAAAGCCTCGAGAATGATGAACACTTCGATGCTGGTGATGGAATCGAAATCACAAAACTCGCGATGCGCTGTGTGGATGAGTATCCAAAGCAACGACCAACAATGAAAGAAGTTGTTCGCTGTCTGCGAGAATTAGATGTGGTCAAGAAATTCAGTTGTTTCGTACTTCCTAAGATGTCTGTTGCTAGCAGTGGTGGTGTTGTTCCAGGTTTGACTTGACAGTTGAGGTTGGTGGATATGTTGCTAGTAGTTTTTATGTTGCAACCGAGTATTAGCACTATGTTTATTTTAGGACAATCAAAATGCAAATTTTATAGCACTATGTATGTATGTGGTACTGTTGGAAAATGGATACTTCCTATGTTAATGGCCTATGTATGTTGTGTGTTGTGAAGTGCCCTTTTAGGCAGTGAGACTCCTAATGTTAATCTTTTTCCAAGTACCAGTTTGGAGAGACATCTCCCCTCTCGGTTTAGGTATGATTATGATTCTACTTTAAATTGTTATTCTGATTTTTCCTTCTACAGTTCTACTTATTCAGTACATGTGGAATGGTGTTTATAAAGCTTTGGTTTGACTCTTGATGAATTTTTTAATACTCCCTCCGTCCCTTTTTAAGTGTCCTACTTCGTAACTCCAACTTATTAAAAAGACATCATCATTATACCTTTCACATCAACTTTTTCCTTCACTTTCCCTACTTACCCATAATCATTATTCTTTTACTCACTTACTTTTCAAAAAGGAATCTACTTTTTAGGGACAAAATAGACAATTCACCAACTTATACCCACTAACTTTACAAAATGGACATTTATTAAGGGACAGCCCAAAATGGAATACTGGACAATAAAAAAGGGACGGAGGGAGTACATTTTTTTTTGCAAGGTTTGAGTTATTTTGTCCTTGAAAGTGGCTTTGTTGATGTTTTAATTAAAGATGGCGAAAGCGTCGTAGCGAGATATTTTTCCATTTTTATTATTCTACACCCCTTAAAAAAGTTGTACATATATTTCAATATAAACCTTTAAAAATATGCACTATGAATCTTATTTAATAGATCTCAATTAATTCTATTATACGAAATTTTCAAAAATCATGAGATGCATTGTAAATTAAAAAATATAAACAATTTATAACATGACTCGAATGCCGAAAATGAATCAATACGGAGGGAGTAATTAATTTGTACATGGTTATTTGTTCGAGAATCTAAACTCGGGACAAAATTTGGGTATGTTAGTATTATATATAATTGGTGTCTTCTTGGTTCCTTATTTGATCTCTCCCACGGCGGACATGCATTTTTATCATCGATCGTGGTAGAATGCTTTCTAATGATTCTACCGTACCAAAATCCGCCCTGACAACCGAATGGGAGAGGAGAGCTGTCCCATGACCGAACTAAATGGGTTTCAAGTATTTCACTTTGTAGATTTCGTCGGGGTTGAACAAGTGTGTGAAAAATTAGTTTGATCGGATATTATTAAGTACCTAATCGGAACACATATAAGTTGGAAATAACGGGTTCCATTGGGTTTGATCTAGTATTTCAGATCCATTCTTTTCAAGATAAAAGTGTAGTTGGAAACAACGGGTTCCAGTTGATTTGATCAAGTATTTCGGATGCATTCTTTTCAAGGTAAAAGTGTTTCGATCTGACATTTAATGATATCCAATCGAATTAATTTTTTTGCTCTACAAAGTGAGTTTTCAAAAAGTAACGCGACGGTGTTTAAAAAGTGTGCCTATGGTGTAATTTCAGAAACAATAGAGGAGGCCTTTGAAATTGGGATAGACTTGACAGAGGTCACTGCAATTTACTTTGCCTTCTCGACTACGATTTCGTTCCGCCACTCGGAAGCAGGGGGGGACTGGGGAGTCGGTGCCTCCAGAGTGTTGCTATTGGTACCGACCAATAGCATAGGGAAAATAACAGACTGTTTCGTTTGCTACTTTGATTTGTGTTAGTTGAGGGATTTCCTCGATAGGGTTTCTGCACCCGTTTGGCTTGTATGTAAGAATTAACAAATGTTAATATTTTTGCATTGACTGTAATCTTGTGGACGAATGAGAACTGTTATGATCACTCCATCGGTCCAACTATACATCCATTTGCGTGTATTTTGTATTTCGTGTGGAGTACACTAGGGGTGGGCATCCTGTTCGTGTCGTGTCGTCTCTTGTTCGTGTCGTCGTGTTGTATTCGTGTCAGAATTATCTCAACCCTTACCCGACTTGATTAGCTTTTCGTGTCGTTGTGTCGTGTCCTTTCATTAATTCCCATCCCACTCTGCGTCGTGTTTGTGTCGTGTCATCTCATGTTCGTGCTAGAATTCTCTCAACCCTATCCCGAAATGTTAGCTTTTCGTATTGTCGTGTCGTGTCATATTCGTGTTCCGTGTTAGAAATAGCCGATCCTAACCCGTTAACTTCGTGTCGGGTCGGAAATCCCCACCCGAAGTGTGTCCGTGTGCCTTTTCTGAATTGGGTTTGGTCAAGACTCTAACTTTAGCCTAGGCTCTTTCATTGGCTTCCGATCCCATATCTTAGTTTTCAAACTTTCTGTATTTTAAAGCTACAAAATTATGTGCATTTGTATGGAAGAAAATGCAGTACTCTTATTTTTGTTCAATTACCTTCTAAAGCAAAATGATCTTGGAGTTACATTAACGGAAACCAGATTTAAAGTAGCTCCCACAAATGCCTTGATTATTTCTCATTTTCATGACATGATTTCTGTTTGGTACATGTGTTTTTCTGCGCCTGGATATTCTTCCGTCTTATCTTTGCATGAATGAAAAATCTTCGAAGGTATGGAATCAACCACTGATTTGGTTGAATACAACTACGAAGCGCTGGCCTCTATTACTGGGGGATTCAGTGAAGAAAACTTAATTGGGAATACTCTATATGGAACAGTGTTCCGGGGAAAAATTCAGCAGGGTTTGGAGACACAAGAGGTCGTGGTCAAACTATGGGTAGACCGTATGAGACTTGCAACTACTCCAGAACGTCAAAAATCTAGATTTGATGTATGTAGCTGAAAGGACTTATTTGATTGAGTTGGCTATTCTTTTCATGGAGTTAGCTATTATTTTTGTGGGTTTTCATCTTCTAACAATACGATTCATGTATGCAGAATGAAATAAAGTTGCTAACAAATTCAGACCTGAAAGGGCATCCAAATTTGGTGAAGTTAATAGGAATTTGCCGTGAAACTGAAAGTCGGGGAGTTGTATATGAGCTAAAACCACTGGATACATTAGAGAAACTAATTATTCACGGTGACCTAATTGCATTTCCTATCTATTCATGACCCATGAAAATGTTATTTTTTTAGTCAGATATTGTTGATTTGGCCAAAACAAAGAAAATTAATTGATGATAGATAATTGTCAAGTCACAGAGACATTGGCTAGAATCTAGAAAATATAGTCACTTTCGGTAGTGTGTTGTATGGTAACCAGTTGTTTTTTTATTTATAGATGACTTTACATGGCTTGCACGAATCAAGGTAGCCCTCGAATTTGCATGTATCCTAGAATGTTTGCATGATCAACAACTCTTGCATCGGAGTATCAGCGCAGCTCATTTAATGATTGACCAGGTGAGCCTTCGTGACTTATACTAACAATGTTCATCAAGAGCTTGTAGGGCAATTGTACCAGCCCTAATTGTGATCTTGCATGCAGGCTTTCAGTCCAAGATTATTCGACTACACTATGCTTGTTGGTGGAGGTTTTGGTGAAATTCCTGATATTAGGTGCCGTGTATATGGAATTGGGAGTCATGGCTACGTTGATCCACTTGTCTGTTTGACAGGTTTGCATCTTAATGTTATTTGCACTTTTTACTTGAACCCAGGGACATCAATGCAACTTTTATTTTTTTGACTTCTTATTTCCGTCTTTGCTCAAGTTTACAGAATTGTGGAGTAGATTATGGATATGAATATGGTTAAAGGAAAGTATTATTCCAAACTTTATTTAATAGATATGGACCCTCATCTCCGAGGGTTGGTTTTTTCAATGATTCTCCGCATGATGGAGGACTGATGTGTTCAGGTGAAATTCTAGTTGACAGTTTACTATTGACACGAAAGAACTCCGCACAAGTTACTTTGTTTGAAATTAATGGGTTATCACTTCTAGTTTTTTAGTATATCAATGTTGCCCTATTGTTTGGCATTGACACTTGTATTGTAGGGAATATG
This sequence comes from Rhododendron molle, assembly GCA_025413875.1. Taxonomy (NCBI): domain Eukaryota; kingdom Viridiplantae; phylum Streptophyta; class Magnoliopsida; order Ericales; family Ericaceae; genus Rhododendron; species Rhododendron molle. The sequence continues at coordinate 36,793,388 of CM046396.1, forward strand.
CTAATTAACACTCTAAGTTGTGGTCCTATTCTTTTTATGTTCTATATACTTGTTTCTCTACTCATACTTTTAGCCGATGAGCATGAGGATGAAAATTGAATTTGCATTTTCAATCTATGCATCTTCATTTCAGAGTATTAAGTTTTAAAGAAGTTTTTACATATCAGATGAGGCAAACGAACAGTTTTTAGGTAAGAGATCAACATGGAAATCAGATCAATTTGAAGTTATTTTGTCGTGTAATCGACCAGTTAGCCTCTGCAAAGGCCACTAACCAATTTGTCGAGCATTCCTACACAGTAAACCATTAGTGTCAGTCTCCCTTTCCTGCATAAGATAGGATTTCATTTATATTATGTGCTATTTTAGTTGGAAGAAGCTATACTGTCACTATCCTATGTATTCAGTAATAAGATGCTGCTAGACTTCTTCATGGAAGTGCTATAAAGATGTGGATACTTCCACTTCTTAAATGTTTCCGCCTTAAGGAAAAACTTTCAGTACATTCAGTAAGTTTCAATTCCTAATGCCTTATGTTCTAGTGTTGCTTGCAAAAGTAAATTGTTGCCAAGTAGGTTCTTTCTTAACTTAATTGATTTGAAATAGAATGTTAAACTATGTCTAGGGGTCTTCCTCATTGAAGAAGCCACTTTGATGGTAAATGACCTACAAGGCTACAAACATTAGGCAAATGGTAGCGGTTGGGGGAGGATGAAATGATTAAAAAATTCATTTACTGCCTTTGTTCACGGTGCTACTTCTGGTTAAGAAAACTATACAATAATGATGGTTATGATTTGTATTTGAGAGACTAGATTTCTTAAAAAGTCAGAATGCATATTTATGTTCGAGAGAACAAATAGCGTATCACTAATTCAACTTTTCCTATATAGTTGTTAAAGAATATTGTTTGAGGGGTTCTACTGGTACCTTAGTTTTCATCATGGAAATAGGATAGTGTTTTGGTCTTGGAACAACAATTCATCATTTTAAGGGGTTTCTGCCCCCATTTGATGGGTTCTTCTAAAGGAATGTGAAATACCTCTGTTAGAAGTTGCCACTTTGGTAAGACTATGAGATGTGTGTCTTAGATGTCTGTTTATTATGTCCCAATATTTATGTTTTCAATCGAACAATCGTACAAGCCCATAGTATGTATAACATACTTTGTATACTTTTGCCTGGACTTTTTTTTCCTGTTTATAAAAGGTCTGTATATTGAGATGAACGTTAACTGGATGCAACCCATAAACAAAGAGAAGTCCACTTTTGAAAAAGTCCATATACACCATTAGTTAAGAAGAGTCTCTACAAACTCCAAAAATTGGTCTAGACTCTAGAGGAGGGTTGCCCTCTTAGATTCCCAACAACAGTAGATTAGCAAAGGCATTCTTTAGTTTTTGCATTAATTCTTGATGCCATGTCACAGATTCTGTTCTCTCCATAAAAACCATCAAACTGAGGTTTACGTGCATTCATGTGCCCAACTTTTATACTAGTCCATCTAAAATTCTAAGACTATTGAATGGAATTGTATTCTGTCTTATGTCCATGTTAGGCACATATTTTCAATCTGTCAAACACATTGTTCTCTATAGTGTTGCTGACATGTCTTTCAAAGGCCATTAACTGAAGTTGTGTAGAGTAGCGAACAGGTAAGTCTTGTCCATTTTGGTTAAATAATATGAGCCCGTGAGGGATAAGAGTCCAAGGGGTATGCCGTATGCTATCCCAACATATTATTGATGCAAGATTCCCATGCTCTGTCTGACAATTTGAATTTTCACTGTATTGATTTCTTCGTTCCATTGAGAAATAACTTCATTCTGAAGGTTTTATTTTGTTCTTAATGATCCTTGTTATTGGTATTCACATGCCCATTTGACATAAATGAAGTTTCATAATGTTTCTTGCTGAAGGACCTAAATAAATAACACGAGTTCCAAGTGGTTTGTGGGGGATTCATTATTGACTTTTTACGTGATGGAACTGTTGGAAGATGACATCTTTTATACCATTCGAAACAATGCTTCAAAAGTATTGGTCAATAGAAACATTGAAGAATTAAACTATAAATTTGCATTGGTTGATTATACCCATCGTTATCAATGCGACTAGTTTTACCCTCTTTTTTGTTTTTTGTTTTTTTCCCTTTTCTCAGTTATTGTTTCCCCTCTCTTTTTCTTTAAAGTTCATTTGCATCCCTTTGCAAAGATATCCAAGGTCCATTTTCTACTAGTAGACACATTAACGCCTTAGGTGACATTCCCCTAACAATGGTTGTGCAAATCTTTCCTAGCAAATTGAAAATCGCTGAGCATCTAGGGAAGTAGCATCTGTTTGGAAGGAAAACTTTTTGAAGATGACTTTTGACATCAAATTTATGAATGGTACGTCCAGTATTGTTAATACCGGATCTTAGTTGCATGAAACGGAATCGGGGGCGGGGGCGGGGGCAGGAGCGGGAGCGGGGGAGCGAGGGAATACAAAAGCTCCGAAGGTTGGGAGCGTGTACATATATTATGAAAATAATGTAGCATTGAGTATTCACTTTAAAGTACAATCACTTTAGAAAGTAAAAATATGGGCCAAGTCCTCCATAAGTGTAAGAAATGGGCTGGTGTTACCATATAGTATGATTTTCTTTTCAAGATATCTTGACTTGGGCAAGATATTTGAGTTCATCAAAGACCCCAATTAATAAAGCCAAGTGATAAATCCCTATTTTCTAAACAAATATCATACAAAAGTTCCCATCTTGGTAAGGAGCGAGCTCCCATCTTAATGGGAGCGGGCTCCCATCAAGCTCCGTAGTTGGGAGCGGAAAAGCGGGCTCCCAAGGTGGGAGCGGCACCACTTTAGGAGCTCCCTACAACTAAGTACCGGATGTTCCAATCCGTACCGGCCCATACATCCAGTACGGGCAAAATCAGATGTGTCGGGCAATACTTCCGGATGCTCTAGTTTGTCTCGATCATTTCCTGGATCTCGGCTGGTACAGGAAACATATTTTTTTGTTGTTGATTGCAATTGGTTATTTCTAATTACTCTCTAGTTGAGCCTTTTAATGTTATATTTAAGAGGAATTATTTATTTCCCACTTGTCCCTTGTTATTCATGTCACAAAACAACCATACCCTTCTCTTCTTTTATAGAGGCTTTTTTTTTTTATTTTTTATAGCTCTTTGTTTACAGATGTATTTTCATTGTTAAAAGTACTAGAAATGGAGTGATTTGTTTATAGTTTTTTCATTGTTTTTTTTTCATTTTTTATTGATAGTTATGATCTATTTTCATGTCTAATTTTTTCTCGTGGTGAATAGAATATTATTGAAAAATTAGAAAATGTATTAATAAATCCAAAACTACCCCACAGGTACAGAACGGTACAAGTATGTACCGTAAGGTCCGTAACAGTATAAAAATGGGATGCTTGCCGATACGAGATTGATAACTTTGTTTTAGTAAGAAAAATGGGACGCTTGCCGATATGAGATTCATAACTTTGTTTTACATTAAAGCACTAGAACGATTGAACCAAAGTGATTGTGCATATGCAATCCAAAAAAGTGAGCACCTGTTCAATCACTCAATGGCTGCACAAAGGTGGGCATCTAGGGGTTTAGAGATGCTTGACTTTTAGTTTGGGGAATTCATTTAGTTAAAGCTGTTAAGGTTTTGAGGTCAGAGATTGGTTTTTAGCCCTTTAGATGGGAGTGGAGGTTGGGAGGAGATGGACAAGGTTCTAGCTGAATTTAAAATTCAGCTCATACGAGGGAAGGTTGGAGTAGAGTTGATGATTCCTGAAGGTCTCACAGAAGGAAAAGTGTCGTGTATACCAGTTTTTCAGAGTAATAGGAGTCACGGGAGTAAGGTGAATTTGAGGAGCAATTGCGGTATACATGAAGTTTTCTTATGGATGATAATGCATTTAGGCGATACCAAGGTTTAAGGTGGGATTTTAGGAAGTCTAAGTATGTCTGGAAAGTTCCTAGTGCAGATTTCCTTCGAGAGTATTCATACATGCAGGAGGGTCTATCGTCCAACCTTTTATTTGGTTTTATTGCTTGGGGCTTTTTTGAAGTCCACTTCGATTTGCGTTGGATGGGGCTGGTGGCGGTTTCAGAGATAATTTTGGCGGGGAAGGGGGGTTGGGGGTGGAAGCAACAATATTTTCCGTAGGGACGAAGCTCACTTTAACTAAATTAAGGTGTCTAATCTGCCTACTTTATGTATGCCTTTTTTGTCACAATTCCTATTTCAGTTGCTAATAGAAAGATCATTTTGACTAAAAAGATGAACTTAAAAGAAAGAAGCATACAAGGGGAAATGAGGTATAGAGTAGATAAATTCCTACACTTAAACACGTAGTACTCAGCACCCGATGGATGTATCCAAGTCCATATAACATAGACTGCAGTGGTGTTTTCTTTGGGGTGGTATCATCTTGTGGATTGTGACATGGTATAAGCCCATTAGAGCAGGTGGCCTAGGGATTGGGAGATTAGAGATTTATAATGAAGCCTTATTCCCCAACTGGTTGTGGTGATTCCCATTGGAGTTGGATAGATTTCAGAGGTAAGTGGTGTCATTTAGATGTGGAATGTGTTGGGTATAATTGGGCTTCTTCCGAGGTAGGCATTTCTCAGGGGAAAGACTTATTATGGAAAGGGACTAGAATGGTTTCTATGATTTTGTTTGTCCTGTCAAAAACTGAGAGTTTGAAATGGCAAAAGGGTTAAGTTTTGGAGGCAGGAAACAAACCTTTTAGAGAGCATTCCCGGCTATTGTTAGCCTGTAAGGTTGGCTAGGATTAAGACACGGAGGTCGCAAATTATGTGCGAAGCAATTGTAATTAAAGTTTTGGGGGACCTTTCTCTCAGAGCCATCAGTGGGCATGTACATGATGGGGAAGTAGGCGAGCTTTTGGCCTATTTCAACTCTACACGAGTTTGCAATGCATATGTTGTGCGTATATGAACAGATATTGGCCGGTGTTATCACTGTTATGTGCTTCGGGGTTGCATGTTATGCTACAAAACTCGTACAGGAGTTAGCCTCACCAATTCTGCTTTTCGGTGAATGTCATCTGCCTATGGTTGGAAGCATTTTTCAGACTGTTGACAACTAAGACAGCAATGAGGTGAATGAGCCAGTTCAAAGATAGGTCCTACAGACAGTTTGTACACACACACACACACTCACACACGCATCTGTATGTGTGTGTGTGTGTGTGAAGAGAGGGCAAAATAAGAAGTTCATAGTTAGAAATAAGAGTACAATAGCGAGTTTAGGGATCTTACTACTCTTGCTTGGCATTTGAAGGATTCCAAATCATGATATGTTGTACTGTAGGCTTTGGCTTTGTGAGATTTTGAATTTTTTTGTTGTGTCCATGTGTTGACAAATTCTCACTAATTCGATCTTGTCTGTCAAGCATTTCAAGGATCCCATTGCTTTCTTTCTCTCATTTTCTCTGTTTCTTTTCTGATAAGGACATAAATTGGACTAACGGTTCGTTGGGGAAATCTCTGAACAGGTGCATGGTCTGATAAAACAGATGTTTTTGCATATGGTGTTATACTTCTGGGGCTCATAGCAAAAAGAGTATTTGATTTAAAGAATCCAACAAGGTTTATGGGAACATTTGATTATGTTTTTAGCTGGGCCTGGAGGGAGTATAACGAAAGTCCCAGCAAAAAACCCCAGTCCAAGTTGTGGGGAATGTACAAGAAACACAAGGTGTCTCCGTTGATTAAGTCACTCGTGGATAAAAGCCTTGAGAGTGATGAATACTTCGATGCTGGTGATGGAATCGAAATCACAGAACTCGCGATGCGCTGCGTGGAAGAGAATCCAGAGCGACGACCAACGATGAAAGAAGTTGTTCGCTGTCTGCGGGAATTAAATGGGGTCAAGAAATTCAGTCGTATAGTACCTCCTAAGATGTCTGTTGGTAGCAGTGGTGGCGATGGTATCCTACTGCGCGAGTAGTCCAGGTTTCACTTTAGAGTTGAGGCTGGTGGATACGTTGCGAGTTTTTTTTTTAGCACAATCAAAATGCAAATTTTATTGCGCTACTTATTTATGTGGTACTGTTAACATAGTGCAATAAAATTTGCATTTTGATTTTAAACTTGCACACAATAAAAAATGCCTCGTATGATTATGCAAATTTTCCATTAGGCAGCAGATGGCCGACCCTCGTATTTGTGTTATTCTGATTTTTCCTTTTACGTATTCAGTACATGTGGGATGGTGTTTATAAAGCTTCGGTTTGACCCTTGATGAAGTGTTTAATACGTTTCCGCATGGGTTGAGTTATTTTTTATCCTTGAAGTTAGTGTGTTTCCGCATGGGTTGAGTCACATCTGCTTTGTTGGTGCTTTAAAGATAGAGAAAGCGTCATAGTGAAGATGGATGTTTGTTTAAGATCGATTAAAAGTGAATCTGTGTATTGTTATTTGTTCAGAGAATCTAAATTTTTTTTTTTTTTTTGAAAGGCAAGAGAATCTAAACTCTGTGGGCAAGATTTGGATAGGTAATATATATGGTGTCTGCTTGCATGATTCCTTATTTTTACGAATACGTTTTTTTTTGAGATAGCAGTTCATTTTTTGTTTTTTTTTTGGAACTCCCATTTTAAAAGGGAATTGATTTCTGAGCTCCACTTTTATATGCATGAGTTCCACTTTGTATATAAAGTAACTAGTAACTTCACATTAAAAGTGAAGCGCCTGCGTACAAGAATAGAGCGTCAAAATCAGCCTCCTTTCAAAATTGCAACTGTATTTTTTACTAGGAATCTAGGATAGTGAAAGCTGACATGAATCAAGTTCCAAATGTTCCTTTTGGGGTCCTTGAATAAGACAAAGGAAATGATCATACAAATGCAAGCTTGGTTCTTGATAAACAGAGTGGAAATTATAAGAACATATCCGATGCATACAGCTCAACAAGTGTTTTTCTTTTCTTTTCTTCTACCATTCCTTTTTCTTTTCTTTCTCAAACATAGACACCCAAATTTGATTTCCACAAATTCAATTTCCCGACAAAATTCAATGCAATGAACCCCAAAATCAGAAAAACCAAGAATACCTTGGCCAAACAGAAAATAAAACCCAAACCTTGGGGAAAAAAAAATGTATCGAAAAATCTCAAGACTAAGAGATAATCCATCCCTCGGGACAGATTGAGGGGCATATGAGCCCAAGCGCCACCCTAGTTTCAAAATTTTTTAAGAATCATAGTAGTTTTTTTTTTTTAAAATCGTTACAATTATATCAGTTCGTCTACCCAATGTTTTTTTGAAAAGTTTAATAAGTGTACTCTTAAGATATCAATCTATAAAATAAAATTAAAAAAAATAGGAACCTAGTGTCTATTTTACTAAACTTGTGTGGAGGGTCTAAAACATTGTAGAGATTTGAAGAATGAAAGATATTTTCTGGGAGGATTTTAAAAGGAAAATCTTGGGTCGTTAGATGAAAATGATCCTAACTGTTTATTAAGGAAGTGGATGGCAAAAATGGTCTCCTTTGTGAGTGTTTATTTATGTAAACTAGGCTCCCCTTCAAGATTGTACGTAAAATTGGCTTGTCTCTCTCTCTCTTATTACCGAATACCTCCCTCTCTCGATCATCAACTCACTTTATCTCTGGTTTTTGTGGAGATCAAGAAGAAGAAGGCGTGTACCCTTTTCATCTCACAATTTATTTCTAGGAGGCAAGGATGGGATTAGGGAGGTCTAGTGGCGGCGACCGTCACGACAAGAATTTTAGAAAATACAATTATTGTATGTGAAAAAAAAATTATCCCCAACTTATGTAATCTTGCCACTGCTAGATTTTTTTTCTTATTTTTTATTATATACTAGTCATAAAGCTTCTATTATTTTTTTAAGAAAGGAGACCCAAAAAAGTATTCTAAATCTAAATTCAATGGGCCAAAGTGAAATAATATAAATGATGATGTTAAATTAAGAAAAAAAAACTCCACATTCTAACCCTAAAATAACTTAACTTAAAAAATTAAAGGAATTTAATTATAATGTCACTCCCAAAAGGATGTGCGGTTATCAATTTGGAAAATCTATCTAAGGATCTGGGGAGTGATATTATAAATTTGGAGAGTGACATTATCTTTGTGTATACCGATGCTCTGGACTATCAATGAAGGAAATATGGTAATGTGCACATAAATTGAATTGGGTCTTTAGGCTTGCCCTAGCTCTCTAATGCTATTTGGCTTTGATTTGGGGACATGGTTTCGCAGCAAAACAGGTATATGGGGGGTTACTGTTTAAGTGATATCCTGAGAGCAGCTACTTTGTGCATATTGCCAAATGTTAAGTCTGTCTCCAATCCTCCCTCGCTCATACCTCCAATGATTGAGGACTACATGGTTCTGTTGTTGTTGTTGGAGTGACATTATTAATGCCCAAAATTAAAGTTAGTCTTTTTTCATGCTCCACGTGCAAATGAAAAACATAATTTACTATAATTTTTGTTATGTTATTTTAATTTTTTTTGGAGCCGATGACTATTAATATTGTAATGCATCTTTTTTTATTTTTTTAGTATACATTTCGTCACTGTTAAGGTAAAATTCTGGTTCCGTCCTTGCGAGAGTATATAATAGCGATTCCAAATCTCTCTCTCTCTCTAGCCCTTGTGAACCTCTCTCTCCTCCCAGCCTTCCAAGAAAGTAAATTTTTTATTAGTGATTCCAAATCTCTCTCTCTAGCCCTTGTGAATCCCTTCCGGTGTTCCAAATTTTTACTAGAGCGGAGAAATTCTTTGACAAGCTACAATATAAGATTTTGAGCGATCCTAGTTAGGAGGGAGTTAAGATTAGAGGTTACTATCAAAGTATTATGTCCATGAAGTCATGATGGATTTGCATGTTTTCTCACTATTTATATACTTTTTGCACTTGCTGAATTTTTATTGGCTAAAGGAGTTTTGATACTCTATGAAGTTACTTTGGACTAGATATGGGTTGGACACAGGTTAGTAAATCCAAGCACTATTATTGAAGAATGGCTGAGAGTCCTTTTTAGACTCCATGAGAATAGCTTGGGCTAGATACGAGATGGGCTCCATATCGGTAAGCTCACACACAAAACAAGACCATGATTCAGATGGAAATTGATGAATATGTCTACGTGACATGCACTTTCCAGATGAATTACCGTCGAAAGACCATGATTCAGATGGGTTCTAACTCTCTGGAATTGGTGGACGAGAGAGAGAACGGAGTAGGCTAAGATTTAGAATAGTGGAAAGAGGTAAAGGGGATCGGCGAGACATTCGGGTGAAGGAATAGAGCTCCAATGGTTGTGTTTAGCTCATTTTCCCATTCTCATTTTCAACCAATTTCTGTTGTGTTTGGTTTGGTATTTGAATTTTTTTTTTGAAAAATAGTAAGGGTAATAAATGGGGAGAGATAGAGAGAAAAATATTGAAAGTAGGAAGAATTTTTTAAAAAATATTTTTTGAAAAGAGAGGAGAACACAAAAAAAAGAGGCGTGGAGCTGCTTTCCCACTTTCGACCTTGCAATTTTATGCTCAAGAATTAACCTTTTATTTGAAGACCAAACATTAAAAACAATAAAAAGGATAGGTACAAACCGACTTACCTGCCCTTCTAACATATGTGAGGGCCACATAAATAATTAAATATAATTGTGGAGCTTACACACGATTTGGGGTCCACAAATACGTGAAAGAGGTGTAATTACACGTTTAGTGGATAAATGTGTATGTAACATTGTTGTGCAAAACTCTTTAGATAACCAATCTTTGATCGTTGTTGTAATTAATGATCAAGATTCATTTCATTTATGACCGATCATAAATCGTTAATAGATTGTTTTTAATTCTAATTGTCCAAACACATCTGAACAATTAGAATTAATTGCACAACCGTTGTGCATGTAGCATTTTTGGTTGTCAAAACACACAACTGTCTAAATTTATTATCACTCCATTTTTCGTTAACGCCACTCCCCTGCAAGTGTATTTTTGGTGCAAAAATATACTTGCAGGGGAGTGACGTTAATAAAAAAAAGTGACAAAATCATTTTTCAGTTATTATTTTCACTCTTTTCCTTCCAATCAAACAATAGAAAGATTTTTTTTTTAAAAATTTTCCTTTATTTTCCATGGTTCCAAACAGAGGCTAAAATTTTTACCTAACTTTACCACAGAATATTCTCTCAGTATACCCCACACACACTCTCTCTCTCTCTGTATATAAAACCACCCCAACTGCCCTCCTTAATCACACACTCAGTCCAGTAGACAGGAGAGGGAAAGACATGTGCGAGAAGTTGAAGAGAGAATACCAAGTGTGCGAGGAGATCGGGCGGGGGCGATTCGGGGTGGTTTACCGGTGCTTCTCCGCCGTCTCCGGCCACTCAGTAGCCTGCAAATCCATCGACAAGCGCCTCCTCGATCTCCGACGCCGTCGATCGGGAGTGCGTCGAAAAAGAACCTAAAATCCTCCAACTCCTCTCCAACCATCCCAACATCCTCCAACTCTGTCAGGTATACATATATATATTCTCATACCATTTCTGTTCGTAAATTGAAGTACTAAATTCTGCGCATTTGTTCGTCTATGATGAGATTTTCACTTTTAGTCAATTCTTATTAACAAATTACAAAAAGTCTTCTTCCAAATTAAAGAAAACTGAAATGAGTTGACAATATATATATTAAAATTTTAGTCAAGGTCAATTAGTGGTGTACCATCAGGCTGATAGTGATAGCCTAGTTGGTCATGGCTTACTCCCTTTGGGTTTGAGTGAGGCAGGTGATACCAAGTTCGAGTTGTACTAGCGGCGGCCCTCTCGAATTTGGTCATTCTCTTCTGCCCGGCTTTGACCCGCTAGTCCATGATGGGGTGATAGTTGCTATGGCTTTTTGGTTCCTTTTGAAATCCGCCACGGGTCTGGAATCCTCCACCCTTTTTAGTAGCTTAGCAAAAATATAGATTTGAGTCCCGATCGAAAATGTAATCGATTTGAGTCGATCAAGCAATATATCTTGATGATCTCACCAAACAAAACTGTAGCAATATCTTGACAAAAAAAAATGTGTAATTAACCCCGAGCGGTTGACCTCGCGTTTAAGACCTGGGCTTCCAAATTTGCTCACATATATAAGATTTACGCTTTGAAACCTCTCAAGTGTCCTCAACTCATTTGAGGCGAGTTTATATGGAGCATTTGTTCTAGTTTCTAGTAGGCCCGTGGATAGTAGATTTATGGTCTTTTTAACTAACAACAGAATTCACGTCTCAGGTATTTGACGACGAAAACTACCTCCACATAATCACGGACCTCTGCTCCTCCTCCTCCCTCTACCACCACCTCACCGCCTCCGCCCCCTTACTTGAACCCGCCGCCGCCTCCATTTTCTGCCCCTTAATCTCCGCCATCACCCACTGCCACCGTCTAGGCATCGCCCACAGAGACATCAAGCCAGACAACATCCTCTTCGACCCTCGCAACAAGTTAAAACTCGCTGACTTCGGTTCGGCCGAGTGGTTTAACAGGGGCGGCACGATGATGAGTGGGGTGGTGGGGACGCCGTACTACGTGGCGCCGGAGGTGTTGTCGGGGAGGGAGTACGACGAGAAGGTGGATGTGTGGAGTGCTGGGGTGGTTTTGTACGTGATGTTGTCTGGGTCCGTGCCGTTTTACGGGGAGACAGCAGGGGAGACATTGGAGAAGGTGGTGAGGGGGAACTTGAGGTTTCCGATGAGGGTTTTCCGGGCGGTGTCCGGGGAAGCGAAGGATCTGTTGAGGAAGATGATTTGCAAGGATGTTTGCAGAAGGTTGTCTGCTGAGCAGGTTCTCAGTAAGTTCGATTTCTCTAGCTCTCATGCATACGTACATGTCCCTCAAGAAGTTCCCGACTTGAACTTTCTTTTCGTATCTTTTTAACCTCCTATCATTTAGTTCATGTCGCAAGAGAATTAGACCCATTCCGCTACGATTCTTATTTTTAAGTATTTATTTCCCACTTTACGAAACAGGCCATTCTCTCACATAATGTGTCCAGGGACGGAGTCAGAAATTTCACCATGTAGGGGCGATCGTACATGCGAGAAAAAAATATAAATGCACATGTATAATCACATAAATATATTAAAAGTCAAAATAGCGTAAATAAATAAATCAGTTTAACTAATGGGATCGATCTTGATGAATGTGTCTTGAAATTTTTGTTGTTCATCTTTTTTTTCATTTATCACAACTGAATGAATTTGGTCCAAGGACTTTCATGTTACTTGATTTTACCAGCCAAAAAATAAAGAATTAGAAGTCTAGAACAACAATTAGGAAAAGACATACCTACAATTTAGATTTCACCAATTAATGAGGGTTTCCAAAATCTCTTCTCCTCCGTTGCTATTTTCTCGAAATTATCTTTGAAGTCTTAACAATTGGGGATGTTTGTGCCGAGAGAGAGAGAGGGGAGGTTTGGTGTGCCATTGAAATTTTAGAGCAAAAAGAAATAAACGTGTAAAATACTAAACTTATCGAACGAAAGGTGAAAGTTTATTACTTGAATATTCACAATATTAACCCTCTAGTTTTATATTTTGTTATATTTTAACCCTTAGCCTTTAGTAATTAATATTGGTATTCTCGTATTTCAAAGGTTACTATTATATATATATTTTCCAAAATTCTAACACAAGGGCGAGCCTATATACTTTCATATGAATTTATTTATTTTTACATATAATAGTAGTGTTTTTTTTTCCTTGCAGGGGCAACCGCCCCTACTGGTCCCTCCCTGGCTCCATCCCTGAATCTTGTCATATTTAATTCAAAAAATGATTACTTATTAGTTAGTGGAACGGGGCCTAAATTGAATAGTAGTAATATTTGAAAGCTCTCTAGGATAAGTAGGATTACCAATGTTCCCAAATCGAAGTTGTGGAATTCATATAGACGAAATGGGTTCTCTCCGTTAGTTGTTATTTTACAGGAAATTTTGACAGGTAAAAATCTCCTGCATTTCTTGCATTGTGAGTTCCTGCATTTCTTGGCGAAAAGAGATGATTCCATGCCCCTGGGTACCCTTTTCAACTGCACATTGAATGGTGCCTTGTTTTGGGTCTCACACCAAATTTGTGGTGTAGCTGCCCACGGGCATTGAATGCTTTTTCGGTTGTGAGAGATACTATTTGGGAAAGTTACTGAAGAACACTTTCTTAGAAATAGAGAAATCCTCTGTGGCTCTGTTTGGTTGCCAAAAAACTGAAGGAAATTATGGACCGAGGACCCTGTAGTGTAGACACGTCCATCACACCAATTAATGGTATATACATTTTAAAAAGATTCTTTCCGGGATGAGTAGTTTCTATCCAGAAAGAGTCTATTATCAAAAAATCTAACAAATGAAAATAATTTTGAACGACTACACAACGTCTTTGTAGTGCACCACTCCACCACAAAGTCCCCGGGGTCCAGGAAATTACAGTACTTGTAGAGGACAAAATTGATCCTTGTATGTTTGTCTTTTGTTCTTCTTCTTTTAATCGAAGTATTTTCTAAGGCATATAAGTCGGATATTTTTTGGTAGTGGGATGGAGGATTTTGGCCTACCTCAGGTCTAAATTGATTAGAATTAAAGATCCAAACCAACATTTTGGCAACATTCTTAGTTTGTTCCTTTTTCCTCCACTCTCTCTGCTTCTAGACAGTAATAAAAAGCGATTCTGGATCATTTACTAGGTTTAAAAAGCGATTTTGAATCATTTACTGGGTTGAAACTTTCTTGTTTGCCTATGATTAACTCATTTCTCTTTTGTAAATGAAGGGCACCCATGGATCATCAATGGAGGAGAGACTTGATCGATGACTGATATGACCTGAAAATTAGCCTTGGAAGAATTGGCCTTTGATGTACATAGACCACTCTGGATGTGTTGGTTACAAGGACCGGTGTTGTTTCTTGCAAATTTAAGAGAGAGAAACAAACAGGAGGGCGAGTCCAGTGGATCTCCCCGCCCTTTGGAGAATGAGTTTTTTAAAAACCCCTAAATCCAGAGTCTTTTTTTTTTTTTTTGATCCGCAAATCCAGAGTCAATATATGAAAGATAAATAGGGACTTCGTATATGGTGAATAAAGGTGCTTACGTATACGAGAGAATGAGAGTCAAATCCTTTTCTTTTTTTGGTATGAGGAATTTGATGTAGTTGTGTTTTTCTATGGGAAAATGACCGGCAGGTGGAGGACAAGAGGATTTATACCACTTTCATGGTCTGCAGTCTTCAAATTACATATACATGGTAACTCCTTTAAACATCACAGGAGCATGGTAACCATGAAAAATCAGACCTTTTTACCCTTCAAATGGTACGTCGTCGTTTTCCCTTAAGGGCTGAATATTTCAGAAGTCCCTCTCCCTCCTTCTCACCTCCTCCATCGTTCTTCATCCCAAATCTTCAGGAAACCCTAACTCTCTCTCTCTCTCTCTCTCTCTCTCTCTCTCTCTCTCTCTCTTCTCTCTCTCTATGTGTGTGTGTGACTTCACCCAAATCCTCCCTCTGCTTGGTTTTCGCATTCGAAGTTTTTGCACCCTTCGAACAAAAGATACGGCAATAATCGAAGGAGTTACAAAGGCAACAATCAGCAGTCGAAGTTTTTTCCATCGCCTACGGCAACAATCGAACAATAGCTTTAGGTAAATCGGTTTCCTTACCTGCATCTAGGGTTTGGTCAACACTGTAGTGTTAGGTATTGTGTAATTTCATGAAATTTCGTTTCGATTCAAGAACAAGAATGGATATCCAAAAACTCTGGTCGAACTGATCTTTTTATTTTATTATTATTGATCTTGTTGATGTGCATCTACTCTCTTGTTTTCACCTACACATTTGTGGTCAGGAATTGGACAGATTTAGAGATTTTTGGTTATATTGTGGTTAACGGTTTTACACTCGACACAGGAGCTCTTGAATAAGGCCACTAGATTTCCTTTTTGCTTCCTGTTCTTATGCTGGGTTTAAATTGTGTAACCAAGTGGTTTCTCTCTGTTTTGTTTTTTCCTCTCTTTCGATTCCACGAGGTCCCCCCCACGCCTGCCCGCCCTTTATTTGTATTCTCACATTAACACAGAGGTGGATTAAAAGAATGTTGTCAATTCCTGGAAAAAAAAATAAAAACAAAATAGTATTATCCTTTTAACTCGAGTTCTTAATCTTAGGCCCAATTTTTTTTAGTTACTCTTTGGAATTTGTTAGGAATATAGATCTTCGTATGTGATGCATGAGAATTTTTAGGGAAGTTTAGTGTTGCTCGGTGATGGGGGAATTATCTCTGTTATTGTGAATGGCAAGAGATTTTTTTTTTCCAGGTCAAATGAATGGCTAGAGATTGGCTGTATGTATTTCTATCTTTTCATACCTATCTTAATTGTATGGAAATAAAATTGATACGCATCCCTTACAGCAACAATTTGTTATATGCAGGATTTGAAGTTTATTTACCTAATTGAGGTGGCCATGGATTAGAGCATAAAGCTTGGTTGTTTCATCAAATTTTGAAGTTATTTTAGGTGCTTTTAGGGCTTATGTTTATTATGAGTGCTTATTCCAGGAAGCTTACGCTCAATGTATCGGTTGGGCTTATCGTACGTATTTACCTTTTCTATATTCAGCTGTTATCCTTCCAGTTGTTAAGACGCAACACCAGCTTCTTGTGACTTTGCCCCTGTGCATTGTTTGGACTTGATTGCTTGTACCACTAATTGAAGTTTTCCTTTTATTTTTGGCATGTACGGTAGGTAGCCCATATCTCTTTTAAAAGTATTACTGAGACTTACAGTGTAATGGTCATATGTTGAAACCATTGTAGTTAATCGCCGACTTGTATGTCCTACGTATTGGTGGAATAGGGGATGGCTCACACGTAATATTCCATAGTCCACATTTATATAAAAACATAGGTGCTCTTTGTGATTCTAAGTGGTAGTCTCTGTGAAAACACAATGTACGCTTTGAGTAAGATTTACTTGCTCTTACTACGTCGAAGAATGGTAGTTGATGTGAACAACATAGTACATTTAGTACTTTTACTGTGAAAGTATATATAAATAATGTCCTAATGTTAGTCAACATTGATTGGTAGGGTACATTTATGACAAATTCACTGGACTTTTTAGGTGGGCCCCCTTTAAAAGGGCAGCTGGAATAGGGGATGGCTCATACGTAATATTCCATAGTCCACATTTGTATACAAACATAAGTGCTCTTTGTGATTCTAAGTGGTAGTCCTTATTAAAAAAACAATGTACTTTTTCAGTAATATTTACTTGCTCTTAATCTTTCTGAGAATGGTAGTTGAGGTGTTGAACTCCATAGCACTGTTAGTAGTTTCACAGTTGAACTATGTACAAATAATGTCATAATGTTAGTCAAGATTTATTGGTAGACTCCATTCATGACATGATTCACTGGCCTTCTTAGGTGGGCCCCTTTTAAAAAGGCAGGTGGAATAGGGGATGACTCACACTTAATATTCCATAGTCCACATTTTATAAAAACATAAGTGCTCTTTGCGATTAACAGTTGTAGTCTTTGTGAAAAACCAATGTACTCTTTCAGTAATATTTACTTCCTCGTAATGTTTAATGGCTCCCATCCTAACTTCCTATATAAATACCACCCCCCGTCCTAACATAGTCAGAAACCCACAAACATTAAGTTCATTCGAAAGTTTCCCCACTTCATTGTCATCACACAACATAGTAACATGTAGTCCATTTAATTGTTCAAAAACCCACACAAAATGTGTCACATATCCAAAATTCAGAAACGCTATGGGTATATACATATATTTATGGTTGGGTTATTCTTCTTCAGTATGGCCGGTCTTGGGAAAGAACCACTAAAGTGGCCATCTACATTATTATATTCACTTGTTGTGTCGATCCCCAGCATCCACCGGCGCTTCATTTTGGCTTAACCCTTAGGGATGGGCTAAGGTCGTTACATAACTACTCTTACTTTATGGTAATGCATAGATTGGCGAACAAGAGCGCAACCGCATGGTGGAGATGCCATTTGCTAATTGTTTCCACTTGATTGCTTGTACCAGACCCTTTAGAATTGAACTTTTTCTCGTCACAAAACATGAAGTGCGCTTTTTGACAAAACCATATGGTCTAAGCTAAAACATAATGTAGTCTTTGGAAAATGCTGACTTGCTCTTATTCACCTAACTTTCTTCTTGTCACAAAACATGAAGTGCTATTTAGAAAAATGGTATAAATATCATTAATTTCGGATGTAAATGTGCAAGGGTACCCCATAAATTTTATCTGCACTTTGTGAAAGTATAATTACGTCATAGATAAAGTTTGTAGTCTTTATGAAATACTGACTTGCTCATTACAGCCCGGGAAAAGCAGAAATACAATGGCCCTTATCAATAACGAAAAGTGCTCTTTGTGAATAAACAGAAGGATCTTTATGAATTTATGATAAAGTCTTTTACCATTATTGACTTGGTCTTCTGTACGTTGGAGAAAGTTTGTTGAGCCATAATGGGAGTTGGATCACCTAACTTCCCACACTTCTGAATGTCAAGAAAAAAAAAACTGGCTCCTCATCAATAATTAATATGGTCTTCCATGATTTCTAATGTAGTCTTTTACAAACATTGACATGCTCGTTCCCACACTTCTGAACGTCATATTTTTTGGGAAGTGATAAGTGTGAAAAGTTAGGTGGTGGTTCTTTCAAGACCAAGACCAAATCCATATTGCCAAAAGGCTACACTATATGTTTATGTGGACCACATGTTTATTGTATAAAGAGCACGTCATATTTTTTGGGAAGTGACAAGTGTGAAAAGTTAGGTAGTGGTTCTTTCAAGACCAAGACCAAGTCTATATTGCCAAAAGGCTACACTCTATGTTTATGTGGACCACATGTTTATTGTAAAAGAGCACACCATATTTTTTGGGAAGTGACAAGTGTGATAAGTTAGGTGGTGGTTCCTTTAAGACCAACACCAAGTCCATATTGCCAAAAGACTACACTCTTTGTCTGTATGGACCACATTTTTATTGTATAAAGAGCAAGTCATATTTTTTGGCAAGTAATAAGTGAAAAGTTAGGTGGTGGTTCTTTCAATACCAAGACCACCACATAACCTATCACTTTAAAAATGGTGGAAGAAAGGTAGTTCGCCCTATCACTTTGAAAGGTGGGGTTCCTAAAGACTACACTTTTTATCTTTAACGACCAAATTTTAATTTCCCCGAAACCGAGTCCATATTGCTAAAAGGCTACACCTAACTTTTCACTTATCACTTGTCAAAAAATATGACGTGTTCTTTTTACAATAAAAATATGGTCCACGAAGACATACAATGTAGTCTTTTAGCAATGTGGACTTGGTCTTCAAAGAAACTCCACCTAACTTTCTACGCTTACGACTTGCCAAAAAATATGACGTGCTCTATCCCATATGATTGATCATACTAATGACAAGTCTAATGGCACATGAGGGTGGAAAGTTAAAGGAGTCATCTTCCATTTAACCTCAATCAACGTTGTCTATTCAACGTTGTCTGAGTATAAAAGGCCAAGTCATTAATTACAAAGGATTAGGTCATGTATTAATGAGAATCAATTGTTAATTTGTTCACAAGGACCAAGTCATATTTTGAAACAGAAGTTCCATTTGATTGACCAATTTGCTTCATCCACCATCAGTAATGCCCAAACTAATTCATACAATAGTTATTGCCTATTATAGAAAATAAAAAGATTACATATATATGCTACTTAACATCCACCGGTGGATTATTGATCATGACTCATCTAGTTGTAACCCAAAAACAATAAACATAAGTCATCTACACTTTGATTTTCTACTGCAGCCTAACATTATTATACTACAGAACAAAAAAAATATTACATGTGCTCCCCACTGCCATTTGAGCCATCACCAATGTCTCCTTACTTTGTGCGCACAATTATAGCTCTCTGTTTTGCGATGATCCAAACTTTTCATGCTTCCGTAGAAATTGAATTTAGATCCGTTGTCATTATCGATCTCCTCCAACCTCATTCGTTCTCTCTCAAACCTCAACTTTTCTTGCACAAGTTTGGCAGCGACCTTCATTGAGTGATGATATCTCATCCTCAAGACTACCAGATAGCGCATTTTATAGCCCCAGTCTATACAGAAATTTCAATTGCATTAGAATTAGCCACATAAAAAATTTAGATAGACAGTAACCAAACAGAATTAGCAAGCCTTCTATCTTTTGTCTTCTCCAATGGCAATTTTCTTCCCCTTTTGTTGATTAGTAACTTTATTCATTAGCAAGATTTTTGTTTTCATAAACAAGAAAGACAGGTTACTACATTTATTTTAATTTGCAAAATGAAACACAGGAAACAAACAACATTAAGGCTTGAGTATACTACGGTAAAGATGTACCTAAATGCTGATGAAGCTTCTTTTTTTTTTTATAGGCAATGCTAATGAAGCTTTGGATTAATAACTTGAGTAATTGATGCCAGATTAACTTAAGCAACTATCTTTAGTTAACAATCAAGAGAAGGTAACATTGATTGTGTAGCTATAACTGATAAAACAGTGGCAAATATAAAGAGTGCAACTGATATATACAAATACGGATCAAACATAAAAGGAGATAACATAATGCAACCAAATCTCAAACGAGTTGGAATAGTTCAAAGTCAAACTGTCACATAATATGCTCTAAAACCTCATCAACGACAGGTCAGAGAAACTAATTGCAATGATCCAAACTTTTCCTTCTTCCGTAGAAATTGAATTAAGTTGAGTTTATCTCCTTCCCCAACCTCATTTGCTCTCTCAATCCTCAATTTTTACTTGCTCAAGTTTGGCAGCAGTTTTCATTGAGTATTGGATCGCCAATTAAAAAATACATTTATTCTGATACTCACTATTGGACAAAACATTTAGTAACCCAAACGGTTCAACATTTATATCTGAACACATAATCACCTGTTCTAGGCAGTAGTCAAGCAGTCGGGCACCGCCTAGCGCCTAGGCTGATTAATCGGCGCCTAAACAATAGGCGGATTTTCTATTTTTTATAATTTAAAATATTCTCTCATCTCTTCCCCAAGTTTTGAGAGCAAATACAACAACATAAGTAAAATAAAACGTTCAATATGGCACTCCAATAAAAAATTACACCGCTGAGCTGCCTAATCGTTCGCCTAGCCCCACCTAGCTCCGTCTAGCCGATTAATTGCCTAGCGCCCAGTCCTTAATTTTAAAAAATTACATTGTCGAGCCACCTAATTGTCCGCCTAGCTTCCTAGCCCCGTCTAATCCGCCAAGCCCCTAGCCTGCCTAAGCTATCTAGTGACCAATTAATTGACCCGACACCTAGACAACAGCCTAGGGACCTAGGCGCGGTGGTGGGGTAACGCCTAGGCACCGTTTAATCGACCGTCTAGGCCATCTTTTAGAACACTGTATTGAACATCCATAATGAATATGAACTAGAAAGACTCACCAAATCCATATGTAACCGAGAAGAGTTTGGAGGTCACCTAATAACAAAATATAGCTCGGAGAGACAAGAATATCATTTAGTATTAAAGACATTCCTCTAAAATGTGAAGGAGAAATTCTCATGGTATATAAAACAGTAACTATTGCCAAAGTAGAAGCAAACTGATGATAAATAAAAGAAGAAATGGTAAGTGATGAGAAAAGATTTGTTGCAGAGAAGTTGTTAGCTTGAGGGGAAATTCCTGCCAACCTCAAAAGGGAAGGGGCAGGACGCAAGTCCAAATGGACAAATGAGACATGGGTCTGGAAATTCAATGACATGTTCACTACAAGTAGCTGATCATTTCCTATTTAGTGGTTTATTCCCAGCTCTCAATAATCATTACTTGATCTAACAACTACATTTAGGGCCTGTTTGTTTGACCGGATATGAGGACAGATTAGACTACATATCCAAAGGGCCGGACCACATATCTAGTGTTTGGTCAAAAGATGTATGAGCCAGACCGATAATGTTTCTATCGCATTAGACAATATGTGAATGCAAGATTGACAACAAGGAGTGGAAAAGCTACCAATTTTATATCGCATTAGACAATATGTGAATGCAAGATTGACAACAAGATGTGGAAAAGCTACCAATTCTAATCCGCATCCAGACTAGTAGATGCATAATTCACTCCATAACCATATCTTCGACATTGCCAGTCTGCCCAAGATAATTCGGTACGAATGGAAGCCCAAGCTGATCAAAAGTAAACGAAACATCGAAACGAAATACCAAATTCCACACATAAACATCAATGCATGCGGCAAAAAAATTCCTAAAAAGAAGAAGAGAGAAAAGATACAGAATTGCTCAAATCAAGAACAAGAAGAACACATGCGTTGATTGCATTTAGCCCGTTTTGGAGTAAGGAAATTCTTTTTTGCCGATCAAAAAAAAGAACAAGAACACAAATTCATATTTGATTTGATTGAAATTACAAGACCCAAGATTCAGTTCACATAAATCAAACCCACAGACGATACACACGATTTCCGAAACTCACCAAGGTAGTATCTGTGAAACCTTCAATCTCGGCTCAAACAACAATTTTTGTAGAATCTTGTGTCATACAACCAAAAACCAGGGTAAAATGGTCGAAATTGAAAATGACCGAACATAAGAGGGAGAGACGGAGTTGAGAACTTGGGGGGGGGGGGGGGGGGAGAGAGAGAGAGAGAGAGAGAGAGAATACCAGTTCGAGAGTCGGTGAGAAGCTGCTGAAAACAATTGGGACGATTGGGAGGAAAATGGGATTAGGGCTTTTTACTGTTATATAAAAGAGGGTATAATTGTCATTTCAACTTCTCACACCATGTCTTGGTGAATAATTTTGCTTGTATCATGAGAGTGGTGATTTTAAGATTGGAGACCATGAAATGGTAATATGACCGGGTCAACTCCACTGTCCCGTAATTTTCCCTTTTTGTATGTAACATAACTGTGAATGAGTTGTCTCTCTGAGCAATGAGAATCTGCAAGAATCTGAGTTACGGTTATGGAGTCTTGTTTTTTGTACGAGAATGCATCATTTGATTTTTGTAACAGGGTCATTTTGTACTTCCATAATAAAGCAGTAAAGTCAGGTCGTAGATATCTACGGTAGTATCTGCAGCGCACACTACGTGAATTACGATATTGCCAATGTGAATCAAGTACTAACTTAGAGGAATCAAATGCTCGAGGGATCTACGTAGGAATATTCTTAGACAGTTGAGTTCCTTGACGCGTTGTAAGTCGAACGTGGAACTAGAACAAAAAAAGAAAAATGAAGAAGAGGTTATTGCCGTGCTTTCAGGTCATGGGATTGGTAATCTTGAAGTAGAAACATGGCTTCAATAATTTAGATGGGGATGGATGGAGGCATATTACTTGCAGATGCTCTGGGTAAATGCATCCTTCCACTCCAAGCAAGTAATCTCAACCCTGATGTCACCGATTGCCTCACTTTACAGACTTCCTTTTGGCCCAAGGTTAGGAGGATGTGCTTTTCCGCACATACTAGGCTAACATGTCAGCCCACATTACTACGACATCCCAATTAGACCAATATGCCCCACAGCAGTGTCCAGTCCATAAAGTGGGGCTAATCTGGACACTTGCAGGAATGTTGCAGTGCAAGGTGCAAGGTCAGAGTGTAATGCGCAATTCGAAATGTTGTTGACCGGAACGTTGTTGTTTTCAAGGGAGTGGGACTCATTTTGTTTGCTACAGGCATTATCACAAATAACTCATCAGCTGGCGGGTGCTCCTGGTCGTTTATAAGATCCGAAGTGTCAGCATCTTGTATGGCGGCCATCAATGGAGTCCGACATCTCACGGGGTTCGCGCCGGTACCGATCACTACTTCCTTGTTGTCGGATACTTTTATGGTGTCTGGCGGTTCAGGTCGTGTTTGCTGCGTCGGTTTGAGTGGTGGAGGTGGGGTTTGTGACGTATCTGGTGGTGGTGGTGGTGGGTTTCAAGTGGTGGCGACGACACTCACTATGTTCTGTAACGGCGGTAGACTTTTTGGTCACCTTCAAAGCTAGCTGGCCTAGTTGTTCCCAGTGGCGGCTCCACCTTACGGCGAGGGCGGTCACTCGAACACCCCAAAATTTTTATTTTTTTTAGAATACATGTAAAATTTTTAGTTTATGTAGTCTTAGCTTTCTTGAACACACTATATAATATAATTTTTAGAAGTAGTTGTAGAGATTTTGAACATCCTTCCAAAAATTCCTGGAGCCGCCACCGGTTGTTCTGTCACCCTTGTTGCGTAACATTGTCAGTTACTTTGGGCCGCAGGTGTCTCTTTATTTTCCTCCTCGTTTTGTAAAAAGGGGCACAGGTATTTGTACGTACCATTTGGAATATGGTAGAATAGTGAAGAAACAATGAACGTGGCCCTGATATAATCACCATTTGTTGAATTTTTAATGTATCTCAGATGGACAACATATATATTTTCAAAATTAGGCATGCAATTTCATTCTTTTGATCTAGAGGATTGAGATGCATCTACTAAGACAGTGGCTAGCTATAGTTTTGTTTTCTCCACTGATCAAGTGGTCTTAGTTTCTACATTTGTTAAATTTCTTCAGCAAAATTGTCAAATTTCTGCAGCAAAA
The DNA here is from genome assembly GCA_025413875.1 of Rhododendron molle. Taxonomy (NCBI): domain Eukaryota; kingdom Viridiplantae; phylum Streptophyta; class Magnoliopsida; order Ericales; family Ericaceae; genus Rhododendron; species Rhododendron molle. The sequence continues at coordinate 36,817,099 of CM046396.1, forward strand.
AAAAAAAAACAAAAAATCATCTTCATAATCTTGTACGTAATTTTTAAAATATGTTTCATTAGAAAGTCCACGCTAACTGCTCAACTTTTACCGCTCTCCCCACCGCTCTCAATCTCACTGTCCAAAAGTGTTTTGGGTGATTCGGATCTCTTCCAGAGAATAATCCCTGGAAAAGTTTTTTTTTTTTTTTAAATCCAGACCATTAATTGCCGAGACGAACGGAGAGATATTGAGGGGTGAATGTTGAGCGATGGATATAAGCACTGCTGTGTTTTCAAAGGCTGATCACCTAAGTCACAGATATAGATGTTTGTGGACCTAGTTCTTTATTGCTTATCAAAGCAAAAAGAAAGAAGTAGCATGACTTATAAAAGTTTGTTCTGGACTAGTAGTATATATTAGGTCTGGGAATGACTTCGGTGTTTCCGGTCATTTTGGGGACACCGTAACAAGCATAACAAAACCATCACTAGGCATAACTTGTTTGTTATGCCTTGGTTAGATTTGGTTATGTCTTGGTTGGGTTTTTTGGATGTTCCTTGGTTATGTCTTATTTGGGTTTTGTTATACTTGTAATGGGTTTTAGTTATGCTTATAATGGTGAAATTATGCCAAAAATTACGATATTTCCAAAATAACCGGGACACCATAGCATCATTAGTTCTAGTCCAAGGTTAGGTTGAAGTGTTGAAAATGTGCACGTGTGTGACCTCCTCCAGTCCTCCTTTTGACAATCTGATTCAGAATCTTTGGAAGTCCTTTCCAGACAGTTCTATAATCCTACACGAACATAAATATTTAGTAGATCAACTAACTAACAGTTCATATTTCAAACTATTTACACTATAACGTTTGTACCTTTTAGATAGAAACTCCCTATAAAAAATAAAAATAAATGAATAAGACCTTCCATGATTCACTCACGTGATGATCCTCTTAAGGGACCATCAAAGTGGGACTATCACGATCTTGGTTGCCCAATTCAAACCGTTAATCCTTTAGGCCTCAATGTGTACGCTTATTATCTGTGGCAAAATTTCAAATTGATTAAACATTAGTATCTACTGGGTTCCATTTGCTCCCCGTGAGGGCCACCTGATATGATCTAGATTTAAGAAAATTTCCTTGCTGGTAAAATCGTTTTATAATTTTTGTTAAGAGGATGGGGACGAATGGTACTGAGGGAATGTTCATGCACCGAAGTACTCCAATTACTGACATTTGTATTTTAACATACTAGTAACATTTTATAAAAACAATTAGTACGAAACAATTTGAAAGAATATATTGTAACCAAGGTATATCGTACTCACCTAGGTAGTGTGAACCACAAATTACCGTACGGATAATTATTACTGATTAATATTGGAAACTGTTACGCCCGTGACGGGTGTGATCACGTGACCCGCCCCCACACATTTTTACAAGTCAGTACGGGGTGTCCAAAGAAATTCCAAGACTACTCAAGCCTCATACGGGCTGCCCATAAAATGTTCCTTCACCCCTTGGTGGTGGTGGTGGGTGAGTGGATGGCAGCGGTCGCTGGTGACGTAGGTGAAAATTAAGAGGGGTTGTGGTGTGGACCTGCCGTGAGGGGGAGAGGCAGAGCTCACGGTAGCACTGCTGCGAACAGCAGCGCCGTGCCGCTGCGACGGTTCATCGCGTTTTGCCGATAAAAAGAAGAGGAGAGGTAAGGATAGGTGGAGATGGTGATTGTAGCTGGCGGCACGGCCATGGCTACCTCGCACTGCAAGCTTTCCATTTCCATTTTCTTTTCCTTTTCTTCGAGCAGCCGCGAGTTGAGAGAGAGTGGAGTAGTAGATACATATACCGTTCAAAATGATGGGCGGGCTAACATATATTTATGTTCTAAGATAAAAACTACTAAAATTCTAGTAGAAATTTGAAATGTGGATAGAGTGGTTCACCGGGCTCATCCAGAGGGTCTGTCCTTGCGGATTTGTCATATCCAGAGGACCAAAGGTATGCTATGTCGGTCCCGCTAACCCCAAACAAACACGCCTTAGGAAATTAAGGAGAATTGGGACTAATAGGCATCAATATAAATCCAGTGGTACTATGTTAGTATTATTCACGTTTTGATCAACACAAAAAGAGCAATGCGGATGAAATGATGGCACTCTAAATATCCCACTTGAGACCACAAAAGTATTCTGAAATGGGGCATTGCAGCCGAACAACCGCAGAAAGAGCAATGCAGATGACTTGCAGCCAAATTTCAGTTTGCAATCGTAGTTGGTGAGAGCAAAGTGAGATGCAAGACAACAAATTATCAGTAGTAATTAGACTATGGTTCCAGCAATGAGAGGTGTATATCCAGAGAATACAAACAAGAGAACAATTTTATGAGCTGCACTCTTGTGTCTCAAGTTGGCCAGTGAATTGATAATTTTTTTTGCACATTATTTCAAATCTCAGACCATAGGAGCGGGGCAACGAACCCACACTAAGGATTCAAAGCAGCAGCTGTAGTTGGTATTTAGTGTACAAGGAGGAAGAAGATAGTCGATCCTTCTTCAAACCAGACTTTAAAAGAGCAAAACTAATTTATCCATTCAATTGTGAAGAAATTACCAATTTTTATTACAATTTCGTCACGCCATAATCCCTTGATTTTCCGTACTGGGAGCAAACGACCGGACTGGACTATGGCAACTTGACCAAAACAAAGTTCTTAAACTTTTGCTCCAAGGAACGACTGCAAGCCAACACAAGAACTATAAGAGTTAGACAAACATAATAAACAGAAAGGCAGGTATACAGATCTATGCACTTGCACCTGCTGTTATGCAGTTTTATAAAGTTTGCCAATCAAATGGTGCAAACGACAACCATGTTAAACAGAAAAAATTTATGATAGGGCATAATTACATTGACCGCCGGTGAAGGTTTTGATACATACAGAGACTCCCCTGTCCCTCTGTCAGAAGTGTCTGTTAATGCCCAGCAATTTTGAAGAGGTTTTTTGCCCATTTCAACCCAATTCAATGCCATTGTATCCTACATTGGAAGTGGTTTTTTGTTTATGTTTGTGAGTGTGTGTGTGACTGTAAGGTTTATATATGTATTGCACTTGCAGGCATTGATAAACTCATAACTAAGAACAACTTCTATACATGCTTGAAACTGCTAACGCAAAGTCACAAACAATACACAGCACAAACATACTTATCACTTCCATTTCCAGAGGTCCAAAAATAAGCATCTATTCATGGATTTGAAGTGGCAAGGTTTCACCTACCTTGACGCCTGGTGGAGAAGTTCCTGGTTTAACGGTACCAGTGCTGCTAAAGACATTGAATCCTGAAGGATTTCCAGACTTCGGGAATGTTGTACTTCCAAAGTTGAACCTCGACTTCTTTTCTGCAGGTTTCAGAATTTGGAAAGAGCACATCAGGGTTTCATCCACACTCATCATGGCACCAGCATTGTCAAACTCCCCACAATAATTGGGTGCAGAAAATACGGTTACCAGTTGTCGATTAGCAAAAAACTCATACCCATCCTCTACAACCTGCAATTTAGAAAACGTAAAGAATCTTAAAACAAGACATCTTACTTTTCAATGTTCTAAAATCTATTAGGAGCCATATCCTCCAACATCTACACAAATTGTCTTTAATAAAACAGTGAGCACCCCATGCAAATGGCAAAATGTACATATGAAGTACGAACATATAAATAAATTTCTAGAAGACATGCTCCAAACTTCGCCCAATGTATAGGGAATAATCCAACATAGAACTCATCTGCCTAGTGTTGATTTGATTCTCCACCATCAGATTAGTAGTGCAGGGGACATAAACTAATGCTCTGTTTGTTTGACTCGACTACAATTCAATGGATACATATGACATGTACGATTGAACATCCCACATCCCCCAAGGTTTGTACATCCCATGTTTTGTAGGATTGAACATATATCTGATGGACATGTAATCCTAGCCGTAACAGCTCCAAACAAACCTAGGTTATGAGTCTTATAACTTACGAGTCCCCCCTTGGATGTATGGTCCAATCTGATGCTATAAACCAAACAAACAAACAGGACTTGATGACGCAAAGAAAGAGAATGGTGAATAAACTAAACTAGTAGGTGAGACCTGGTGAGCACGGCAAATGAGATCCAAGTCTTGCTTCTGCAGGAAATCAGTCACCTTGTCGGCACCAAAAGTATAAGAAACTCCCCGGTCATTCATTCCCCAACCTTGAACATCTTTACTTGGATCTGACCAAAGAAGATCACAAAGCAAACCAGATTCTGGTACATCCGTTGGGCGGTGCAGGTTTCTAATCTGATCCAAATTATGCAGATCAGGAGAAAGTCCCCCATGCATGCAGAGAATCTTTTCATCAATTAGGGCTGCCACAGGTAAGCAGTTAAAACAATCTGTGAAGATTTTCCACAACTTCACATTAAATCTTCTCTTACACTCATCGTAAAACCCATATATACGGTTTATAGATGCACATTCGTGGTTGCCTCTCAGGAGGAAAAAGTTTTCTGGATATTTTACTTTGTATGCTAGGAGAAGGCATATTGTCTCGAGGCTTTGCTTGCCTCTGTCCACATAGTCCCCCAAGAATAAGTAATTGGCCTTGGGAGGTAAACCACCGTACTCGAACAGCCTAAGAAGATCAGAATATTGGCCATGAATGTCACCTGTGTCATTACAGAGAACAATGTCAAACTTATTCACCATTTATAGAACAAACTCAAATTACTAGTAAAAAAATGATGCATTGTAGTGTTAGTTTTTAGCCATCACTCATCAGCAGACAACATCAAAGGCACATTCATTGCCACCAAGGGAAAACAAAATGACTACTAGGGCCTGCTCTGTAATGGTCATAATGATAGTAAAAGAACCTAGTTGTCATCTTGTGCCCATTCGTGAAAATTTTCTCCTTGCAACCTAATATTTGTGATCAAATTGATGAACCCATATTTTCCTCTCCGTTACTGTCCCAGACAGTCCACATATTTTCCACAATATAGCATACTCTTAGCGTTAAGAGTATACTTGTGGGATCCACACTTGAGAGACACCTCGATCAACTGTCCCGGACGTTATGGTAGAGGATCAATTTCCTGGAGTTAACATATTTATGTGGTCCTTGATTCAGGTAACTAATGAAAACTAATCAAAAAAAGAGACCTACCGCAATCTTTGTCCTCAACGGTGTATCACGTGCAAGATGAATGAGGAGTCCTCCAATTACTCATGTTTTCATTTTTGGCTTTGGTTTTCTTGAAAGAGCTCAAATTACCCAAGAATGTATACATAAAGGAACACCAAACAAACTTCTATATAAATAAATAAAAATTAAATTGAAAAAAACGAACCAGGGGCTACAAAGTAGCACTAAATAATTACCCTTTTTAGCTTTTCTTAGGTGCAATAATACAAACTAAAAAGCAAAATCTTTCCAAAAGAAAAAGGAGTTACACTAATTCAATTCATAAAGGCCACCAACGGAGCAAATTGAACAAAACCCAAACCATTAATAATCAACTAACACAACATGAACAACAAAGTGCCTGCCTTCGACCGAAAAAAGAAGAAGAAGAAGAACAATTTAAATACCACAAATCTTGATGGGTGCTTCAAGTTCCAACAGATTGGGCTGCGCCAAGAAAATCTCCTTGGAAAACACACACAGCTGGATGATCTCCGACTCCGACAGCTGCACCTGTTTCCCCGGCCGCCCTCTCACTTCAAGAAGCCGATTGATTACGTCGTCAAGGAGAGAGGGGTCCATTTCTTCCTGTATATATGTATGTATAATGTAAACAGCAAAGGCTCAGCAGGAAGTCAATCTATAAGAATACGTTTTGAGTGTGTATGGCGTCTTGGATATGGGTGTCGTTTGGATTGCTCGAAACATTTCTTGGCGATTTTTGATTCAGAAGCCAGAAAGTGGAAATTCGGAATTTTCGAGAGGGATCGAGAAAGATTGAAGAGAGAGAGAGAGGGGGAATGGTTTGGTGACCTAGGAGGTGGAGAGTTTAACTGCACTTTGCCCCTTGTGGTTATGTTAATTGGCACTTGGACCTATAGCCTTGTTGCAATTTCCAACCTACCGACGATGGCCATAATTTGCAAAAACAACTGAGAGGGTGTTTCCGGCAATTTGTAAATTTTTATTTGTGGTCGAAAAGTTAATTATGTAGGAGTATTTTCGATAATAAATAATTTGTTGATAGATTTGTGAGTTGAGTTACTGTGGCAAAAAAAAAATTTGTTGATAATTTTTTTATTAGTGAAATGAGATGGTAAAATACTAACTTTTTTGTTAATGGAAATAATATGATAAAATGCGTTAAATTTTTAGTATTTTTTGCTAGTGAAAACGGGGCCGTAACAAAAATTTCTATCTTAAAAAATGTGACTTTCAGTCCACCTAGTTGTACCCTTTGCCTCGTGAGGGAAGGTTTGGAGTTTGAATCTATGGAGAGACATTGAACCCTATTTGGTTGTTAATCACACTACTAACTTCTTGATAACCTCCAACACTCCAACTGATGTATACAAGATTGGAAAAAAAAGTGTTTCCTATCTTAGAACAAAAATGATATCCACACAGCGTCCTTGTTCAATACATTTATGTGCATCTTAGTAGGGTCCAACATTCTTATTCACCACATATTTCTATGGAGCTCAATATTAAGTGTATGAAAAGTACAAGAATATATGGTGGATAAGCGTGTTGAGACTGAAACACCACGTGGCGGAGTCCCAAAGGCCAAAACCAGTAATGTCAAGTGTAAAGATCTCTGCAATACAGAAGCCAGATTTGGGAGGACAAACCAAATAACCAATGTATCCGGAGGCTCCATTATTGTAAACTTCTTTGTTTTATTTTGTGTGTTGTGCTCGTTTTTTTCTGAATTTTCATTAGATTCACTTAATATTTTTTGGATTAATTATCCGTCTAGATAAGAGAAGTTTAAAAAGTACAAAACTATAACGGAAAGCAAAAAAAAAAAATCACTAAAGATGGAAAAAGTATCAAATAATTGTTTTATTTGTCTAAAATGCCGTCTTATTTGAACTTTTTCAACATCGGTCCATATTTTTATAGTTTTTTGATTTGTCTTGCCGAGACGAACGACTGACCCCAAAACTACGACAAAAAGTTGTGAAAAGTAAAAAAGTATCGAAATAAACTGCAGACTTATAAATTGACAAAAACGCAGTAAGACATGTTATCGAATCTTAATACTAGTAAAAATTTAAAAAGTTAATGATGACCTAAACCCATCACAATATCGAACGAGACATGATTGTTGCAGCGATTTCTGGCTTCCTCTTTTCTACTTGATCCTTTGACTTGGATTCTCTCCGATCTAAGTTTTAAACTGGATGGGCTCTCTTAATGGTTCGGATTGGCTCTCTTACTGGCAAGAATATATTTGAGCAAATACAAAACATTAATCGTACCAATGATCCAAAATTGAATTATCTCATTCTGAGTCCAAATTAAAAACCGGTGGGGATTCCATTAGAATTTTTTTAACTTCGAACTTCAAAGTACGTACAAGTGTGAAGCATTGACCATAAGATTCCAAGGCTGGATAAAGGCCGTTCGTACGTTCTGCTTGTTTCTTACGTACCAGCTCATTCGCGGCATCCCTTTCCAAATTGGTAACACGAATGTGAACTACTATGTTGTAATGGGCACGAGCTTGAGGTGTTGTACCTCAAGGGGAATTAGTACCCGAGGCTTCTTGGAATCGCTATGCGCAAACAAGTTTAGTGCCATGGCGAAAGATTGGAATACCAACTAGGCCGCCGTCCCCCTCGCCTAACCATCCGGTTCATATGTCTACTCCTTCGGCACCAGGTGCTCGTGTTGAGATTCTATCACCGCTGCTGCCGCCATCATCACCATCACCTTACAACTCGTGATCGACTCGATTGGAACTTTTGGCATTTGCTTATCTTTGTAATTTTTTTTTTTTTTTTTTTGGTCTCCAGGAATTGGAATTGAAAGCTTCAATTCAGATGGAATATTAACTTACCTTTGTGGTGAGGGGAGGTGAGAAAAAAGATAATTTGTGGCGGCTAGGGTTGAGAGAGAGAGGGTGTTGGTGTTTCGTCTTGCTCTGCAAGTTCAGTCTCCGTTTAGCCTTGGTGACGGAGTGGTGCTATCTCCTTTACCACCTTCCCTCTCCCTTCTCGTCCATTGTCACCCTCTCTTCCCTATCTCTTACCCTTCTTTTTAACATTTACAGATCACAGTTCTTCTCTATTACTACCATTCTAGCATGTCCGATGATATTAGCTCGCCGGGGGACGATCTGTCTCTTCGGTTAAAAACTTTTCATCTCACGAATGCAGAGTCTACAGAAGTCACGATTGTGGAGGACGATATCAAACTTAGTGAGGCCGAATGCCGGCGAAGCCTGATTGGAAAGGTGGTATCCTCAAAGATGGCAAATCTGCATGGTATCAGAAACACCATGGGCCCTCTTTGGGGTAATCCATCTGGATTTAAAGTTGTGGAGATTGGGGATAACTTATACCAGTTTGTTTTCGGATTGGAAGAAGATCTGGTTCGTGTGCTCGCCGGAAAACCTTGGTTTTTTAACAATAGTTTCCTGATCCTCACTAAATGGCATACGGAGATGAAGGTACAACAGTTGGTGTTTAAGCACTCTCCGATTTGGGTTCAAGTTTGGGGCCTCCCCCTTCAGTTTTATTCTGTTGAGGTTGGCACCAAAATTGGCAGAAGCATGGGGGAGTTTTTGGAGATAGACATGCCCGTTTCGGGTCACCGCGAAGGCCGTTTGATGAGAATCCTGGTTAGTATTGATATTACTATCCCTATTCGTCGGGGAATGAAGCTGAAACTTGACGATGGCCAACCTTTTTGGGTGGAGTTTCGTTATGAAAAACTTCCCATGTTTTGCTGCTATTGTGGTTTTATTGGTCATGAACAGAAAAGTTGTATCAAGCAATCAAAGGATATGGGGAATGGAATATTTGCTGTTGAGTCACAGTATGGGAATTGGCTACGAGCGTCTCCGGGCAAATCTTCTGGCTGGAGGAAGCATGGACCAGGCGGCAACCGGTGGTTGCCGGCGTCGCCGGTGAAGTCTGGGTCTCGTAAACCCGATGATCACGGAGGAAATCGTGGAAGAGTTTCTTATCGGAATCCGGATATGACGGAAAGATTAGGAGCGGGAGATTTGATTTCATCGTATGTGCAGGAGCAGATTGGAGATACGGGTGCAGATGGAATGTTGTTACCGAATAATTCGCATAAGATTTTGCTTTCCCCTCCTACTTCCGCGTCGGCTGGGATTTTAAAACCCAAATCTCTTGATTCTATCCTCGGGGTTGAGAGTAGTGGACCCTCAAAGTGCATTGGGCCTTTGCTTGACAGTACCACAAAAAACACAGCCCAAAATCCTCCCACATTAACCCAAACAGCCCCCCACCACTCCCTCCATTCCCCAGTAGTCACTCCCTTACTAAAAAGCCCAACCCTTTCAAACAGGCCCAACACTAACCTCTCAGCTCACAATACTACCAACCCCTTTTCCTCGTCTATTTCTTCTCGGTCCGCTCCACCCACAGACAATCCAACCACTAACCTTATAGCCCCGTTCCGTGAGGTGTGTTCTACTCATCCCATCTCTACTAGCCAAACCCAAACCCAGAATTTCGCCTTCTCCGCCTCGTCGGAAGGGAATATCTTAGCCGGAGTGGGAGTCCATCCTGTTTCACCCCGAAGAGAGGTCTCTATCCCCCAACAAAAGAAGCGTGGTCGGCCTGTTGGCAGTAAATCCAAAACGGATAGGAGCAAAGGGGTAACAATTCCAAGAAGTGACTCGGCCGCGTCACCTGATGTTCAATCCAGTGCAGCACCAAGTCCCCGTGTGGGAGAGAAACGGTCGAGTAGTATGGGCGAAACTAAAAACTCTGATCTTGATGGTAATGAGGTTTGTTCGCCTGCGAAACGACCTCGGATTACAGATACTGTTTTGGCTGATTCGGATAGTATTATGGATGACCCAATTTCTACTGAAACGGTGGAGGACGCCAGCCGAGATTGGCCCCAAAGGGGTACATGAAGCTCTTATCGTGGAATTGTCGGGGTTTAGGGAGGCCTCGGACATGCCATCAACTCAAATCGATGGTACAACTCCACTCTCCTGATCTTGTTTTTCTTTCTGGAACTAAAAATAAACCAAAAAAATTAGAGTCTGTTCGTAGAAGTATTCGCATGCAGAATGGTTTTTGGGTTGACCCAATCGGCCTCTCGGGAGGATTGGGGATATTCTGGAATGATTCCGTTGTGTTTGAAGTTTTCAAATTTGGTAGTTTTTTCATTGATATGCAAGTTAAGTGTGTGTACTCTTCTTCCTCATGGCACTTGATTAATGTGTATTTGAGTCCTGTGGATAGTATTCGTTATCAGCAATTTAATTCTTTATCTGAGCATGTCCGGAACTTGCATTCGGAAGTGGTAATCTGGGGGGACTTCAATGATATTTTAGATCCAGGGGAAAAGCGTGGTGGTGTGTTGCGGGATCGTTGGATTTTTGTGCGGTTTCAATCTTTTATCGAGGAATGTGGCTTGGCAGACTTGGGCTTCAGAGGGTACCCGTTCACATGGAGGAATAACCGGAGGGGTGAAGATTTTGTTGAGTCTCGATTGGACAGGACCTTGGCCTCTTCGCAATGGGTTACTCATTATAACCAAGCCTCAGTGGAGCATCTCGATTGTATTGGGTCTGATCATAAAGCCTTACTTTTGAAGATTACGACGGAGGTTAGGAGACGTGTGACACCATTCCGTTTTGATGCAAGGTGGTGTGAGTATGAAGAGGTACAAACGATTGTGAAGAACCAGTGGGAACAAGGGGTTACGGGTTCTCGCCTCTTCTGCTTGAATCAAAAAATTAGGAACTGTAGGCTGGCTTTGAAATCATGGCGGGTTAAACAAAATCTCAATTCTAGAAAGAAGATTGACCAGGCGTGCATGGAGATAAAGGTGCTGGAATCTGAGGGGCGTGAGCTCCATCATGATAGGGTCACAAATTTAGAGAATCAGATGGCGAATGAATGGGCTAAAGAGGAATTGTACTGGCAGCAAAAATCCCACCACAAATGGCTACAATCTGGGGATCGCAATACTTCTTATTTTCACGCAAGTACAGTTGAACGACAAAGGCGTAATCATATATCGGGGATCGAGAATGCATATGGGGTTTGGATTTCGGATCAGCATGGCATTGCGGATGAGTTCCAGAGTTTTTTTCAGCATTTGTATGTCAGTGAAGGTGTTCAGAACATGCAGCAGGTTACTAATTTTATTCCTCACCGAGTTTCTACATCAATGAATAATAGCCTATTGAAGCCATTTACATCAAGGGAAATCAAAGCTGCTTTGTTCGAGATGCACCCAAATAGAGCACCTGGCTATGACGGAATGACGGCCGGTTTTTTCCAGCGATATTGGGGAATAGTCGGTGTTGATGTTTGCCGAGCAGTGCGTAGTTTCTTCCACGATGGCAGAATGCTTAGGAGTGTGAACCGCACTCAAATTGTTCTCATTCCAAAGGTTCAAACTCCCACAAAGGTCAGCCAATTTCGCCCCATTAGTCTATGCACCATAAGTTACAAAATTATTGCGAAGGTTTTGGCTAATCGGCTCAAGCCTTTCCTTCCCTCAATTGTCTCCGAAAACCAAAGTGCTTTTGTAGGGGGTCGTCAAATAACGGATAATGTTCTTATTGCTCACGAACTCACACACTACATTAAGCACAAACGTTCTGGTTCTCATGGGGTGGCTGCATTCAAATTGGATATGGCAAAAGCATACGATCGGATTGAATGGAGCTATTTGGAGATGGTGATGACACAGCTGGGCTTTCATCAGAAATGGATTGGATGGGTGATGGAGTGTGTGAAGACAGTCTCTTTTTCCATCACGGTCAATGGGGAAGCAGGGGATACTTTCTATCCAAGCCGAGGGATCCGCCAGGGGTGCCCTCTCTCTCCGTATTTGTTCCTCTTGTGTGGAGAAGGTTTCACAGCTCTGTTTCATGATTTTTTAAGCAAGAGACTATTGCAGGGATTTCGGATTAACAATCATTGTCCTATTATCTCTCATTTATTGTTTGCGGATGATTCTATTGTGTTTTGTCGTGCCACAGTTCAGGATTGCGAGGCCTTGTCTCGGATCCTTGACTCCTATGAAGCTGCCTCTGGCCAAAAGATTAACAAAGACAAATCCTCAGTGTTCTTCAGTCCCAATACTCCAATCCAGGCTCGGAATCTCTTATCAGCAAAGGTGGGCATATCGATGAAGGCAAACGGTGCAAAATATTTGGGGCTACCAGTGTTCCTTGGTCGCTCCAAGCGTGATCTTTTTCAATACATCAAGGATAGAACAACAAAGCGGCTGCGGAGCTACAAGGAGTCTAAGATTAATCATGCGGGGCGCGAGGTTTTGTTAAAATCAGTTCTATTGACACATCCAAATTATGCTATGTCCTGTTTTCGATTGCCTAAAACTCTTTTGCAGCAAATTTCATCGGAAATTGCAAGATTCTGGTGGGGTTCTAAGGAAGGGGAACGGAAAATTCACTGGATTAAGTGGGAAAAATTGAGTAGGTGTAAAGGCGATGGTGGATTGGGGCTGCGCGATTTGGAGACTTTTAATCAAGCTTTGTTAGCTAAACAAGGCTGGAAACTAATTTCTGGTACATCTTCTCTTTTTAGACAGATCTTCAAGGGAAGGTATTTCCCCCGTACATCATTCTGGCATGCCAATGCTAGTAGCCAATCCTCATGGGCTTGGAAGAGCATAGTTTGGGCCCGAGAACTGATCGATAAGGGATGGATATGGCAAGTCCGATCCGGGAAAGATATACGTGTTTGGGAAGACCCTTGGTTGCCCAGGAATACAGATTTCAGAATTAATGGAACCACACCCAGAAGAGAGGACATAAAGAAAGTTGCTGATCTTATTGATTCTGATACGAAGTCCTGGAAGATTTCTCTTATCCGTGAGACCTTCAATCAAGAAGATGCAGATGCGATTCTTTCCATTCCTATCAGTTATACCAGCCAACGAGATCGTAAAATTTGGCACCCATCCCCGAATGGGGCCTTCTCAGTCAAGTCGGCTTACTGTCTAGCGAAGGAAAGTTCAAGTTCTCATAGCAACCATCAGGAAGGCCAAACAAGCTCCTCTAGCGTATTACCAACAGTTTGGAAGAAGCTATGGGGACTTTCAATCCATCCAAAGGTGAAGATATTTATCTGGAAATGTTTTAATAATGCGGTGGCAACAAATTCAGCATTGGTATCACGCAAAGTCAGAGCTGACCCGATTTGTACTCGATGTGGTAAAGCGGACGAATCAATCGCGCATGTTCTTTTTCAGTGTGAGGCTGCAATTAAAGTCTGGATCCACTCTCTATTTCGGCTAAGACCTGAGGAACTACTTGATTGTAGGCACTTGGTTGATTGGTGGGAATGCATCTATGATCGTATAACACAATGTCACTTGCCCTCTCCCTTCCTAGGTATGGCTTTAATTTATTGTTGGTGGATATGGCAAACTAGGAATGACTTTATTTTCAATGGAATTGTTTGGGCAACGGATGCTGTTAGTAGGAAAGCGCAAAGTGATTTTTATGAGTTTCAGGATGCTAACACTAAGGTTCCCCACCCCCCCTTGAGTTCCTCTTCAACGGGGACCTTGGTGTGGCAACGTCCTGAGATGAATGTGCTGAAGATAAACGTCGATGCGGCGGTTTGCAGGAGCTCAAATACTATTGGCACAGGGGCAGTGGCTCGAAGGGATAATGGTCAGGTTATCGGTATTTTTTTGGCTATTCATGATGGGATCAACTCGCCCAGAATTGCTGAAGCCTTGGCCATTCGTAATGGTTTAAAACTGGGAACTGCTCTGAAGTGTCCTAAGGTGCATATTGAATCGGACGCGGAGGCGATTGTGAGGAGATGCACTGATAATCAAGACCCTCCCTCTGATATAGCAGTAGTTTATTCATGATTGTTTAGTCTTGAAGAAATCCTTTACTTCCTGTGGTTTTGGTTTTGTTAAACGTGAATGTAATAGGGCTGCGCACTGTTGTGCTCAAAAAGCCCTTTCCAATGGCATGTCCGGCCTGTGGACATCCATTTTATCCCCATGGGATTCTCATCTCTCTGATGTTTAGGCTTTGCCTATCAGATGAATAACAATCTTCTCACCTTTTGCCAAAAAAAAAATAGTTATCCCATGAGAATTGTAATTATGTACCGTACTTATCGCTTGTTAGTATATCATTTTGTGTAGTTTGTACTAGTTCTCTAGTCTTGGACTAATAATCTCTTGCGCTCAATAGAGTTTTAGAAAAGGTGAGAGTTTAAATCCCTCGTGCCTAGTTAGTTAGTTGTATCTCTTCCTATCCCATCGATTTTCCGAATTCAATAAATAAGACGAACAACAACATTAAGCAAGTTTTATTTTATGTGCATATGACGAAAATTCGAAAACAGTTTTTCGTTATTACGGTTGCATGGTACACCAACTATGATAATAATTAGTGTAATATAAGTTTGGTCATATTGTTGTCCATCTCCTTTGTCGTCCAAATTTAATCCAGGATAAGGGAACGTACCATCCATCTAATCTGACTGCACTGGGTGATTTGACATTTTAATTAAGTCCAAAAAACAAATTGTTTCTATTCAAAAAAAAATTCATATTTATTAATTTTATGTCAATGGTTTTCTCTCTTTCTCATTGGACTCTTCCCCATTGTAGAAATCAAGTTAGTATTTTCAATAATATATCCGGTGCATGTTTTGTTTTCTCTGCTACCGAGGGCATGTTTGATAAGTGCGTAAGGCCCTTGAGATGGGATTACTAATCCTATGGGGTTATTAATACTTTGTTTGGTTGCATAGGAGGGGAGGATTAGTAATCACAAGGGATTAGCAATCCCACACTTACATGGGATTCACAAAACCATGTTGGACCAGGTATTAGTAATCCTATCCCATGGTTTCTAAAGCCAAATTTCCTCATTGCCCATGCTATTTTTTATAACTGGATGTCTAGAGTCACCGCACCGCACGGACACCGCATGCCTATTGGGCCTATTCCGGGCTCCACAAAAATACAGAAAAATATTCATAAATTTCAAAACAATATTTTATAGGGCCTTGTAAAAAATTATCTTCAACGGATATTGGTAAGTATGTTTCTTGAATTCGCAGGCGTGCGACGGCCATGTGGTGCGGTGGTCGTATCATTGTTGTTTTGACAACGTATCTTCTTCTTAAGCAAACCATACCATAACTAAAATAATATTGTTTGATGAAAAAAGAAAAATAAAAAAAAATCTGGAACAATTAATGAATTCTATTTTAATTATATGGTTGAGGGTCATTGAGGGAATTACGGTCGCAATCCAATCTCATCCAGACTTTTAAACAAAATGGCCTACAAAGAAAAGGAAAAAAAAAAGTAAAACAATTTTCGTGTACTTAGTTTTAAAGAGAGAAAGGATAGAAAATAATATGCAACATGAGAAGAAAAAAGAAAAGAGCAGGTTAATGTTACGAAAATAATACCAGATTTTTGGGTTAATAATTTTTAAATTTTATTCTTTGTTTGTTTCTCCTTATTTTATTTAAAGATGGAGCATTTTTATAATAATCGGATATTTTTTTTAACCCTTATTTATATAAGGGTAAAAATGAAAATTGATACTTTCAATCCAATCCTATCCTATGTAAAACAAACATGCAAATAACAATCCTCTCTACTAATCCCGTACAAAACAAACATGCACATAGGATTGACCTCCTTATTAGAAATCCCATCTTATTACCAATATCAATCCTAATCTCATCTCATTACTAATCCTGCCACATCTTACTCAATTATCAAACGATGCCTCACAGTACTACAATGTCTACGGTTTTTGTGCAGATCAAGAAGAGAAGGCCTCTCCGTTCAAAAAAAGAAAGAAAGAAGAGAAGGCCTCTGTACCTTGTGAAAAGACAGCACAAGTATGAAAGACATTCTGAATTTTTGTAACACTTGTGGCATCCAGCATGCAAGCACAAAATCCTTTCTTGAACATCTCAAAAAGGAGAAGTTTTTCGGTGCCGGGTGGGCACCAGCCAAGTGGTGCCAAGTATTATCTCGGCCGTTCAAACATATCTTGGACAGTGCAGATTTGTTTGGGTAATTTTTAAGTGTAAAATTACCAAAATATCCCCTCAAACTTAAACTGATGTGGGTCGTTCAAAACACGTTTGAAAGGCCGAGATGTGTGATTGACACCACGTGTTCCGTGCCCCGGCACTGAAAAATTTCTCCTCAAAAAGGGCCGAATAGTGAAGCCACCCTAGGTCTATTGGGACACGGGCTCCCATTGCATTTTTTTTTTAATTGGTAGTTTGGGTTTGACTTTAATCAAAAAACATTATTTTTATATAGTTGAGTCAATTAGCTAACACAATTACAATTACGTGTATATCAAGAAATTTTGTCAATAACTAAAAATGGGTGAACATTATCTATTTTATTAAAATTCATACTAGGTCTTACTTCAATAGTCAAAGCCATTTTTTGACATTTTAATAGTTTATTAAAAACATACTATCTCAATTATGCATTCTTAAGTGTTCAATCAAACTATCTATGTTATTCGATAAAATACTTATTAAAAATGAGAATGGACTATTGTATATTTTTCTTCTAGAATGTTCAACAAGATTGTCAAAAACTTTATTATATGCTAGACTTGTATAGAGAGCTCTGAAATATTCTAGAGATGTGGGAAAAAATATTTTTTAAGAGAATTCTAAAAAGCGAATGTGGGATGTTAAATGAAAATAATCCTAATCATTTTGGGTGACTATAAAAAGAAAGTGTACATTTGTATAAACTATTGTACTAGTATTCGCCCACCTAATATTAATTGGGAGAATTTGCACCTACTTCGAATTTATATAAACTATTGTAATAGTATTCGCCCACCTAATATTATTAGTTGACATTCATTGTGGAATGTGGGGGAGATTCGATCCTCTCTTTTTTTTTGGAACTGAAAAAGTTTTTTTATTCTATTTGTGGGATAATTTAGCTTATAATGGAAATCATTTTGATTAACTTAATCATTTTTGTAAAAATCACCAAAGTAATGCCATCGAAAATCGGGGCATTACAGATTCGGCGGACTAGCAAACCAGTGTGCACCCCTACTAATATTCAAACAAAGTATTTTCCTCTCCAATCATCAATCTGTTTGTTTATCCTCCGCATCGCTAAAGGCTCTCTATTCAAAGACATTGAAGACTGGCTTCATGAGTACCCTAGAGAGGAAGTATCCCATTGGTCTTGTCGAGGGAATCAAGGTATACCAGGAATACTGCAAGGATGAATCAGAGAAGAAGGGGGGAACAAAGCTATCAATGGAAGGCTCACTATCTGGGCCAGGGGGAGGGGGATGGGCTGGGGGGAGGGGGGAAGGTTTCTACAATCCCTCATCGAGGGAATAGGGATTGGTGTTCCTAGACGACGCAGATGACAGAAAGATCAAACTGGCTTCTGCTTCCATGAAAAGGAAGATTGAAGCCCCAAAGGCCAAGTCCAAGAAACAGATGCATGCTTACTATACAATACACTTTTTAGTAAACATGACATCACTTTGTGGTTGGATCTAAATTATTTCAACCAATATGAAGGAGGATAATGTTCACCCTCTTAAGTGGAAGGTGAACAAAACTCAACTCTCGCTACTGCTATTTAAAATCTTGGATGGACGTCCCCCTACTAATGGTTCTATGGCGTTACAGACTGTGCTCCCTGATGGGGTTAATCGAATAACATATGGAAGTGGCTATAAGTTATTCGGAGAAGGTCATGCGCTTGACACATGCCCATTGGACAATAGGAAAAATGATAATAAAAAAAAATGCACCAAAATAAACTGAATGTTCATGTCATATGTAAGAAGGGATTAATGAAAATAGACAATCGTACTGTTAACCAAGTAGAAATAGCAAGTTCGGTACTGAAACAGGAATATATCGAGGGTCCAAAACAAATGTTTGATCTTAAATTTGAAACCTTACTCTTCTTTACAGACTGATAATGTGCATGTGAATTTTCAAGGCTTTTTGACTTTTTTGGTTCCCAAAGTATTTCCTTTGTGCCATTTTGGTCTCCAACATTCCAATTGCTAACATTTGGTCCCCAAAGTATCAATTTTGTCTCTAAATGGTCCCTGCGCTCACGCCGTTCCTACCCTCCGTCAACTTGGAGGGCAAGTTTGGTATTTCACCGCCCTCCCCCATAGCTTTATTTTCTTTTTTGGTCCCCAAAGTATTTTTGTTGTGCCATTTTGGTCCCCAAAGTATTTTCGCTGTGCCATTTTGGTCCCCAAAGTATTTTCGCTGTGCCATTTTGGTCCCCAATATACCAAACTTGCCCTCCAATTTGACGGAGGGAAGGAACGGCGTGAGCCGCAGGGACCATTTAAAGACAAAATTGATACTTTGGGGACCAAATGTTAGCAATTGAAATATTGGGGACCAAAATGGCATAGCGAAAATACTTTGGGGACCAAAAAAAATAAATAAGCCGAATTTTCAAGGAAATTCACAAAAACCATTACAGGCTAATCAGCATTCTTTATTCTTCCACTACATATATATTCGAAAAGATTATCTTCTACAAACCATTTAAGACCATTAATATCTCACATGGATACACTAGACTAGTGGTTAAGAAAACAAAGAAATTGTACTGTTAACTTGACCTTTTGTTTAAGTTGAATAAACATAAGAGACCCACATAATAGTTCATGAGATTTCAATCATTTCCACATCTTTTGAGAGAGAGAGAGAGAGAGAGAGAGAGAGAGAGAGAGGAGCCAAGAAACGATGTGGGTAACCCTTTAGTAATTTTGATCATGACCAAGTACCAACACCATTACTACTACTACTCTCAGACAAACCCAAAAGTTCCTCCAAATAATCAGCGCCCAAGTCCTCCAACTCCACCACATTTTCCAACCCTGGCCGATTTTCTCTCTCCACAATATCTTTCTTCTTCCCTTTCCCTCCTTTCCTCTTCCTCATGTAGTGTCTCTTCTTCAGAGCCAAAACCGGCGAACACCCTTCCTGAAAGCCACACTTCATCTCCCTGAGGGACTCGTAAGCCACCTCCGCCGGAAAGTTGAGCACCGCGCTGGAACCGCGCATCACAAATGCCGCTTGGTCGTACGCCAGGGCCGCCTCCTCAGCGGTGTCGAACGTCCCCAACCACACCCTGACGCCGTTCCTCGTCGAGTCTCTTATCTCTGTCGCGAATTTTCCCCACGGACGCCTCCGGACTCCTCTGTACGTAACCTCCTTCAGGGAAGAGGTTCCCTTTAACGAGTCTGCCTGACCGTACTGATTCAGTAACTGGTCTATCTCTGCTTCTGCCAGGACTCCGAAGAGATGCTTCTCTTCGGAGTCATTCTCGTCGAACGGAAGGGGTTCAATGTTGTTGACTTCAAATACGTTACATCCCACCGCGGATTCCTGTGAAGTGAAGGAAGTTTGGGGTGAGAATTGAGGATATGAGTAGGGAAAGAGAGAAGAATCCATGAATATTCAGCTAGTTAAATCAAGATTTGAATTTTCTTGAATACGAGATAAGTCGTTGGTGATATGACAAATTTTATAAGCATAGGCCTTTATATATATCCTATAAAAGGTGACAAACTGTTGATTTAAAAGCATAAATAATTAGATACTACGCATTGTTATGTCAAACAATAATATAAAAACATGATAAGGGGTGGAGATGCATGCACGAACATTTTGTGGGACCTATTATTAATATTTTTTATTTATTCTCAAAAAATATATTTCCTCCGTCCCGATTTGTTCGTTCAATCTCGAATTTTCAACTTATTAAGGAAATTAAATCTAATCTGTTAATTTGAAAATTTACATAATATCATCTATTGATTTTAAAATTGGACAGTCAATTTAAAACATGTATAAATTAAAAAGGAAACAAACAAATCGGGAGGGTGGGAGTATATAGATATACTGGTTTATAGGTGCACGTGAGTCAAAGGATTCGTTAGCGTGTGTGTGGCGGCCGGGTCGGATGTAAATTCAGTGACGTGGGTTTTGATGGTTTCGTTTGGGTCATTGTTTGGAATTATTAATTCTGATCGATGGAGCCTATTTTTTAATTAATGGGGAAATTTGATTTCGTAGGGTCCACACTGTCGTTAATTAAACTTGGTAGATGAGTGAAAATTCCTTTCCTTTATCCCCACGATTGTTTTTGACTGAACGTGCTGATTATTCGAAGACCAATGAATGATCATCAACTGCCTCGTTTCACCTTTTTTTTTTTTTTTTTTAATACTTAGTTGCACAATCCTTCGATATAGTTTTGTGCTTGCGTTCAGAATTTTTACATTGCGTTTGGAGACTCAATTCTTATTCTCGCGAGTTTCAATAGTTTGGGATCTTTTCGAAAAATACTTTCACATTTGCGCACTTGTATGCACATTGGTTGTGTATACGTACTACCCTTAGCATGAAAACTTTGATTTTGAAAAGAACGGTGAAACTATATAAATTTGACGTCCATGCATGGAAGAGGGAGGGAGGTCTACCATATTTTTGATTTTGATAACGCAAATTTTATGAACTTTTGTTTGTTTGTCTGGATATGAACGGATGGAATATAGAATTCATGGGATATTGGTCCGGTAGAACCCCTCGGATATAGAAATGCGATGGAAAAAATACAATGCTTGTTTTGGTTGGTGTTGTATGTGACATGCATTTTCTATTTTGTCCTCGTACATAACCATAAGTTATACATCGAGAGTACAAAGTAACTACATGAATAAAGCTTTTGGTGGATGAAATATGTGATCTCTCACCCCCTCCATAGGATTTTGTATCCCGTACGACATGACTATAATTAACCTTGGTTTGGATATGTTATCCCGATCAAATTTGTGACAACAAACAGGGGATTCTTCTACCCATAATATCGCCCGATCACAAATTCTCCAAACAAACAAGCCCAAACAAGAGAGAGATGGTAGCTAGCTAGTGCATTAAACAAAACCACAACTTTTTAATGACATGCATAAAACATTTCTTGTTAAAACTGGGTACCATATAGAGATCCAACGGCCCTTCTTTTTTCTCAACTAAACAACGTCGTTTTATGGGATAGTCTAACAACTCTCCGGTGCTCTCCGGTCTGTTAGTCCTATCTTCCCCTCCTAAGTGTTCTACATCTCCATTGTCACCCAACAAAAAAGAAGGCTTTTTGCGAGCCGTTGGATCTCCCAAGTCCCAATTGATGTGTTGGCAACGCCACATTAAAAGTCTCACATGATTCTTCCCTCAGAGAAATCCTCATAGAAGATCCGGATCCAGTCTAACCGCCTACATTTTAAAAAAGCTTTTCAAAAGGGGTATAATCTCTTATATTGAATTGCGCACTCATAGTGTGAGCCCACCTTCTAGTTCAAGGGAAATTCATGAGATTGAATTGGCCCATTTTGCGATTAATGGCTATAGGAGTGGTGCATGCATCTGTAAATCTGTTTCCACGTAAAAGTGATTTTACCAAACCAATCTAGTAAATAGGCAGGTGATTCACAATTCACTCGAGACCCGAAAGTGAATTTTTATTTTAAGGATTAAAAAAAAACCCAACAATTTCTTTTGTCAAAAAGCGTTTCTGTTATTATCCTAAATGCCGTACTTTGTTAGGCACTAAACCTTTTTTTAGCTCAATTAGTAGCCCTCGTGTCAGCTAAACATTCAAAGAATCAAACTAATCATAATTAATTAAGCCATGCATTCTTAGTAGTTGTCTATTTAACTTGTTATTCTGTGTGGAAACCAAATTTTCAAAATCCACAAGTAACCAAGTATGCTAATTAACAAGTACTAATAAGGGAAATGATTTTGCCACTCCTTTTTTTTTGTTAACACCACTTTTCTTCAAGTGCATTTTTACACCAAAAATACACTTGTAGGGGAGTGGTGTTAACAAAAAAAAAGTGGCAAAATCAGCGTCATCTTACAAATTCACCAAAAACAAAACAGAGTTGTCGTTAGTGAAGTTGGGGTGGGGACAACAGATAAAACCCCACTCTGAGTTTGTTGTTCTGAAATACTCCCTCTGTCTCAAGTTATTTGTCCGGTCCGCAAAACGATAACTTAAAAATAATACAATTCTTTGAAGCAAAAATTCAAATTTTGTTTACAAATAAAAAAAAAAAGTAATTGATATCTAGTAAGTTGATGAAAAACTTTTGAAATTTTATTGGAAATTGTATTATTTTTAACACTCCGTTTTGCGGCCCGAACAAATATTTTGGAAGGGAGGGAGTATATCAAAATTAGTACAAGTCCTAGAAGTGTGTTTGAATGAAGAGAAAAGCTATGCACACAACTCTGTCTAGAACCGTTCGATGCACATGGGTCCACATCCATCGAACTGTTCCAAACACAATTGTGATCAGAGTTGTGTTTTTAAAGTTGTGTGCGTAGACTTTAAGTCAAAATAAACAGCGATTCAAACCCCCTCCAAAGTAGAAAGGTCCCTCTAATTGGCTCCACTTGAATTAGGCCCAATCGATTTTCCCAAGATATAACAAGAGGGGGAAACAAGTAAACTAACCAGTTTTGTAGTATCAGTTTACAGATCTATAAATGTGTACATGAGACTTGTAGATGATGAGTTTTCCAATCTGATCGGAAATCATGAAGTACCATTGGAAGGGTGTTGCGACCTCGGAAGCGCAATGACATATAAAACATTGCAACACCAGACAAAAACCATTTTTTTCTTGAGCTAAACGCGTGTCGAAAATGCATTAAATCATATCCGATTAACATGAATTCCGATGTACCTAATGTTCCCAACGACGTCTTAACAAAATGTCAACAGATCCGGAAAGAGCCCAGAAACGATCCGGACCTGACCGTTCAGTATCTTTAATGGACTACGGAGAGGATCATGTTCCCTCACGGAATCCCCACATAAAGCAAGGATGCAGTTTTATCCACAACTGTTGTTTTGAAAAAGGCAGTCAAATAGCCAATTATTTAAGTGAGATGGCTTGAGTGATGAAAGGTGGTGTGTGGATATTATGGGCAAGTTGGATGAATGGGGTATGTTTGTATATATATATATATATATATATATATATATATATATATATATATATATATATATATATATATATATATATATATATATATATGGGCTGGTCAATCAGGAATTTATAGTGAATGATTCAATATGATCATGAGATTCCAGAAGTTCATGAAATTCTAGCCTTCAAACCTCACAAAAAGTTGTAGTCAAAAGTTAGTACTACTTGGGTTATAATAATAATGTCCAGTGGGAAGCTTTCACATACTATAACATCCTTGTGGATTACTGAGAGAAGAGAACGGAATTTGAATGCGTACCTTTTTTATCCGTGGTAGGACTACAGATGTGGAGATCTGCAGTGTCATCGGTGCAACGAACCCGGCTATCGTGCTAGAAAGTGACGGATTTAGAAATTCAATTTAGGGACCTTTTTTTTTTTAATCGTAATTGTATTCTGTATGTATTTATTTATACAAGTGAGTACAATGAGTTTATCAGTCCACATTTCGTGGGTTTTATAGACGCTTTCGTTTTTTCTAAATAAACCCCCTAATTTTGTGAATACAATCAACCCGTAAAAAAACAGAGAGAGAGAGAGAGAGAGATAGCAACGAAACAGTACGTTCTAAGTTTGAATGAGGACTTGTCTTCTTTGTTCTTGAACCTTATCGGAGCGATTGGTTCGATAAATTGATTATGCTATCTCAGTATACTACAAAGGATACCAGTGTGAGATTTAAAAAGTCAAGACGGGCACGAGACTTCCTTTCTTCCCCTCCTCACCCCTCCGCCCCATCTTCCCTTTCTCTTCCTGCATCTTGCTCCCTCCGTCCCCCGCCTGTCCGGTTCTCTCTCTCCTCTTTTCTCCCCTCTCTTCCGGAGTCTTTTCCTCCGTGGATGAGGGGTTGAGAGCGATCTCCCTCTCACCCATGATTTTTGGACTCAGGAGCCAGATCTTGATCTGGGTCCTTAGAAACAACTCAGCGGCGGCGGTAGCAGCGTTAGTCAGCGGCTTTGGCCCTCCAGTCTGCGGCTGAACGTGCTCAAGTTGGTGCAACGGGTCCTCTCGAGTGTTGCTCTTCCTATACCTGGCCTCTCCACTTGCCACAACTCCACCCACCCTCACGAGTGTGATTGATAGATCTAACTCTAGCGTTTTGATTACATGCGGTTTTTTTTGTTTTGGTTGTTTTTTGTATTTGGGACCGGTAGTGTCCTTTATACTGTTTTTCTTCTGATATGTTTGTGTTCCTGATAAAAAAAAAAAAATTTTAGATTAGTGCCTGTGAGATGTCCCTGCAATTCTCTTTCTTTGTCGTTGATTTGCTAACCATTTATCTTGCTCTGTCCCTTGGAGGCTTGTATTGAAATTCGCTGAACATCTTCTATCTCGGCTAATATAGTGTGAGTGTGTGTGTGTGTGAATACCCAGGCAAAACGATAAATCTACCAAGTGGTGAACAAAACCGCATTCCCAACTACACTACCAATTATGAATTGATTCATTAAGGTTCTGTTTGGAACCCAAGGAAAAAAAAGGAAAAGAAAAGAAAATTAAAAGATTTTCCCTCCCATTGTTTGGTTAGAAGAGAAAGTGAGAAGAAAATAAAGATTTTGAGTGTAATGAATAATACATTTTCCCTCCTATTTTCCTCTCATTTTCCTTCCCTTTTCCTTTCCTTTCCTTTCTTGTCAGTGCATATGAAGAATTGGGACCCGTTAGTGTTAGGCCCGGCATTTGCCATCGAAAGAATACCGGGACCCGTATGCCTCAACTTGAAGTTTTCATCAGCGAATTTCTCGCCATAGATCGATTCCCCGCCGGTTCCATTACCCCTCGTGAAATCCCCACCCTGACACATGAAGCTCGGGATTATGCGGTGAAATGAGGACCCCTTATGGTGTAATGGCTTCCCTGCTTTTCCAATCCCTTTCTCCCCAGTGCAGAGCGCACGGAAGTTTTCATGGGTCAAAGGAGTGGGGTATTGATAGGTAAATTTTGGAGAGAAAGGATAAGATCACATTAATGGAAGTTGGGTTCTTTGGATTTGGAATGGACGAATTTGGGTTGAGTTTAAGGTCGGGGAGAGAGTATGAGGAGGATAAGAAGGAATTAAATCGGATTTTTTCTTAGTGGTGAAAGAATTTTCCGGTTTGGACAAGGGGGAATGAATTTGATTTTTTTTGGAGGGTAAGGAAGAAAGAGAGTTAAGACTTGAAAGAGAGAGCAGAGTCAGGTGAGGGAGATGGAGAAATGCATGCATGTCGTAGTGCATGCATGCCTATTTGTACATATGTATATGTATTTATTAATAATACTATGCATGCATGCAAATATATATAACCGTAACAAGACTTAATAATATTATTATTATCAAAAAAATTAGGGTCAAAAATTCGGATCGTTACAGTATTACATGGTAAGCATGACATCATTTTGTGATGAGATCCACACCATTTCAACCAACAAGAATGATAGTAATGTTCAATACTCTCTTCTAACTAAGGTGTACAAAATTGCACTCTGAAGTTATACAATTCTACAACTACTACTTGTATTTCCAAAATCTTGTCACGATTCAGCCCCGTTCTGCTAAGCGTTTTTTTTTTATAGGCAAAAAGTTTATTAGTAAATCTTGACAAATTGTGCATCCAGATGGGGGGAAGGGGAGGGGGAGGGGGATTCAACCAAAGATCGGAGAAAAAAGAAAAGAAAACCTGCAGGGACAAAGCTTAAACACACCCTAAGGGCCAAATCCCAAAATAAAAGCCTCTGATAAACATCTGGGCCTGGCCCAATCTAAGAGCCCAGAACTAACCCTAACATCTGGTTCTTATTTGGAAAAATGACGGTCCATGACGTGTTTTGATAATTAATATTTCTAAGGACAAATTAAAAATATTTGTTAATGCTAAAAATATCATTGCCGAATATTAATTATCAAAACACGTCAATAACCGTCATTTTCCCTTCTTATTTTTGGGCTCTGACTAGCCGGTCCTCTTTTGTCAAGATCTACCCGTCCAAGCCCACCACGTGCCGATTCCGTACAAGTCCCATTTTAAGTAAACTACCAAACATACCCCCGCCTCTTGTGAGCGACCATCACCATATCCAACACACCTCCTCTTTCTCTTCCCGTTCTCACCCACCACCACTCCTTTCCCAGCATCAGCCGCTCACACCCCAACTCCCTCACCCTCTCCAACGCCGGCAACTCCTTCTCCTTCTCCGTCGCCGTCTCCGATCCACACCCCAACCCCATCACCCGCCCCTTGCCGCTGTACAGCGTGGTCGCCGGATTTTGCCTCATTTCGCACTTGGCCGTCGATGTGCGGGCTTGCTGCGAGCTTTATAACGGTACCTTGAAAAATTGAAGTTATTGCAAGTTTTTTTTCTTAATTCTGAAATTCAATTGAATCGATTCGACCGCCAAGATCGATATATATACACACAAGACATACGTGTATAAACGCATGTATCAACGGGGTGTCTCTGAGTCTCTCCATTTCCGATTTGTATATTCACCGCATAACAATTTCAGAGTACACCTCCGGATTTGTTTTCTTCCCAGTTTGTCTTGTTTGAGATAATGGAATTCCTTGGTGTTATTATATTGGCCAAGTTCTACTCGCCACTGAAAGCAAAGAAGAATTTGGGTGTGAATTCTTAGTTTGAGAATGTGAAAAGTGTAGATGGGATGTGAATTATGTCTTTTTTTTGAACGTATGAATTCTTTATTTGGGTGTGAATTATGTCTTTTTCGAACATGTGAATTTTAGGGGTGTGAATAATGCACATGGGTGTGAATTACGAGGGAGTAAATTCTGCAAAGGGGTGTGAATTCTGCAAAATGAAGTGAATTCAGGGGGTTTGAATTCTTGCAAAGGGGCGTGAATTCTGCAAAGTGGCGTGAATTCTAGAGAGGTGTGAATTCTGGAGATGTGAATTCTTCAAGAAGGTGTGAATTTTGGTGGTGTAAAAAGTAAAAAGACAAAATAGTAAAAACATTTTTAAAAAGGATCTTGACAAGATAACATTGACAAAAAAAGTCTGCATGGAACTCCATCCAAAAAAAATTGGACCGGCCTGTCATTTCCCGCTTATTTTTTAGGTAATTATTTTCTGTTTTACGAAACAAGTCATTCTCTCATAATAAATCACTTTTAATTCAAAAAATAAGTATTTATTTATGGTCGTTACGTCGAAGGTAGGCATTTCGTAGCTATTGAAAATTTGAAAGGATCCTAAGGGAAGAAGAAATCGATCTCATTACCTCGGCTTCTTACATGGACAAATATTTGACACAATATTATCTTAATGTTAATGATGACCTAAACCCATCACAATATCGAACGAGACATAATCTTAATGTTAATGATGACCTAAACCCATCACAATATCGAACGAGACATAATAGTTGCATCCAAGGTATCGATTTTCTTACTAGAGATACCAGGAACTGTTTCGGATTAATAGTTATTAGTGTTATTTTCCTACCTAAAAGAATTCATAGTATAATATATATTTTTTAAAACAAAAAAAAATAAAAAATATTTCGGTATTTGTCCAGTACCATCTGGTATTTGCCCAGTACCGTCCGGTATTGTCCTGTACTTGAAGAAAAAAATAAATTTAAAAGTAGTCCGGTACTATCTGGTATTGGCCGGTACTGACCAATATGTCCGGTATTAGCCGGTATTAATCGGTATTTGAGCCGAAACGTAATTAGTGGTGTAGGGTACCAGATATGGACAGTACCGATACGTACCGACCAGTACTGTACAAGACTCATAACCTTGGTTGTAGGCTTGTAGCAATTTTTGACTTCCTTTTTCTATTTGACAATTTGATTTGGATTCTCTCCGGTCCAAGTTTTGAACCCAATGGGACAGTCTAAATCTGAATCGCCTGTTGCTGCACTTAACGGTTCGGATTGATCCAAATCATAAATTGAATTGTCTCATCTGAGTCCAAATTAAAAATCGGAGAGGATCCTATTAGAATAAACTTAGAACTTCAAAGTACAAGTGTGAAGTGTTGACTGTAGATTCTTCCAAGGCTGGATATAGGCTGTTCTGGTTAGCCACTACTCGAGCGTCAACACATCCCTACTACCACAAGAGTCAGTTAGTTGACTTTGGGTGTTTTAATTAGCATGCAGTAATTGACTAATTTCCTTATATAACCACGCAAATCCCATCACCCCATGGGTGTATACTCTTCCTTTCCAAATTTGTAACACGAATGTGTGATCTGCTATGTTGTAGAGGCACGAGCTTTAGGTGTTGTACCTTCTGGGGAATTAGTACCCAAGGCGGCTTCTCGGAATCGCTACGCGCAAACAAGTTTAGAGCCATGGCGAAAGATTGGAATACCGACCAGGCCGCCGTCTCCCTCGCCTAGCCATCCGCTTCATATGTCTACTCCTTCGGCGCACCAGGTGCTCGTGTTGAGATTCTATCACCGCCGCCGCCATCACCATCACCTTACAACTCGTGATTGACTCGATTGGAGCTACTTTTGAAATTTGCTAATTATCTTTGTATGTTTTTCATCTCCAGGAAATGGAACTAAAAGCTTCAAATCAGATGGAAAAACTTGCGTTTCCTCAATGCTTGTGTTGCAAAGGAAAGCATGAGTTTGGTGGAGAGCTGATTTCGTTTGTTTTGCTGCTTCTTCTCGATCGTCCTGGAACGTTTCCAACGACCGAGACTGTATTTATAGTTGCTTTCCTTGTTACGTTTTTATCTTCCTAATTTAGAGCTAGTATTTCTGAATTTTCAGACACGTATACTACGGGTGTCCAGACATGGATTCGAAAACATGTGAGTCCGTAATCATGAAATGTAAGTGTTACACTTGCATCATGTGTGGAGCAGACAAACATTGAACAGCTTGAAATATCTGTGCGGGCGGCGCTGCTCTTCCTCTTGGCTCTTTTACTTGCCTTTCCCTTGTTCAAGAAAAAATGAGGACTTTCTTTTAGCTAGCGGCCCAAACAAAAGAGATTATTTAGCCTCTTGATCGATTGATTGATTGATTGAATCGAAGTATGAAGGGGTTGATTTAAGTGTGAGATCCGCCCAAAGACTAAGGCCGACTTTCTTACTACTGATCTACATCTCATGCGGGTGTTACTGCCATATTCAAAAGGTTAGACTACTGACTCTTCACAGATTCCATGGCTGAATAATATGCAGTACTGCACAACCGTGAGGGCTAGTCCCGTGGTTGGTGGGTGTGCTTTCCACACGATTGATCAGGGCTAGGACTCGTCTCTTGGGGACAGACTGTAAGAAAGTAATTTCTTGTAAATTTTCTAGTCCCGTAGTATATGATTTGGATTTAAACAAATCGATGAAGGGATTAATTGAGGTATGCATAAGTTGACCAAACACCCCTCACCAAGAAAAAGGAAAAAAAAAAAAAAAAAACTTGTACATCAAGGGTATGGGTGTTGTAAATATTGTGTGAACATATTTGTGCGTGTCTTTGGCATTTTCCTTTAATTTGTACATCGAGGGTATGGGGGACCTTATATATATGTCAATTTCTCAAACTTTAGGACTCTACAGGTTGATGTTATTTGGAGCTCATGAACTCCATCCAACTTGTGGCATTTGTATTTTCTTGGAGTAGTTTGTTTTACATTGCCTTTAAAAAAGAAAAGGTAATGATTTTGTCGCTCTCTTTTTTGTTAATGTCACTCCCCTGCAAGTGTATTTTTGCACTAAAAATAAACTTGCAGGGGAATGGCGTTAACGAAAAAGAGAATAGCAAAATCAATAGCCAAAAAAAAGAAGTTTAATTTGTTTTACATCTCAATAAGCTATTGTGGGGCTAAAGTTGTATTTCTTGCATGTGTACTTCGTGGGATAAAAATACCAAGGGAAAATGACGGCCAAAGACGTATTTTGATAATTAATACCGGCTAAGAACATTTTCAGTATTAACAAATGTTCTTAGTATGTCTTTAGCAAGTATTAATTATCAAAATACGTCATGGGCCGTCATTTTCCCAAATACCTTGGACGTTTTCATCTTTGCAAGCGAAGCCGATGCGCTGGACCTGAAATATTGTCGTAATCTTTGGGCTCGTTTGTTTTACTTTTTTTTCTTTCATTTTTTTTTTCTTTTTGACAAAATGTAGAAGATTATATTAATAATACTCTTGCGGCACTTACGTAATGAGGTTTATTACAAATATCTTGGACAAGCCAAACTAATCATCTAACTATTGTAAAACGACAAAACACAAGGAAGTCGATGTATTTCACCATGACCCAAACATTGAACTTGACGCAAAGCGGCACTTGCAATCTGATGTACATTCATACCTAGAATCAACTGTTGAAAAAGTGCTAACTAAAGATAAAAGACAACAAATACTCAGACGAATAGATAGACTTCAATCAAGTATGAACCCACCAAATGAACTTCTAAAAATTACAGATCTGACAAGTCACCACGCGCGAGTTGCGCCGCCAAAAATATCATGTGGGGTAAGAGCACTGGTGGCACAGATATCATTCCTCTCTGAAAGAACCCAAACATTCATTCGTTCAAAAATGAAACTGACCACTCTCGCAAAGACGAGAGACAAACTCTCATAGATCACAACAAGTCGTCGATCTGAAGAGACGGAAGAAAAAAAAACAAAGTTATAAAAGAAGATGTTTAAAACTAGTAACCATGGCTTCCCCCAACCGCCGTACAAAAGCGTGGAAATCCTAGGGAGAGAGAATACGAGAAGAAAGATACTTGTGGTGGCTAGGGTTGGGAGAGAGAGAGGGGTAGTGTGTGTGGATGTTTTCTGAAGCCAAGTTAAGAGATTAAAATAGTTATCCCAAGAGAATCGTAATTATATACTTTATTTGTTTTTTTTTTATCGGCAAAAGAAAATTTTATTAATCTCCAAAAGATTAAAAGGATAAGAGCAAAAGGATCTTAAAATTGCTTAAATTCCAAGACTACCAGAGACCTAAGCGATGGTCCGAGACCAACAAACCCCAAACACCCAATAAACAAAAAAAAAACCCAAGCCCAAACCTCCACCCCACCGAAGAAAACAACCGAACCACCGATAGAATCCGGGGAACCCAAGACAACGCTGCCTCCAAAACCAAGCAGCTCAGATCCAAGCACCCAACAATACAAGCAAACACCATCCACTAACAGCCAAAAGATCCGAGCCCACTCCACCACCACTGACCTCTAGCCCAACACCTGAGCAATAGGAGCAAATAACAAACGGCATCTCCAAAAACAGCACACAAACAACAACCTCAATCAAAACACCCGCACCAAGCCACCTAGACCATGGCAAATTAAGCAAACCAACAAGAGACACAAAACTGCGACACCAACCCGCCAAAACTACAACCAACACTAGAAAAACGCAGCAAAAACAACAACAAACACCAAGACAGAAAAGACAATATAATTCAGAACTCCACGGAGAGAGAGGCACCATCCTCCAAATCATCAAAATCGCCAAGCTCCTCATCTAAAATTTCACCCTCCTCCAATTCAATATATTTCGTGATATTGAGGTACACACAACCACACCCCCCACCCATGATATTTAACTCCCAACAAAGCACCAATCTCCATGCACTTGCGAGCTTTCACAACTAACAAGGAATTTCTATTGCGAATGTCGCTGGGAGAAAGAGAAGAAAAAGAAACCACCTTATTGTTTTTCTTCTTCACCTTGGTCACCTTTAACCCAAAATCAGAGAGAGGTTTCTTCTTACTGCTTTTCCTTCTCGATCTTTTCGCCCTCCTATTGAATTTTTGGACTGCATCATGAATAGATTTCTCTCGTTGAATACTGAGCCCAGCGCACCTATCCATCACTGCGGGCCTCGAAAGAGTAACCGGACTAGTAATGGACTGGCCCTCAGAGTTTGAGGAAGAGACCAATTCATCATCCTTCCCTCTAAGGGTAGCAACATTGTCGACTTGTTAATACCATTTTGTGTAGTTTGTACTAGTTCTCTTGTCCTGGACAAATAATCTCTCCCGCTCAATTGAAGGTGCGAGTTCAAATCCCTCGTGCTTAGTTGTATCGTCCTCTGTTTCTCTCTTCCTATCCCATCGATTTTCCGAATTCAATAAATAAGACGAACAACTATGATAATAATTAGTTTAATTTAGTTTGGTCATGTTATCCATCTCCTTTGTCGTCCAAATTAATCCAGGATATCCAGGATAAGGAAACCATCCATCTAATCTGACTACACTCTGGATTTATCCATCTCCTTTGTGGTCATGTTATCCCACTAGCTTCCTTTTGCCTTTGGATTTATTTGTTTTTCTTAATTCATTAATTAACCTAAGTGTTTATATACAACGTTGGTCGATCTTTTGCTGAAAAACAGCAAGCCACGCGTAATTATCTTGAGCTTTCGGCGCGACACATGGCATTGCGCGTTCGATCGTCGTAGATTCTTTTCGAACGCGTTCAGATTTGGTGTATGAAAAATTTCAAAAATCCAACATAGACCGATAAAAATATGAGGATTATCCTGTCGCTGTCCAATTTTTAAGAAAAAATTCCAACATTGCGTAACTCATACCGCGTATCAGATACAACTCAATTGTCCCAAAGTATTTTCAAAATTGAATCAAATTTCACATGTTTATTCCGACCACGATTCATCTCGCGTAGCCTAGTTTTTTTTTTTTGTGTAAATCGGCTTGAAATAGAAAAAATGCTAACCGAATGTACAGTCTACAAGGGGCTAACCTCAAGAGGGAAAACAAAACAAATAAAATTTGACTATGCCTTGGCCAAATGGCTACAAAGCGCTATAGAAATTTAATAAACGAATGTTTCAATCCCCTCTTGATAGAGGGAAAGAAAACACACGACAAAAGGAATAATTGCGGCACTGATTTACATCATGCACTTAACAACTAAAAATCCAACTAAAATGACCACACTAATTGACAGCTAACTTGCAGCAACCGAAGGGAACAAATTGCATCTTCAGAAGTAGATATCCAATGTTAGCAAGCTTCAAAACGGATCAAATCCAAAATAGCAAACATACGGCAGCAAGCTACAGCGATTTCGCAATCATAGAATGAGCTCCCTAGATCCAAGCATGTTAATACTCCATGCTCCATGCACCGGACACGATACCAGATCAGTCCACCAAAACGCTTGGACTCCAACAGTCCTTAGCTTCACATGACAATCACAAATTTGGGGTACCTGCAACTTCACCCATATGATTCACTTGACAGATCAGCCAACGCCTGGACCTTGAACAAGGATGAAGCCACAGCTTGTGATAAAATGCAGCTCATGAAAAGGCATCAACTAGCAAAAGATAAGAATAAGCTAGGGACAAGTCCCCTAGAAAGGCTTAGGGTCCGTTCCAGAAACCTTCTTAAAAAATAAGCAGCTTATTCCACATTTTCAAACTAAAAAATAATGTAAACGAAAAATAATTTTTTTAATTTTTTTTGCACCGTATTAAAGATCTTGATGAGATCTATCTAACAAGATCCATAGTGGTAGGAAAATTATTTGCGTAAACATATTATTTTTGAGCTTGAAATTGCCTTCTTAAAAAATAAGCAGCTTATTCGCGTTCCGGAACGGAGCCTTAAACAACCCAAGGGACAACCCCCAAGGGTAGGTACAAAACATTCAAAGGAATAATGTATCATGTCCTTGGGACACTCCCCAAGGATATGAAAATAGCACCGTTAACAGCCTTCTCCGGGACATCCCCACGGGTAGGCAAGCCAATGAAATCAGAAGAACAACAAAATAAAAGCAAAAGACCCGAAAGAAAACAGCAGCCACAACAATGGGCAGCCATAAACAGAAAAACAGCAGCCGTAGGTAGCAGTAAAACAAGTGCAGCAGCAGTTGGGTATTAAATACCCAGCACATTGAGGTATCCTGGCCTTGGGACATTCCACAAGGATAAGACTGAAGCAAGCTCATAGCAGCAGCAGAAAAGAAAAGGAAAGGGAACCAGACCTATTGCTTTATCTGCTCTCCTTCTTACTCCCTCGAAGCCTAACTCACCAATATTCTAAAAGCAGTAGGGAGGACCTCAACTCCCTCGACTCTCTCTCACAAAAAGACTCCCACTAACTTTTACCTCCACTCTCAAGAAATTTGGGGCTCAAGAACACAGCTCATCACACATATGCTGGCACATTCAAACCAAAGGGAAGAAGCTAAAATTAAGATTTCCAGGCCTGGATTCACCAACATGCAGCAGCGCAGCAAATAACCATGTGGTGAGATTAAGGTAAATACCTTATAAATAGGAGTATTAGCAGCTAAGTAGCACAACTTTCTAGAATATTGTAGAACATTCTAGATACGACCGTTAATTACGTGACTGCTTCAGGACCTTTGGCACCAAAAATAATTTTTAAAAATTAATGATCCCTACACCCGATTTCAGCTATGTGTCTTTCGATACTCCCACTACCATTACAGCATCACTGCTACTTCTATTTAAAATCTTGGATGGACCCCTACAAATGGTTCTATGGTGTTATAGACAGTGCTCCCTGATCGATGGTTAATCAAATAACATATGCAAGTGGCTATAAGTTTTTCGGAGATGGTCATGCGCTTGACAAATGCCATTGGACAATAGGAAAAATGAAAAAATAAAAAATGCACCAAAAATAAACTGAATCTTCATGTCATATGTTAGAAGGGATCAATGAAATGGCAAGTTCACTGAAACAGGAATCGAGTGTCCATAACATATATATGTTTGATCTTAAATTTGAACCTTACTACAGACTAATAATTTGCATGTGAATTTTCAAGGAAATAGGAGGCTAATCAACATTCTGATTCTTCCACTACATATTCGAAAAGATTATCCTCTACAAACCATTAAGACCATATCTCACATGAATACACTAGACTAGTGGTCAAGAAAACCAAGAAATTGTACGTGCTTTTTTTTTTTTTTTTGATAATAGAAATTGTACGTGTTAACTTGACCTTTTGTTTGCGTTGAATAAACATAAGAGACCCACATAATAATTCATGAGATTTCAACCATTTCCACATCTATAGAGAGAGAGAGAGGCCAAGAAACAATGTGGGTAACCCCTAAAGTACACTTTTGATCATGACCAAGTACCAACACCAGTATTGCTCTCAGACAAACCCAAAAGTTCCTCCAAATAATCAGCGCCCAAGTCCTCTAACACCACCACATTTTCCAACTCTAACCGATTTTTTCTCTCCACATCTTTTTTCTTCCCTTTTCGTCCTTTCCTCTTCATGTAGTGTCTCTTCTTTAGAGCCAAAACCGGCGAACACCCTTCCTGAAAGCCACACTTCATCTCTCTGAGGGACTCGTAAGCGACATCCGCTGGAAAGTTGAGCACCGTGCTGGAACCGCGCATCGCAAATGCCGCTTGGTCGTACACCAGGGCGGCCTCCTCGGCTGTGTCAAACGTCCCCAACCATACCCTGACGCTGTTCCTCGTCGAGTCTCTTATCTCTGCCGCGTATTTTCCCCACGGACGCCTCCGGACACCTCTGTACGTAACCTCCTTTGCGGAATCTCCTTGCGCTTCTTCCGAGCATGCTTCCTCTTGATCCCTGCCTCGAGCTGGACTCGAGGAGCTGGAGGAGGTTTCCTTCAACGAGTCTGTCTGACCGTACTGATTCAGTAACTGGTCTATTTCTGCCTCTGCCAGGACTCCGAAGAGAAGCATTTCCTCGGAGTCGTTCTCGTCGAACGGAAGGGGTTCATTGTTGAATTCAAATACTTTACCTCCCACCACGGATTCCTGTGAAGTGAAGGAAGTTTGGGGTGAGAATTGAGGATATGGGTAGGGAAAGAAAGAAGAATCCATGAACGAGTTGAAGGAAGTTTTCAAAGATTGAAGTAAGTTTTAATTTCTCTAATATAATCGGTCTTTGGTGATATAGAATATAGTATAAGCCTATCCTTTATATAGCCGCACGAGGGGGTTTTCCACTGTACTCTAAAAGGTGATGAGCTGCTGCTGATTTAAGCATACATACTCAAGGGGAAATTACATTAACCCCCCTTTAGAATCCAGGCCCAATCTCAACACCCTTCTCACTGGCCTCAACACGGTATGAGGGGTACAGATACTATTTTTGAGTGTCAGCCGTTGAACCACCTGAAAACCCCTCTTTTCTCTCCCGCCGCTGCTGCGCAGAGTGGTGGGTATGGAGACGACTTGGAGGGGGTGGGTTTAGAGTCAGACCTGGAGGAATAAAGGCATATGTATATATGTATGTACAATGGTGTATGTATATATGCTGTAAAAGAAAAAGGGGCAATAAGGTAACTTCACAAATTCTGTTAACGCCATCCGCGCAATTTCAGTGAATGGTAGTTAAAGGGGGTTAAGTGTTGAATTTTATAGTTAAAGGAGCCAACGTGTGCCAGGGTGACAGTTAAAGGGGGGTTAATGTAATTTCTCCAATACTCAAGTACACATTTGTATACCAAACAATAATATAAAAACATAGATAAAAATAGGAAAATGATTTTTTTCATTTTCTTTTTTGTTAACGTCACTCTCCTGTAAGTATATTTTTACACAAAAAATATACTTGTAGAAAAGTGACGTAAAAAAAACAAAAACAAAACAAAAACTGCGGCCTAAAAATGACATAGAAAAACATGATAATGGATGGATCTTCGAGATATACATGCATGAACATTTTGTGGGGCCTATAATAGGGTATATTCATTCTAAAAAAAATACTATAACAGGGTTTATAGGTGCACGTGAGTCAAAGGACTCCTTTGTGTATGTCGGCCAGGTCTGATGCAAATTTAAAAATTGAGAGTGACGTGGGCTTTGATGATTTCAGTTTTTTTTTTCCTTTTCCAATATCCATTTTTCTGTAAAATTATATGTACATCAGCGGAGGATTAGTAGGGCCACAGGAGTCCACAAGTTATCTACAACTCAGAATTCAAAATGCAACTGATGAGGACCCAGGCCAGAAGATAATCGCTGAACGACAAACCCTTTTGATGATTTCAGTTGGGTCAAATTGGATTTTTTTATATAGATTATCTGGGTCATTGTTAGAATTAGTAATTATGATGGAGCTTATTTTTAAATTGGTAAATTTGATTTCATAGCGTCCGCAGTGTCCACATAGCTTTTTTTATGTTAGTGGCTTGGTCACTAGATTAAACTTGGTCAATGAGTGGAAATTCCCCTAAAACCCACAATTGTTTTTGACTGATCCTACAGATTAACTAATTCAAAGACCCATGCCCCAGGATCAAAAAAAAACTACTGCATGCCCCATGTCACTTCAAAGGCCCCCGTGGCATTAATGTCGGGAAAATGACGGCCCAGGACGTGTTTTGATAATTAATACCCGTCAAGGGCATGCTAAGAACATTTGTTAATGTATCAAAACACGTCCTGGGCCGTCATTTTCCCTACATTAATGCCACGGGGGCCTTTGAAGTGAAATGGGGCATGCAGTAGTACTTGATCATGGGTCTTGGAATAAGTGAAATGGGGCATGCAGTAGTGAAAACGGGAAGTTGAGAAGAATGGTGAAATGGATAATTGTACATTTGACGTTCCATGGAAGAGGCCGGAAGGGAGGAGGTCTATCATTTTTTTTTTTTTTTTTTATGGGAACTTTCGAGGTGCTCGTTTGTTTGTTCGGAGATAAAACGGAACGGAAGGAATGCAGAAACTATTGCTCGATCTACCTTGTGGCATTTTCGTACGTACGTAGTACTATCATTTACTTGAAAACTGGGATGTCGGAAATAATGTTGAAAATGCAAATGGTAAATTGGATGTCCATGGAAGAGGAAGGTGAAAGAGTAAAGAGAGATCTACATACCCCTCTGCAGATAAAACCACACAGTTGTTCGTAATGTAGAAGCTGCGGTGATGAGAAAAATCTTAACGTACATGGACCATTTCATGTTAAAACTTGGTAAAAAAATCCTTCTCGTACGACCGAATCCTGCGGGGGGGAAAAAATGAGTCGAAACCAAAAACTGGTTAAGACTTTGATAAAATTTTATTTGTGTCGTGATCCGATTGACCAATGGTCCGTATTATTAATCCAAAATGACGAATTCTATAATTTATGGCTACAGGAATAATAATGCATGTATCTGTTAGTACTCTTGTATCCATGCACGTAAAAGTGATTTGAAAAAAAAAAAACCAATTGAATTAAGCAGGTGTTTCACAATTCACATGAGACCGGAAAGGTAAAATTTTAAGGATAGAAAAAAAACAACATTAATTCTTTGTCAAAAAAGGGCTTCTGTTATTATCCTAAATGCCATACTTTAGTTAGGCACTAAACCATCAATTTACAGTTGTTTTTTTTTTAGCTCAATTAGTAGCCCTCGTGTCAGTTACACATTCAAAGAATCAAACTAATCCACAAGTGTACTGCTTCCAATTGGGATGGGAAGCTAGCCAATTGGAAGCAATTGTCGTTTACAAATTCACCAAAGACAAAACAGAGTTGTCGTTAGTGAAGTTGGGGTGGGGACCACAGAATTAAACCTCACTCTGCAATCTGTTGTTCTGAAATATAGTACTGCTATCAGAATTTAACAGGTCCTGGAAGTCGGTTTGAAAGAGGAGAAAGCTGTGTGTTTTGAAAGAAGAGGAATGATAAGCACACAACTCTTGTCCCGAACCAT
This sequence comes from Rhododendron molle, assembly GCA_025413875.1. NCBI lineage: Eukaryota > Viridiplantae > Streptophyta > Magnoliopsida > Ericales > Ericaceae > Rhododendron > Rhododendron molle. Next base: position 36,856,000 of record CM046396.1, read on the forward strand.
TTTCGATGCACATGGGTTTATATGCATCGAACTGCTCTAAACACAGTTGTATTTAGAGTTGTGTTTTAAAGTTGGGCGCGTAGACTTTCTGTCGAAATAAACAGCCACATTCAAACCCTCTTCAAGGGTAGAAAGGTCCCCTAATTGGCTCCACTTGAAGCAATCCAAACGTATTTTTCTTAGGGAAATGATAATACCAAAACTATTTTTGTTGGCGCCAAAATTCTAGTGCACAAAAGACTCGTACCATTTGCAATGTATAAGACTTTTATGCACTGGAGTTTTGGCACCAACAAAAATGGTTTTGACATTATCAATACCATTTTCTTAACTTCAGATATAACAAGAGGGGGAAACAAGTAAACTAACCAGTTCGCTATTTTATACAGATCTATATGCGTTTGAGTATGAAACTTGTAGATGATGGTTTTTCAAATCTGATTGGAAATCATGAAGTACCATTCGAAGGGTGATGCAAACTTGGGAGCACAATGACATACAAAACATCGCAACACTGGATAAAAATAAATTTTTCTCGAGTTAAACGTGTTACAAAAACATAACAGTATTAAACAACAGTCAATTAACATAAATTTCGACATGCCTAACGTTCTCAATGGCTGACGGGGTCTAAAACAACAATAGTCCTGATTATCAAAGCGAAACCGGAAAGCGCCTGAAAACGACCAGGACAAGACTGCCCAGTAAAGGGGCCGGAGAGGATCCCATTCCGTCACGGAATCCCCACATAAGCAAGCAGTTTTATCCACTACACTGTTGTTGTTTTGAAAAGGCAGTCAACAACCAATTATTTAAGTGATATGGCTTGAGTGAAAGAAAGGTGGGATGTGGATATTACAGGCAAGTTGGATGAATGGGGTATATGTGTCTCCTTAGGGGCTAGTGGATGTGATGGGGATATGCCTATATGTCTATATATATGGGCTGGTCAATCAGGAATTTATAGTGAATGATTCAATATGATCATGAGATTCCAGAAGTTCATGAAATTCTAGTCTTCAAAGCTCACAAAAAGTTGTAGTCAAAAGTTATGGTACTACTTGGGTTATAGTAATGTCGAGTGGGAAGCTTTCACATACTATGGATACTGCTGGTTTACTTAGAAGAGAATGGAATTTGAATGTGTACCTTTATCCGTAGTAGTGCTACAGATGTGGAGACAGGTGTCTTGGGTGCAACGAACCCGACTATCGTGCTAGAAAGTGGCATATTCAGAAATTCAATTTAGGGCCGGAGCATTTTTTAATGAATAATTTTATTTTATTTTTTATGTATTTATACAAGTGAGCACGATGAGTTTTCAGCCCACATTTCATGAGTTTTATAGATGCGTTCGTTTTCTAAATAAAAACCCCTAATTTCGTAATACAATCAACCCGTAAAAAAGCTAAGAGATATAGCAACGAAACAGTACGTTCGAATGAGGGCATGTCTTCTTTGTTTTTGAACCTTACAGGAGCGATTGGTTCGATAATTTTCACAAAGGTACTGGTGCGATTCTTTTGAGTTTTGACGGATAAATTGAATATGCTGATATCAATATACAACGATGCAAGTGTGAGATTCAAGGCCCCGTTTGACAACAGCGATAGATGGTTGGAATTCGCAAGGAGATAGGATTAGAATTAGGATTGATAATGAGAAGGGATTGATGATGAATATTGTTTGTTTGAGATGGAATTAGATGATGGATTATTAATATTATGTTTGTTTCACATGAGATAGGATTGGATTGATAGTATATATTTCCATTTTTACCCTTCACATGAGATAGGAATGGTAAGGAGATGAGATTGGTGAAGGGTATTTTCGTATTTGTGATTGGCAAGAAGTGGACTGGATTGTTAATACCAAGTGCAAGAAGCCCTTCCCAATACCCCCAATGGCCGGCTCTCAAAGGACTCATATTCCACACCTCTTTTTGGTTACCAAACAAGTTACTGTGAAACCCATGGGATTGATAGTCCAATCCCAAGGCCTAGTATGGTTATCAAACGGGACCTAAAAAGTCAAGACAGGTCACGAGACCTGCTTGTCTTTAGGGTCTCGTTAGTTTGCTCCTCTGAGTCCCAAACAGTGATGTTATCCGTACGAGGGATCGAATTCTGAGATCCGTCCTATTGCTCTCCAGTTTTGGTCTTTAGGGTCCCGTTAGTTTGCTCCTCTAAGTCCCAAACAGTGATGTTAGCTGTACGAGGGATCGAATTCTGAGATCCTGCAGACTACGAGCATGGCTTTGGCAACTTGTACAGACTGGCTCATTTTCACGAGTCGTTTTGTGGGTGTTCATTCATTCGGATAGTCAAATACCTCCCTCGGTGAGATTAGTGTGTTTGCCTGTGAGAAATGTCCCTGCAATTCTCTTTCTTTGTTGTTGATTTGCTCAACCATTTATCTTGAAATTCGCTTAACATCTTCTATCTCGACGAATATACAGTATGGGTGAATACCCAGGCAAAAACATAAATATACCAAGCGGTGAACAAAACCGCATTCCCAACTTCGCTATTTGCGTGAGATTTTGAATTGACTCATTAAATTTCCTCGAAGATAACTTCAATTGAACCTAACAGATCTAGCAAATCCTCATAAGGTCTACCAAAATACGCATAATAACCAGTTCCACATTGCAAAGTAGAAGTTTGAAGAGCTGATACTACCAATTATAGGCATTACCATTTATTCCGGCCAAGCTACTAATAGCAGAGCTTTCTCATTACCTCTCTTCCAACACTTCTTCCTTCACAACAGAATCCATTACCCCATCTCATCACTTCTCCTCCGTTATCTCACCAGAATCTTCGATCACGACCTTTGCCGAAGTCGTCCCGCTATCAGACCCCACCTTCTCCATCTCCTTAACCACACTATACCCATCCACAACCTTACCGAAAACCACGTGCTTTCCATCAAGCCATGATGTCTTGTCAGTGCATATGAAGAATTGGGACCCATTAGTGTTAGGCCCGGCATTTGCCATCGAAAGAATACCGGGACCCGTATGCCTCAACTTGAAGTTTTCATCAGCGAATTTCTCACCATAGATCGATTCCCCGCCGGTTCCATTACCCCTCGTGAAATCCCCACCCTGACACATGAAGCCCGGGATTATGCGGTGAAATGAGGACCCCTTGTAGTGTAATGGCTTCCCTGCTTTTCCAATCCCTTTCTCCCCAGTGCAGAGCGCACGGAAGTTTTCTGCAGTTTTGGGGGTGGTATCAGCAAATAGCTCCATGACAACCCTTCCAGCTTTCATCTTTCCTATCAGGATGTCAAAGAAGACCTTTGGGTTCGACATTTTTCTTGACTTCTCTGAAAATTGCAAATGGAAACTTGGGTTTCAATACAAGGGGGACTACATCCAAACCAACAATACATGAGTCATGTAAGAAAACTAACAGTTCGTTCAAATTACAAAAACAAAATTCTGAAAATAGAAGTTGAAAAGGCAACAGAATTCCAAAAAAAAATTGTGGGCAACCAATAGTTAGAAAATGCAGACACATGCTACTGCTGTCTCAAGCGGTTGAATTATGATGCCGGGCACTGCCAATCATGAAAGTTTACAACCCCTTCACCCATTAAATTTTCCATCTTATTTTTTCATAATTTAATTGTTAACATCCATTCAATGAAGCACCAATATAAACTATTTGGTCACTGTATGTGTATTGACAACGAGGAGACAATGACACACTAGGGGCTTGGGGATACGAAAGGGACACACAACCGGTGTGTCAAATTATGTAGAAAGCAATTTTACTGGACATGGCGTGGTGTCATTAAATAATCATCCTTTGTTCAATGGATATCACTTTTACACAGGCCAAAATCCTCAAAAATTGTGTAGAATCAATGCATATTGAAACAACTCTACATCAGCAAGATTTCCTCCAAAATGGTCTGCTCTCATGTATCAAAGAGTAAAAGTAGTGTGGAATTATAAAACATAATCAAAGGTTTCCATCAAGAGAGGTGTAACTTTAAACTCTGAATTTTTACCGGGAGACTGAGAATAAAAAAAACAAAACAAAGAAACCTTCGACACAACCAGAATTGAGCATTTCAGAATCCATTGACAATGCACAGAATCCTTTGAAACAAAGAAACCTTCGAATTCTGTTTTGTTAATTCACAGAATCCATAGACAAAACAGAATTGAGCATTTCAGATAGAGTATAGAGATGAACTTTTCGGAATGTCTGAACTGCCAATGTCAGACGCTCACTTAGAAAGCATACTGAGGCTCCATTCTCTTTTTACTTTTTCGTCTATTTCATCGTCTGTTTTGTGTCTTTTTCTGAAATTTTTGTTTGATTCGCATCATATTTTTTGGATTAATCATCTATCTCGACAAGAGGAGTCTAAAAAATACAATATTATGACCAAAAGCAAAAAAGAGTTTACTGAAGACGAAAACAATAACCACCAGGTGTCTTTTTTTATCTACAATGTCGTCTTATATAAATTTTTTTTCACATTGGTCAACATTATTATATTTATCTGACTCTTTGTCGACCCAAATGATCAACCCAAAAACTGCGACGAAAAGCTCAATAAAAGTTACAAAAAGTAATTTAAAAAAATGCAGAAAAAAAAAATTTAGACAAAAAGTTAAGGAGAAAGGAGCTCAGTATTCAAGAAACGAGACTCGTATTATGCCTTAAAAGATCCATTTCACTCCTACGGTTCAGTGAATCCCATTCTAACAACTCAATCCTATGGTTCCGGCGTCAAGTGTCCTTCGACACAAAGTACACAACCAGCCCAACACTTGAAACAGTTGGACGCCTACTCGTACCTCGTATCGAAACCTACATTCATGCACCATAGAGTATATAGGGTAAAATAAAAAAAAAACGAAGAAACATGAAAAACTAACATTTGGAAGAAGCTAAATGATAGGAGTACATGATTTTTTAATGAACAGGGAAATGCTTATAGGCTCCACCTACTAGTACAGGAAGACGAACAGAGAGAGAGAGAGAGACACCTGTTCGGTTAACGATTCGGCTGTGTTGCTGATTACAAACAAAACCCTAGCCTGCGTAGAAAGTAGAAAACCGAATATACATATGGCGACAATTACGTTCAAAGACCCTAAGCTTTTGATCTGTGTCACAATTTACTCCCCTTGGTTGTACTTTTTTTAGTTCAAATTCTTTTCTTTTTCTTTTTCTTTTTTTTACTGGGAAAAAGAGTGGGAGGCGACCAGCGTAGCAACCCCCATGAACATGACCATATGGGCTCCCTACCTGCTGTGGAATGTCCGGATCAACCCCCATGAACATGACCATATGGGCTCCCTACCTGCTGTGGAATGTCCGGATCGAGCCATAGCTACTGTCAGTGAGGACAGGTCGTCACCACAGCACAACCTAGGTACAGGATGGCAAGGAAACAAATCCTCAATTCACTTGCCACTGACAAGACTCGAACCTGAGTCTTGCCTAGGAATGAAGGAGGCTTTTGCCATCCAGGCTACCACCATCAGTGGTTTTAGTTCAAATTCTTACCTCTACTTTAAAAACAATGTCTATATCACACACAACTTCTCTAAAAGCATCTCCAGCCCTTACTCATATTTTTATCAAAATTTTGGGTAAAATTTTCATTGTGTGAAGCACTCCAATGAAAAAATTCAAATTTAAGTAAAAGATTTATTAATTGCATGCTTGTAAATTTGGGAAGTAAAAAACAACTGTGCAAAATTTGAATCTAACGTAATTTAAGCAAAAACTCAATGTGGTATAGATTTGAGTCAAGAAGTGAAGTGAATTTCAAGAGGTTTTTACTCAAATATCAAGCTTGAGTACAAAAAGGGGTAAGGGTTGGTGATGCTCCAAAAGGGCCTACTGTTTCTAACCTTTTAAACTATTAGATTTTCATTTACCACACCATGTCACAAAATCTAGATCTCACATTATAATATTTTTATGTACAACTTATTTTGACTATATACCACCGGACAACTTCACTTGCGACCCTCTCTCTTCCCCTCTACCATGACCCTTTTGTTCACTTTCCAAGCACAACACTCTTGTAAGATAATCTATATCATGTATGGTAAAAAAAAATGATACACGTGACTAAAACGGTTTAGAGTTTGAGTGGTGGTTGATGGCTAATGGTTTGTGAGTTTTATATCATGGATAGGAATCACGAAGGTTGAATGACGGGCTAACATTGATAAACGTAAAAACAACAAATGGGTGCCAGTGAATTAGTCAATGTGCGCTTACGAGAACTCTGATAGCAGTGCATTATGATTTATGAGAGTGACATAACAAAGGATAATTTGATGGCTACCGAGGTTGAGTTATTAATTTTCTCTAAATAATAAGAGTGACAATACAGAGAGACAAAATTGGTCAAAACTTTCATACAATTTGTTTTTGTCAGTCGTTATTCTAATTTACTTTATCCTAGGATACTTGGAAAAGGGATGGGTGTTTATGAGAATCGAACCCTACCCATGTGCATGGGAGTAACTGCACTCCACTCCACTTGCAAAAAAAACTTTCATACATTAACCATTTCTTTTACAACTTATAAACTTCAGGTATTACACATATTTATCTACTGTCATGAGAAAAATATTCTTTTATGTTTAAAAAAAAATAGGCTGACTAATCCAATCTCCATAAAACAAAGTATGGCCATGAGACTGAATAAACCAAACAAAGAAGTGTTAACACGTACCCAGAACCGGCCCCAAAAATTACATGGATAAAATCCCCTAGACAAACGCAGTTGAGCATTTCAAATGCAGGATAGGCTATGTCAACATGGACTTTCAAAAAGCCTGAACTCCTCATGTCGGACGCTCAACACTTGAGTCTGTGTGTGAGTTACGTATCTGCAAATTTGACACACATGCGCAGTAACAATTTTATTGGCGACAATCCTGAAACAGACGCCAACCAAAATCCAGGGAAACAGATCACTAGCAGTTCAACTTCAAAAAGAACAAAGGACAACTCTATATGTCTACATTATCATGGCATTCTACCACCCATTCTGTCTTGCATTTCAGCCGCCCTCTCTTCTTTCATCTTCTCTACAATTTGGAGTATCTTCTGATCAAAGAAACGGGCACGCACGAACGGCCTCTCTTCAGCCTGTATCGCTTTGATAGCACTAGGGTAGGGGTTAGGAGGAGGTCTCTTTCCTTGAAGTCGTGCGATTTGCTTCAGACGTGCATATGCCTTCTTTTTAGCCTTTTTTCCTGCCCGATATTCCATCTGATTAAAAAAAAACATGTTTTTAGATTTACAGCATGATTTATAACAGACAGATATAATGTAATTCAGATTCAGACTTATATTAGTAGTCAAATTTGTACGCATTACGATTCAGCTCCCCATTTGATCCACGATTCATGGAAAAATTGATTTTCCAATTTTGTAAGCCTAAATTTCATATTTACAATCGTCTAACTATTGTTACTAATATCAAAGGCAGAGATGAGTTTTTTCCATATAGTATATTGAAAAATCTGACCGAATATTTTATGATTTGATTCATGATTCGAGAAAGTCAATTTCAATCCATGATTGTTGACAACTATAATTTAAGAATTTAAGAAGTGGAATACGTACATCAGCCACTGCCATAGCTTCCTCCTCACCAACACCCTGCTCCTTTAGGTCAAGCACCCGACAACCAAATTCACGGGCTGGAGTAGGATCAAATCCACAGAAACTGTCGGAACAAAAGACAAATGTGATGTTATACTTGAATCTTCCACCAGTTAATGGCAACACAATTGTGCCAAAGAGCTTCACGCCATCCAATGTCGACATTCAATGTCTATACAAGTTGGTTACATTAACATTTCTAAACGTTATCAAATTATGGCTTTAGGTTAGCATCAAGATGACATCCATGAAACTACATCCCCAAAAGTAGCTTAATACAGAAAATTCTTGCAAGTTGAGAGTTCCAGGAGACTATATTTAACTTTGAGATGCATATACCACACAAACACACACACAGAGACACAGAGACAGAGACCAGAACCGGGAAACCAAATCAAAGAAGAATTAGTTTGATTATCCATCTCCAAGTCATATAGTTAAACTTTACGTAAGATCTTACAAGATCACAAATCTTCCTTCCATTTTCCACTTTCGCACATGCTATGGGATTCTCTTCAATAATGAATCAATGATCTCCTTCATTCAGCCAATGTTTTGAATCCCTTAATCACAACATAAAATAAAATGTACGCACTTGCAATTTTCTCTTAGTCCAGCCCTATTTATTTATATTTCCCTGGGGGAGGGGTTTGAGCGGGGTAAAGTAATATAGCCCAATTAGTTGCTGCAGAACCAAGTATATGAGTTGATTCCAATGGGGCATTCATTTTAGAGGCTTGATGTAACAGAAAATACAAGAATTATGTGCTAGATGTAGCATAGAATATATAAATGTAAATATGCACAAATCAATAGTAGGCAGCGCATTACTTGATAGAATCTTCATATTTAGAATCTGTATGCTTCTGGAAGAACTTCTTTACATATACATCCTCCGGGAGAGTCATCTGCTTGACCTTGCCATCAGCACGAGGAAATGACACTGGTGGGGCCCTAAATGACACCATTTGTTACAACTATTAGAGAAAGCTCTCAATCAAACTTATAGTCTAACAAAATGCTAACAGCAGTAACATGACTACCATTGGGAATAAATTTGATTTGACTTGGTAAGAACTTAACGAAGCACACAAAAAGTAGCAGATTTTCAGTCAAAAATCAAATGTAGATAAACAATATAAGACACAAATTTATATCTAAAGCACAGTAAGGTATTGAATTTGGAACCACGCTACTGTAACATTTTTGGCGGGTGGCTCTGTATTTGTAGGAAAGCTTTAAAATTTTCCACTATAGCATGTTATAAGTTATAACAACAACCCCAAGCGGTTTGGCCAAGTGGTTGTGAAAAAGCAATAAGTGCTCCTCCATGAGTTCACACATTCCATTCCCACGAAGGCCAAACATTCCAAACCTTGGTTCGATTCCCACGGAGGCCAAATATTCCAAACCTTGGGGCTACTGGGGGTTATGCCCAGTCGTTACCTTCAGGGCTCCAGGCCCCGGAATTAGTTGAAGTGCACGCGCATCCAATTATACAAAAAAAAAAAGTTATACCACCCCCATATTTTGAGAAATACTTATGTAATTGTGACCCTCAATTTGTTCATCCCCAACCCACCCTCAACAACTTTTTTTCTCTTTTTCATAACAGAAAATTTCCACTAGGGCTACAAAGCAAAAAAAACATCTCTACATATAGGAACAAAAGGAGGAACAGATCTTCATGGTGACGGCAAAGAGCCTTTCAAAGGAAGATCTGCAACCTCATGAACCACTTGATTTGCGGATCTCCTACCTAAAGGCTAAACCACCAGCTTGAGCAAATATCTACTATCACATACCAAGGAGGAACAACCTCAGATATGCTCAACAGCTGGGTCAGCCACTTTAAACCTCAGAACCTTCATATGGACCTCAACATGTTACACACCACAAATTTATGAAAGAATATATGATCGCATTCACGTATTTTGGCTTACATCTCTGAATGTACACGATAAGGAATATGCTCATGGCACATGGCACTTACTGTTCCATGGCTTTAAGCCAAACAGGCTCGGCCATCGCCAACCCCTTCACAAGCTTTCTTGTTCTCGTAAGCAAATGACCCTTCATAAACGACATGGTTCTTTGGTTATCAGAGGCAGCTTAAGCAGGGCAAAGCAATCTATAGTGTTCCAATTCCTGTTTTGCACAATGAGAAATCAACTCCAGAGTTCAATCCAGCAAGAAAAAGAGTGTGAAAGCGAGAAACAAAGAGTAAAACTGATAACAGACATTACACTTGGGGAATGGGGCAAATTAAGGAGGCAATTTGCACCAGAAACAAGACATTAAGTTTTCCTCACTGATCTAACTTCTCTGATTGGTTCTTCCCTCTCAACGGCCTCTAAGATGTCAATCTATAGTCTATACTTTTCTCCAAAATGATTCAAATGGTTCCAGAATCCTTCAACATAAGAATGATATCATTCCAACATTATAGTCATATCTTATATGTGCACCTCCGTTCACGCAACATAGAGTCGTAAAGTATAGACTATAGAGTACAATAGAAACTTCACAAACATGAAAAATTAACATGGGAACTTAGCTAATCATACACGAATTTTTACGAACACAGCACCCATTAAAAAGGCACATTGTTCCAGAATCATTTCCCATGTCCCTGGAACGCGAAACATTTTGTGTTCTCATATTTCCTGTAGGCATATTGGGATGCTCCGATTTTTCTTTTTTCTTTTTTCCATAACCCAATAATCGACCTTGTCAATTAGATCCGCCGGTAACATAAAAGCAATGATGCCCAAACCCACCGCAAGACCCGTGCACTGAGTGAAGAGAATTGTCCATGGAACTCAGACAGGAGACCTTAGGTTTACAGTCGCGATGACGACCTTAAACCACTAGGCAATCTAATCTATCCTGCGGGTTAGGCTCGGACCTTGCGTGAGGTTAACACGTCAACCAGGGCCGGCCCTGGGTAGAAGCCTAGAAAGCAACTGCTTCAGGCCCCACCCAAAAGAATGGCACTACTGTGTCTGCGTTAAATTGATTCGCTAGTGGTGTCCATGGAACTCAGACACGAGACCTTAGGTTTTACATCCCAATACCCTTTCAAGGGGTGATTGTTTACTAGGCCCCCAAACATGGACCTTTAAGCACCTAAATTAAGCACGAAAAACACAGCAAAGAGAGGTGCGGAAGGCAGCGACAATGACGAAGAGAGAGAAGGGTACTTGCTCGGTTTTGGGCTGGTTCTGATCGTGTGGGAATTGGATATTGGTGGCGATGATGACAACGAAAACCCTAGGATTTGATCTTGTCACAAATCACTCCCATTAAGTGTAACTTTCTCAATTCAAAGCCACAAGAAATTCTAATTTAAATGTCAACCCCCTTTAGAGTTTAGCCAACGGGCTCTAGCCAGTTGACATCTCCTCGAACTCCTCATATGAGTGGCCAGAGTTCGAGTCCCATCGTGGACGTTTGAGATTCAAGATTATGGATGATCTCTGAAGACTGAAGCCCGCTAACCCCTCCTGATGCATACAGTTTTGGGGAAAAAAAATCCTATATACACTTAGGATGTGTTTGGAACTTAGGGAAAGAAATAAAAAGGAAGGGGAAATTTTAAAAATTCCTTCCACGTTTTATATTTTTAGAGAGGGGGAAAGTTTTGGATAAAAAAAAAATTTTCAATTTTCTCTCCAATTTCTTATTAACTTTCTCTTAATTATTTTCTCTTTATTTCCCTTTCCTTCTCCAATTTCTTACTATTAACTTTCTTTTCATTATTTTGTCTTTAACTCGTTTGGATGCCGGCTTAGGAAGGGGGATAACTAATAACCCCTCATTTTATACCTGGGCCCACGGCTTATCCCTCGTTTGGGAAGCCATTTGAGGTTGGGTGTTGTTTTAGCCCGTTCTTGTGCAACACCGGAGGAAGTTGTATTAGGGGGTCTTACCAATGGGCAGGGTTTGAGGAATCCATAACTTATTCCCCCAATCCCCCTCCAAAATTGACGATTTCACCCCCCTTATCCCTCTTCCCCAACCCCTACACCGTTTTTATTTCTGGAGCAATTAAACAAAAAAAAATAGGAAGAAGAAGAACAGTAGCAACAAGAACAGATCGGAGAAAGGACAGATCGGAGAGAGGAGGGATCGAACCAGTCGTAGCTGCTTCTGCTGCTGCTTCTTCTTCTTCTTCTTCTTCTTCTTCTTCTTCTTCTGCCGCCGCTGTTGCCGCCGCCGCTGTTGCCGCCGCCGTCGTTCTCTCGCTCTTTCTCTCCCTCTCTCCGTCTTTCTCTGTTATACAGTGAAAAGTTAAGGAAACGGTTCAGAAACGAACAAAAGAATAAGAAAAATGATTGTGTGCAAATGAGACCATGTGCGATCATACACCCTCACCAATAATTAATTAAAATGAACACATAATTAAATTATAAATATCGGGGCGGTTCCAGGGACATTTATAAAAACACTTAAAAAAACACTCCAAATCTCAATCTCATAGTTTCCCATCAAATTTTGATGATCCGAGCCGCTCAATGTGTGCAGAATGTGATTTTAATGGTACCGGCGAGAAATCGGCAAAAAAAAATACCGGGAAGTGCTTGTTTTGGGCAGTTTTTAATTGAGCCGTACAATAAAAAACAGTTTGGAACTGTTCGGATCAAGCCTTTCCCGGTCATTTTTTTTGCTGATTTCTCACGGGTGCCCTTAAAATCACGTTCTGATCACATTGAGCGGCTCGGATCATTAAAATTTGATCGGGAATTATTAATTGTTTTTTAAGTGTTTTTATAAATGTCCCTAGAACCGCCCCGTATTTAACTATTTTATATAATTATATTAATTAACTAACTTATTATTCCCTCCGTCCCATAATGGATGTCAATTTTTGATATCCGTGTCAATTTCAACTCCTTATATCTTTTAATGCGGATCTCAAAAAATATGCAATATGGATCTTGTTTGATAGTTTTCGATTAATTCTATTATACAAAATTTTCAAACTCATGAAAAACATTATAGATTGAAAAATATAAGCGATGAAAAATGATACGGATTTCAAAAATTGTCATTCTTTTTGAGACGGAGGGAGTATTTGTGAATAAAAATTTAATTAAATTTGAATTTCATAATTATATATTTAATCTAATGAATAATCTAATTTAACACTGCACAAGGACAAAATAGTCAATTGACAGTTTTTTACATCATACACCCTCCCTTGTACCCCTGCACAAGGACAAAATAGTCAATTGACAGCTTTTTACATCATACACCCTCCCTTGTACCCCTAATTTATCTTTATCCAAAGTCCAAACCAAATATTATTTAATCCCCTGCCCCAATATCTCATTCAAACCAATCACTATTTAAGACTCCTCCTATAAATGTGCGTCATCCCTTATTAACTACTACTCAAAATTCTTTCCCCGCATCCAAACGGAAATTTCTCCCATGGATAGGCCCGTTCCAACATTTGACACAAGCAAAATATAAAACAGAAGGGTGTGAAAACAAATTGTTGGAACGGCTTAGATTCATTTGATCTAAAAGCTGTAATGCATCCTTCCACTTCCCGATTAAGTGCCAATAGTTTTCACCTAAATCACACAACTGTCATTCCCTTCCAACCGGGATGAGAAGTGCCGTGGACACGGACTAACACTAGTAAGCAAAATAACTTGATATAAAATGATTTTAAGATATCTTTAATACGGTGAATTAGTGAAAAGGTCATTTTGCACGTGGGTTTCTGCCAAAATTTTCTAGTTCAAGGTGGGGGGGATTAAAAACCCGTTAATTCTTTAACGTACAGATTAGATTTTTATCCTTGTGAATTTCACCTTTATTACTTACATATTAGCAGTAGAACATTTATCACCCATTTAGCTTCTAGGCTAAACAATTTTCCCAATTTGCCCTTATTATTTACAGGGTAGGGGATAGCCGGATAAACCCGCAGATTTGGTCCCCATCTAGGCCGTCTAATTTCATTGCGACGGCTCTATTTATGAGGCATAACTTTTCACGTATTCAAGCATTTCTGGTAGATAAACACGAATCCAATGCATCTTGTGCAACTCAACCCATCATTAAGTCAGTCTCTTCAATTCCTACGAAATCAAATCACATTGTCAACCCTAAGGACATTATCCTAGCCACATACACAAACAGATTCCCATGCACAAACATTTGTCAAAGCAATTTGGAAAACAGAATTCCCAGAAAAAGAAGAAGAATTACTAACGCACGCTCTAGAACTACAGAAGGGAAAGAAAAAGAAAAAAAAAAAAAAAACAGAACTAGTTCCGCTTCCAAAGCGCAGAGTTGTACACCTACCTACTTTCAGCGAAGCAATTTTGATACAAAGATCTATACGACAGAATAGCAGTTTCTTGAATCTACTCACAGTCGCCGTTTACTCATGATTGGCAACCCAAGACCTTCCCAGCCAGCAAAATAGTACATCTCTGTCTCCTCTCTCTATCTCATACACACTTACATTAGAAAAAGTACACTACAACTCCCAGTTCATAACCCGCCAGCGTCTACTCCACACCTCCAGTCAGTTGCCGGTGAGGCTGTTAGCTGCACAGTACGAGGTCAAACCATGAATCGACTCCCAAAGTTCTGTTGTTACTTACGAAACCGACGACCCACCAACTGGTGATTGGAACTTGGGGAAAGAAGCATCACCTTTCATGCCACCAGTGGCATCAATCACAAACGTACCAACGATTACCTATGGACAGACATACGAACCAACTCATAAGCCAATAATCAGGTAAGAAACAGTAAATAGTAATATTTTTTGAATTATTCATGGAAAGAAAAATTCCCAACATTATCTTTTGCAAAACTCTACTCTGGCTAGATTTTTAGACTATACCATTTGATTTCTCGAAAAACTGTAGGGATCACTTTGGACCATTAAAATCATTGTCATGGAACGGATGTACGAGTTCTGAAACTTAGCGTGCTAGCCAATTTACGCTCCCTGGTAACACAAGTTTCATCTTAACATAAAATTAAAACACTACCTGTACTGGGCCTGCAGCCTTAAGGGGTCCACCAATTCCACCTCCAATGATTTGGCCATCCGTGCTAGAGAGGCAAACACTTAGGCCACCACTTCTCCCACCAAGTTCGGTATGGATGTAAGATCCAGAAAGTGATAGGATGTCAAAGCGTCCCTGAGGTTAGAGTAGATTATAGCGAGCAAAAAAGTATTCAACATGATGTATCACAAAACATGTTGCAAGTAACACGAAGCCTAATTTTAGGTAATCAAGTTATCTCAAAAGGCAGAAATCTTGAATAATTAGGCATCACATGTTCCATGACTATTCGTGCCCGCCACAGTAACGTTTGGATATGCTCCGGACACTTGTCGGAGAAGCCCACACATATGTCCTAACTTTTTTTGTAGTCTTCTTAGTCAGAAAAACTGGGAACAAGCTAGCTCAAAATGCAACTATATGAAGTCAGGGCATTGTAAGAGTTGTCATGAATGCAGAATGCTTAGTTCTTGAATACTCACATAGTGTCTGTGCACATTCATTTTATATCTTCATAACAGAGTACCCTTGGTGTTTTTTATGAATTTAAGACTGCAACCATAAGATATGCTTGGTCATATATGATATGTTCCCATCGTGTACATGTCCATGTGTGTGTTCTAATTTTCCCAAAAAAATGATGTGTCTGTGTGTCTGTGTCCATATCCCTGCTACTTTGTAACAGATTAACAGGTTATTTACTATACAGTTCTCCATATCACCATCACATGTTTTCTTTCCAATTTGGAGGTTTGGAGGAATAAAGGCATCAGATAGCTGCAGGAGATTTTAAACCCAGTAGGAGAATTCAGAAAGGTTCATATATTTTCCTGTAGCTTTGAATTTTAATCCTCTATATAGGTTTATTTTCTTCACCTAACACCAGATATGTCAGCAAATGGACACGTGCGAATACAGATCAGCTGACCCGGACCTACTTAACTACTGATAATATTTTACCTCATATGTGATGTTGCCTCCAAATGTTGCCGGTTGGCGTAGAGAAGGATTAGAGATGGAACCAGATGCAGACAGAATACAAATTTCAGACTTGCTTTGTTGCATGAACAACATAATCTTCTGGTACACGTCCTATTGAATACATTCATATGTTGGTTAGGCAGACATTTACTAGAAGAAAGTAGTCTTCATAAAAGGCATCAAGAGAACCCAAATAAGAACAATGAAGAAGTTAAAGAAACACAAATCTAAGACGTACACCCGATATTCTGAAACAACAAAAGAAGTTAAACAATTCAGCCTATATCAGCAGAAACATGGTAAAATTACCATAATAAATGCATGAACAAGCATCATACAAGTTCGGTTTTGCATACAAAATGGTGACTAATCGAGCGAGAAACAACCACACTATCAGGTTACAAATGCCGTAAATCCTTAAGAGAGCCCAAGACATGACCATAAACCCTTTGTACGATAACCACACCAACACGCTTCATTACCAAAACATGACAACTGCACCAAGCATGACAAAGAACAAGTCAAGCATAAAAACAACCATATTGTCACCTCTTCTCAACCCAAGACCATTTAAGAGTAACTTGCTATGGCTGAAAAAATCAGCTTTGATAACGTTATTCAGTCATACAGACCCTGTACTGGGTGTTCAGGGAGGTTTTTGAGAGTAACGAGTGCAGAGATATAGGTAGAGAATTTATTGGGGACCGTGCATAGGGGTTTTGAGACCCAAAACGAACAAGCTCAAACCACTTCCTAGATTATTTAAATCTACCATAGAAGAAGAGGGAAATATATACTGCAGTTAAGAATTGGAAGACAATCTAAATCATCACAACTCGAAGTAGAAAACCTTCCTCTTTATTTTCTTTGCAGCAGTTTGATAGGTGCGTAAATATGCCTATTTACGCCCCCTAACTTAGGTTTGTTATGTCCGTTTAGTGTGCTACTTGGAGTTTGATACTTGTTAATTATGTTTCAAGACTATTTGAGCCGATGGATAACATTTGAAGCTAAAGCTCAAACTCGGATTTGACTTCGTGTCAAAACAAAGTCGGTCGTCAAATTAATTAAAGCTCGAAGCGGCAATTAATATATGCCTGGACATTGGTCAATTATGAAGTGGGACCACTATTTACAATGTGGAATGAATGGAAGGAAGCAAAAAAATCTCGGCTCATAACAACTTCAGTGAAACACAATATAAAAAGGAGAAAACAAAGGGTTTAGACATCTTTTTCTCGGAAACAGAAACGTAAGAACAGGGGCGGCCTTCATATTTTTTCTTCCTACGCAGAAACAAGAGAACCGTGGCTGCCATCAGGATCCTTTTTCACGCACAAGCAAAGAGCTACGCCACTCGGATGCAGATCACGACTAAGCGTTGGGTTTTATTCTTTTCCTTTTCGTCCGAAAGCTTTAAGTTATCAATGGAGTTTTATTCTTGCATGCTTATTTATTTTTACTCCATGAGCGGCTAAACTATTTGGCTAGGGTAATGAGGAGGTCTCTCCAAGTAGCGTAGTTGTTAGATTTCTAGGGTTTTATATTCAACTTGATTGTGTGACTTGATCGATTCATAACTTTTTATGAAATTTTATATTTTTCCAATAGTCGAATGTGTTTGTATCCATGGTTTCAAGCACGATCATACAATAGTTTTTAATATTTCAGGATAGGCTTTGAGATAGACTATACGACATGAGACAGGTCATGCCGTGGTTAAATCCAATGAGACGATCCGTGCCGTGTTGAGATAGCCTATACGGAGTACGAATCTTGATTATACTTTTGGGGATTATCGATAGGAATTGCTACCCTACGGTGATCTGGTTGAATGTTGAATACGAACCCTAGGTTTTGAAATAATTGCGTTACAAGGGGAGACTGAATCGGAAACCCTAGTCCCTTCTCTCATCTATTTACAACTCCTTTAATCGCTTTCTAGTTTAATTTTAGTTTAATCAACTCAAATCCAAACCTTTTCCTTTCTGAATTAAATTAGAAATTAATTGAAAGTACTGCAACTTAGCTTTTTACTCTCCGTGGACGATCTCGGACTTGACGGCTATTCTTCGGGATATTAGTTAATTCCCTGTTTTATAAATTATATTTTTGGTACGAAAACGACAGACCACAGTTTAATTCCGATTTCTGCTATTGCGTAAAAGAGAGCAGTAAGAAACGAACAGTAACTGAAGACAAAAGAACAGTGACTGATGCAATTTCAAGTCAACAGTCCAAAACCATATAGAACAATCAGCAAGAACGCTAGAATGATGCAAACAAATTTACAACGATTTAAATTTGGAGCTATGCAAGCATACCTCTCCAGCAGCTACATTAAGTGTATTTGGTGTGAAACCTTGGCCAACATTGCCTACATCAATCAGGTAGAAGTAAAAGCACAGCTTCAGTATTTACATAAGTATTTGTCAACCACCAGACTGCTTGAAACATAGACATTGCTATAAAATAAAACACGAAAAGGATAGTGCGCATAAACTGAATTTAGAAAGTATAATTGCAGCAAGAAACACAATGCTGATATGGCATGAACTGCTTGCTTCGCTATTTTCTTTCTTACGCAAAAAAATGAAACTCGCAGTTAAGGAAAGCTATCCTTAATCAACCAGATATTTAGAAATTAGAACTATAAATCACTTAAAAGAAACAACAACAAAAGATTGCCTAAATCTTGGAAGAATGAGACACAGGGTAATATCATAGTCATAAAAAGTTATCCGTAGATGTTTATTCTGAAAGCACAGAATAGAATCTCAACAGTAATGACCATATCAATGCTTCAACATATGGACGGACAAATGGGTATACAATAGCCATACAATTCCTACTAATTAATTAGCAGCATGAATTGGTTGCTAAGGGTGGAAATTTGAACAATTAGATTTTCCTTTTGTAGATTTATGTTACCAAGGTTATACCACTATCATGGGTAATCCGTAATTGCCCTCTGCAACAAGTCAATTAATGCACTCTTCTGTTTCTTCATGTAAAATACTTTTCTAAAGGCATTTTGACAAATTGTGTGTACATTTTGTATTCCTAAGGCTTCATTCTCTCTGCTGAGCAAAAAAAAGGGCTTCATTCTCTCTAGATTTTTACTTCATTAACCTTTTTATTCTCTAAGGGATAAGCTTATGGAAATAAATAGGAAAAACTTTGGGCCACTAAATTCATCATTTTGGAACGAAGATCTACCATTTTTCATCTTAACTTTGACAGATTCATAGCAAAATACTTAGAAAACCAACCAAGAATAACCGACTAGGTCATTGAAATGAAGTAGAAAAGTGTTTGTTTGAAATTGAAAGCAACCATTTAGAAGCATGAAAGACCACAAAATACTACAGAAACAATAAGGGTATTGACTATGCCTAACAATCCAACAGACCCTCTTCAATTTAAGAAGTTAGCATGAATGCAGCTTAACATATTGACAGGCTTCACGAAAACAAGACTGCGTCTTCCTCAACTCCCCACAGAAAACTGAATTCAAAACATTCTGCACAAAAAAGGGATTCAGATCCACCAAGGATCATGAAATTGGATGAATTCGACCAGGTTTATGTTTTACATACGTCAAAGCTTTGCTGGCAAAACAAAAGCTGTAACAAGCATTAAGATTTATCGCAAACCAAGAACACTCAAATAATCGAATTCGCTTATACACAACACCTGGCTAACAGTTTGTAGTGAAAACTACTCATACAAGTAACATTTCAAATTAAAGGATTCCACATATCATATGCCTGTAGAATCAAGTTTTGGAGATCAACCAAACTACCAAAGCCGTGTGTGGAGTTAGCATAGGGCAAGTGAGGTCAAGGGACCCGCTCAACTTTGGAAAACTAAAATGTGGGCTTATGTGTGGAGTTTGCCAATGAATACTGTTCAAATAATTTTCAATTTACCCCATTTATTTTTACTAGGACTATTTCTAATTTTCTATGTATACCCCTAACTGATTATCGATATTCCCCTCAGTACATCAAAATAAAGGAGAAAGAACAGATTTGAAAGTTGAAAATGGGTGAATTTGCCCCACTACTACACTGAAATCCTGACTCTATCCTTGAGTCTAACGGAATTATAAAATCTTTACATAAGCTGAAACTCAAACAACAAAATGCTGCTAAACAAATACAATGCATCCCAAACTTGCAATTAAACTCAAGCGGGTTGGGTGTTTATGTAATACCCCAGATATAGGGGAAGTGGCTAGTGAGTACTTAGTCCCACACTGGTTGGGATCTAAAGTTTCACTTGGTATATTTAACACCCACCTAGGGCTACATGTCACCTTCTTAGATATACCTTTTAAGGAGGTCCATGGTCAACCGGGTCGGGCCGTTACAGTTTATTCCAAGTTCATGTAGTGTCGAGTTCAACCCCATCCCTAGTCCTTGCACCTTAAATAGTATGTCGCATAGATATTCTTGCTAGTAAAACGAAAAAATACAAATGCATCCCCAAATAGTAGGGCTCCATATAGATAATGGAAAGGATGGTAAATTAACTTTCGACTTAGTTTTGTTTTCCTAGAAAGTTGTGGGGCCCCAGCTTTTACTTCCCCACTTCCCTCGGAAATTTTTATCAACATAACTCACGCAGAAAAGTAAGTTTCATTTTCCTTCACTTCACCTCTTTTTTTTTCTGCTCCGTTTGGAACTTGTAGAAAGGAACATAAACTTTTTAAAAATTCTCTTCCCTTGTTTGGCTCCTAAAGAAAGAGAAGGGAGAACTTTGAAAATAAATGCAAATTTCCCCCCTAATTTCTCTTTCAACCCCTCTCCCCCCCCAATTTCTCTTATATTTTCCCTCCCCCGCTCTCCTCCCCAATTTCTCTTATATTTTCCCCTCTTTTCCATTTCTTTCCTCCGGTTCCAAGCAACACAAGTTACATTCCTGAAGAGTGAACAGAGCCTAGATGCAAACAGAACTTTGAAAATAAATGCAAATTTCCCCCCTAATTTCTTTCCAATATTCTCTCTCCCCCAAAAAAAAAAAAAAAACCAATTTCTCTTACATTTTCCCTCCCCCCCCTCTCCTCCCCAATTTCTCTTTTGTTTTCCCTTCTTTTCCGTTTCTTTCCTCCAGTTCCAAGCAACACAAGTTACATTCCTGAAGAGCGAACGGAGCCTAGATGCAAACACAAATTCAAAAAAGAAAAAAACTCGCAAAGCAACATTCAAATGCGAAATGCCTCCAAGAAATCGACGAAACCGGTCATAACATGTACGGGCTCATGCATACTTCCAGCAAACATGCACACTCCCCAACACACACAAAATTACCAAATCACCAAAATTGGAAACAAATTAGAGAAGAAAACTAAGGGATTAGAGAGACCCACCAACGCCAGGAGGAGCCACCGGGGTTTTCTTGGAATACGAAACAGAAAACGACGACGGATCTCCACCCCCACCCCCGCTACCGCCCCCAACGAACTTGTCCTTCTTCTTCTTCTTGGGGATCGACGACGCCAGCAGGGCCTTCCTTGCGGCCGCCGCCTCCTCCGGCGTGGCGTACTTCCTGGGTCTCCCTCTCTTCCTCTTCCCTCCCTCCGACGTCGGCGTGACGGTCGACGTGTGAGGCGGGAGGGTTCCGTTGGTGGGTGAAGCGATGACAGCGGCGGGGGAGGCGGAGGTGGGGCTCTGCTGGGGAGGAGGAGGCTGCGGCTGCTGGTTTTGCTGCGGGGGGTGGTGGTGGTAGTAGGAGCTCAGTCCACTTTCGCTAGGTTCCATTTCAGTAGAGAGAGAGAGAGAGAGAGCCCGCTGCGTTTGGACTGGAAAATCTTTTCTCCCTTCTCCTACGTTTTCCCCCCTGGTTTTTGTGTTAGGTATTCGAGGGTTGTTTGTTTGACTGGGATTTTTTTTTAGTATTTTTTTACTTTTGGATCGATTACATTAAATCCACCTAAACTATGACTATTTTTCCTAATCTCCCTATTGTTTAAAACTGCACACTGTTCGTTTTGGAATTCTAGATTTCAAATTTTAATAATGAGTGGAGAGAGATAGAGATGGAGAAATTTATTAGGGCCCGTGCACAGAGATAGAGTTCAAAATCCAAATCCTAAAACAAACAAGGTAGTCTCAAGTTATTCATTTGATGACAATAAACTCATTTTTTTTAGCAAACCGGTACGATTTCGGACGAAATTTGTCATGTGAACATGATAAATAATACTATATTTTATGAAGAAATTACTCTTTTCACTTCATCTAAACTGATTTTTCCAAAATTAGAAGAGGTTGATGAGAGAACAAAAGAATCTTAGTACTATTGAGGTCAGTTGTGTGGGAACTGGATAAGAGGAGATATTGGCAATTAGAACTGCTTTCGTTGGAGTGTGGTAGTTTAGTACGGCGGGCTGATGGTTTTGACGAGCAAGAGGATAAATTGTGGGTTTTTCGTTGACAGCATCTTTGAGTTTAAGTGTTAGTTAAGTAAAAAAGCGTTTTAGTTTATGGTGGGGTTAATGTAGTTTTACACCATTTTAACTACAATACTGCTGGTAATTATACAATAAAATAGTAACATATTTTACAGGATCATATATTCTTCTCCTAATATTAATTCTGGAAAAGTTTTCGGTACAAGCTTCTCTTTGAGAAATTTTCTTGGCTCATTTTGTGAATTTTCGTAGTTTCTTTTATGGATTTTTTTTGTGGCACCTTTTTTATTTCGAAGTGTACGATACACCCTTTACAAAATTCGTGGCTCATTTTATGATATTTCTTAGGCCCGACATACGAATTTGTGGTGGCTTATTTTATGAATTTTTATGGTTACTTTTATGAATTTTTTTCGATGTTTTTTTACGAATTTTTTCTGTTGTTGCTTTCATTTTTTTTGGGGTAAAAAAAAACACGGCAAGGTCAAAATAGACGGCTAAAAGTTAATAATTTTTGTGGTGTTGTTTGAAAATCTTTTTGGTCTAACATACAATTTTTTTTTGATGTGTAGTTACAAGTTTTTGTGATGATTTACGAATTTTTGTAACTCAGACAAAACGATATACATTATCCAATAGTTCCGTCAAACAAACACGTATGAAAGACATCGAGTTGTTTCTTGGTCCTCTGCCGGTACTTGTAGATTTAGGGGCAGAAGAAGAGGGACTCCTTTTTGCTTCTCAAACCACAGTGAGAAAATGCTATTAATGCAGTGGCGAACCAAGGTTTGCAACGAATAAAAGTGTCTTTGTTTTTGATTTCTTACAAATGATATTCAATCTGTTAGAATATAAATTACAAAGAGTATTCTTTACATGGAAATCCAATAACAGGCAGCCATTCCCTTTGACTCGTACCGATGAGAATTTTACTAAGTTGAACAAAATGCAATAGAATTGGCCTATTTCTTGTGTGTATGAATTCAAGTTCATCACTACGATCTGTAATTTCTGAGCAGTTGTATTTCGATCTTACGAGGCTTGGGAAATGAATTTCATATCATTTTGTATAAATGGTTTAGCTTTGTCCTTGTTGTCTATAACTTACAATAGAATTCCTCTCATATTGCTTTGTTTTTTTTTTTTTGGCTTATATATAATGTGTGTGTACGTTAAGTCCCCATGACAACGACAAAAAGGAAGAAGTCCATCTATAAAACTAGACAATATCCAAAATAGCCCATGACACATGCATAATAAGATATTGGGGGGTTTGTCTATCATGCTCCGGGGGCATTCACACAAATGTGTGGTGAGAAAGAGAGATAGGAGCATTCGCCTACCCAGGGGGAATTGGATAACTTTTCAGACGAGGATTTTCAATACCTTGTCCAAGAATTGTCTTGATCTTGCATGCCTCCACCACAAGTTATGTTGTTCTTAAACCGAATCTTGAGATGTTTCACAAGGTTTTAGTATATTATGTTAATTTAACAATGAGAAACTGGAAAATAAATCTAGAAAAGCATAAGAAGTTTATGTGTTAGATTTTACGTTAAAACGCCGCGCCCAGCAAACGCAACAATTGTTGGACCAGAATAATGTGTACGCCCTCCAGAATAATGTTCTGTGTACGCCCCTTCGAGGTTTTATGTGTTTTGAACTTCTTAAATGGATGATTAAGCAATATATATACACACACAATTGTTGGACCAGAACCATATAAAAATGTCATAGTTGACTTGGAATTGTGCAGAATAGGGCTCGAGTACAATAAACAACCTTAGTTACCCAAAAAAATAATTAAAAAATCTAAAAAAGTGCACGTCACATGCACTATTTGTAAATCACGAGTTCTTTGGTTTGACATCTAAAGTGGCTTTATAGGAAGTCAACCAACAACAGTACCATATTAGGGCTCCAATCCCATAACCAAGACCAACAAATCATAACCAATCGGTGCGCGCCCGAAAATGGAGGGTACATAGAATGTAGCACAAAATTACAACAAGCAGCCGACAGTCGAGCCAAATCCTTCAACAGTGCACAAACAGAGAAAAAGAAGATAGTACAAAACAAATTCGAGGTTATTACAAATCGCGGAGGATACAACACCAGACTTTTTTCTCTCCCATGCCAATGATGTTTAATGGCGTAAATGAAGGCTTTGTTGTTTATGACCATGTGGAATTAACCTTGTACACTTTCAGCTGATTCATCCTTTGGGGACTCATTATCAATGGTCTCTCTAGAAAATGCCTCTGGATTTATTTTTTCAATTCCTCGAGCTGCAAAACAAGAAAGTGTATGGTTAGACTATATTGGTTTACATAGCTTAAAACCACCACATTTTCTGTTCCCAGGGACACTACTTTGCCATTCAGTTAAGTTGGAGGATATGTTCTGAAATCATGATGAGCTTCGTGGCTCTAACTCTTGAGCAAAAACATACAGGAACTGACGAGAAGTGTACGTATCCCTACCTCCCTGCACTTTTCTTGGTGTGCCACCCGAAGTTCATCATATCTAATTTGCAAATCTGACATTGCCGCTTGCAGCTTTTCATACTCCGACACAGTTGGACCACCTAACTTTTGTTGGATGAACCTGTTAAAAAAACCATGAGTACGGAGAATTAAACATATGACTGGTTTGGAAAGCTAAATCAATATATTAACTGTAGTTAAAGAAATTGAAAGATAGTTCCAAACGAAAAATGGACCACATTTATGAAACAATTGTGCGTATGGTAGTTGCTTCGTTTTCCAGCAGTTACAAAGTCTTCAAAATTTATCTCTTTTAAAACTCAACTTAGCTGCTTCTTCTTGGAGTATCCTATTCGTTCTCTTCATTACTGTATTTCACGTCAGGACAGCCTCCATTAAGAGGTCCTGATACATATGCTGCCTGTCCTTCCAACTTCAGCTTGTAAATGCCTGCTATAAGCTTTCAAAGCCAATTTTTGAATTAGCTTCTCTGTTTGTTATTATTCTAGATGTTACTTTGGTCCATAGGAAATAATCTGCTGGGTTGTCATATATAGTTTCTGCTATGCCCAAATCTAGAACTTCTATTGACACAGAGTAATTTGAGATATACTTCATTAAAAACATGCCCAGTTCGTAAACCGAACTTACTCGATAGCAGAAGAAGGTTTGTCATTCTGATCATACAGTGCAACAAGACCTACAATTACATAAACCAAACACATAAGATAGTTAAAGAAATTCAGAAAAACAGAATTACTAAACTCGAAGAGGAAAAAAATAATAAGAAGCTACTGTGTTATAAGTTGAATTTCCAATATTCAAAACATCCGAAGAGAGTTGAAGCAAAACCTTTTGTCAGAGCATCAAGAACACCACTAGATTCCAAGTACTTTCTAAAGCCTTCTTTTTTTGCTTCCCTTTCCTACGATGAGCATGAATAAAAAAGTTAAGGTGGCAAGATTCAAACACAGAGCTCCAGTTCAGAAGGGACTGCATAATGGAGTTCAATGTTTCAGTAATGAACAGGTGAAAACTGAGCAGAAAGTTGTGCGACAAAAGGCCTAGGCTTTAATGTTCATGATTGTCAACCAAGGGTATTACTTTTAAATCTGTCAGTTACAGTTTGCTGTATGCTTGAGGCACATGAGATTTAGTTTATCCTGCCATCTTATGCCTCAAGTCAAGAACTTTTTATTTTAACCTCAGACTGACTCCACTCAAAACAACCTTCGTCGTGACTGCATTCTAAACCGGCCCACTTATCACATTCATTTGCAGGGTGACCCAACCTTCGTCGTGTCTCGTATTTTAGCTTGTCAAGTGAATGAGTTCCAAACCAGAGCCTTCATCACATTCATTTTGCTGGGCGGCCCAAAGGTTAGTGAGGCAAACTAGAAAATCGCGCTCGTAAGACACTTTATCTTGGCCCTTCACACACTTGGACTAACCCTTTGGCTAAAGTAAAGAACAACTATTGTAGTTCAAACTTCGAAGGCATACCATTGCCCCAGAACTCATAACCATCGAACCGTAAACACGCACACTGAGACAATTAAACAGCTTGCCCGACTATATTGAGCTCCATTCTTGCAAGATTCAAGCTTTTAAGTACAATATCCATACACATATAAGTAGAAAGATGAAAAAAATTATATGTATATCTTGTCTAGTCAAGCGCTTGCAGCAAAATTGCAGAGTCTGCAAAGAAATGGAACAATAAAAGTGGAAAAGATTATACATTGTGCAAGCAAATTCCAAAAGAACTGATTCTACGGAATTGGAATGACGAAGCAAGTACTATTCTTAGATCCTAGAAATACCAAAAAGGACATCGCAATAGATAAAAGCTATTAGATCTGAATCCAGTCGAGCAATGCAAGAGAGGATTCGGGAGACTCACCATTTCCTCTACTGCATAGCTGGTAATCAGTTCTCTTCCTGTATGAGAGAGAGAGAGAGAGAGAGAGAGAGCGCAACCGACAAAACTATTCAGTTCAGACTGTTCAGTACACGGAATGAACTTTTTCTTGGACCTCTCCAAACTTTGAGGGGCTAACAGTAATTATTGTAAAATCCAGGAGGAAGCCAGTGCAATTTTCCAAAGATTGCAAATCAGTCTTTTGCACACGGTTAAAAAAAAAAAATCAGTCTTTTGCTCACAAAAATATGAGAGCGTGTGTCACACACTCCAAACTTGTGTGTCACACTGATGTGCTTGTAGCACCTCTCGGTTTGCTCAAGGAGTTTAAAATTCGAGTTCAGCTTGTTTGTAAACGAACCAAAAGATTTATATGAGCCGAGCTTGGTTAATTAACTTCATAAGTCCATTTAAAAGAGCCGAGTTTTTGTAAGTCGAATCAAACTTTTGAGTATTGAACTCGACTTTCTTGATGAAAGAGCCTAAAATTTGAGCTCAAGTTTGGCTCGATCTTTCAATGAGCCGAACCGAGTGGTTTCTTAACAAGTTGGCCCACGACTGTTAGTGAGCAGCTCGGTTCGTTTGTATCATTACAATAATGTCGGACCGCTTTTCCATCATCTATCCCAAAATCAATTGGCTGTATGAAGGGTTTCAATTAAGTTTTTTATGGCAACTACAAGCTTATTTTTAAAGCGATCGCAAAGAGTGATATTGTGTAATCAAATTCGTTGGAGATCCGGACCCAACAAACAAGACGGTGGAAACCCTTCCCCGTGTTAAACGGATCCCATGAGCCGGTTCGCACCAACCGTTCTAAATTTTAGCGGCACCCGGTTGAGATACAGATATTATTCGCACAGCAGATAAAACAGGAATAAGAAAAAGATAAAATAAAAATGGAAACAACATAATCACCAAAAACCCAAAACCCTACTCAACCCTCAACCTCTCTCTCTCTCTCTCTCTCTCTCTCTCTCTCATCTCTCTCTCACTCCTACATTTCCCAGAGTGAACTCTCATCTCTCTTTTCCTCATCCCCAAAACCCCAGCCCCCCTCTAAACCCCCTCTCTCTCTCTCTCTCTCTCTCTCTAGTTTTCACTTCCGTTGATGGCCAATTGATCGTGGCCGGTCGTTCGGGATGGCGGCGAAGAAAGGAGTTGGTCAGAGGAAGGGCAAGAAGAAGGAGCCGAAGACTCATCGTCTTCGTCTGCATGATGTTTTACTGAGTCCGGACTGCATTTTGAAGAAGGTTTTTCGGAAGGACGGCCCCCCACTCGGCGTCGAGTTCGATACTCTCCCTTCTTATGCTTTCCAGCTTTGTAAAAAAGGTAGTAGCAGTATTTCAGGGTAAACTGGTTTGATGTTGTGTTCTTGTTTACGTGTTTAATTTTATGCGTCGTTCATTTCGATTGGGTTTTAAACATGCTGCTCGTTGAATATGTGTATGTTAGAGCTCCGACTCTAATTAGGCGCCCCGCTGTGGCGGACGCAAGATTTGTGTTCAGCGGGGCCCCGAATCAAGTGTGTTTTCAAATTGATAATTGATAACATATGTTATAAGTATGTATTGCTACTCGCGAGGTTTGAAGAAGGGACAATATTATGTGTATGTGCAAAGCCACTGTCTAAATGATTGATAGCTTGTTTTTTTGGGGATTTTTACCCCACAAATAGAAATGTTAAAAAAAAAATTCACCCAGGGCCTAATCCCACAAAAGTTTTCTAATTAACCTAAAAATTAATATAATATGCAAGAGTATTTGGAGTTGTGTAGGGGCCCGGGTCCCCCCTTGGGACAGCCCCTGCCCCCTGCTAGTGGACCGTGGGATTGGTCCCATGATTACTACGTCGGAGTGCTTGTAAGCTGGCCCGGATAGCTTGAGTTATCAAAACAAAAAAAAAGTATGAGTATGTTAGAATTGTTAGAAATAAGATCATTTTGAGTAGATGATGCATTCAAACCGATGTGCAAACACAGATTATGCATAGAGTTTACGGAAAAGCTTTATTAAGGGCATTGTGGAAAATTTGAAGGCCGCTAATTAGCCTTGAGAAATTTGGGGTAAAGAAAGTCTCCCTTGATTGTTTTTTTTTCTTTTTTGAAGTCTAGTTTTCAGGTCGAAGTTGAGCATCTGTCCGTGTTATTTAATTCTACTAAAGTTAAGTGAATCCCACACCCAATTTGAACTCACTTTGCTGTAATGAGAGGATTAACTGTGTCCTGCATTTTCATTCATGTTTTAATGTGGATTGAAGAACAGTGCATCTCTATATATCTATTGCCTTTTCATCTTATCTGTATTTGTAGGACGACATGGTTCCAAATGTTCTCATCGCCTTTGCCAAGATAAGCAAAGAGCTTTTAAAGTAAATAAGGCTTGCAGAAAGTCTGATCATGCTTGTGATGAAAGCCAAAGAGCACTCAAAAAGAGAAAGGTAGCGGGATGTGTATTTATGTGGTTGGAATGATTTGATAGGATGGTTTCTCTAAATAGGTTATTATGTGCTTCCTTTTCAGGTTTCCAAACCTACCCTGTTGGACTACCACATATCCAGTGTGAAAAGTGCTCCAGTAAAGAAACATGGTATCGGGAAAGGTTTGATGACTGTTTGGCGGGCAATCAATCCTGATGGTGGAGATATTCCTACTGGTGTTAATTTCAATGAGAGAGAGTCCACTGCTGTTTTCTGCATGGCAACTTCTCCTCCCCAGAAACCACTTGTTCAGGAGAAAAAATCTCGGAAGCGACAACCTGTGATGGTTAGTCATTTTGTACACATTTTGTAAACATTCATTATTGAGATCTTGCTTTTGCCTTGTGTAGTTGTGTTGGGCATCTGATTGTTTGATCTTTTTGATATTACTGATTTCTTAAGGGAAGATTCCTGATAGTGAGTTGCTTGTTTATATGCAGAGAAAAGTAGGAAAAGGAACTAAAGTACAGGATAAGAGGAAGCCTCCCATCAGTAGAAGAAAGGTGTGTTCTAGTTGTATCTCTGCATTTTAATATAGCAACTATGTAACACCGAATTGACTTGTATTTGAAGGTACAAAGCCATAATACTCCGATGCAGAAGCAGCCATACAGAGAAAAATGTGAACTTGCTTTCGATAGAGTGATATGCCAAGAAGATCTCGAACAATTTGCAAATCTTATTGATGATGAGGAGTTGGAGCTACAAGAATTAAGAGCAGGGCCGAGTCCACTAACATGCTCTGCGCATTTTGCTACCTCTGGGTTGCATGGTTGTTCTCTTTGCAAAGGTTGGTTTGGATGCTACTTGGTATTTCTTCATCATTGTGATCTGTAAAACTGTTTATACCTACTGCTGCTGCTTTTATTTATTTTCCATGCAGTATAGAGGTCATTTATGTCAAGAATTCATAAATTCCTCTGATCCTCGTTTATTTTGTATAAAATGTTCTACACCAGCAAGTGTTTCAGTGGCCTTTGCATCAAGAACTCTTAGTTTCCTTTTTGGCTGTTTTTTTGTCAACTAGTACTGACACTACGAAAATGAATATCCACTTGAACGTGTGGAGATGCTGGTTTCAAACCTCATTGCTTTGCTGATCAGATGGGGTGGATGCAAGAGATGTGAATAGGAGCTAGTTGCTAAGTAGCACGGATACGGATACAATACGGATACGCGGATACGTGATTTTTCAGAAAAGTAAGATACGATACGTTGAATATAAAAATAAATAAAAATAATAAATATATCAGTATGTGTATATGTATATGTATGCACATATATATATATGTGTGTGTGTGCGCGCGCGCGCGCGCGCGCTAGACAAGAGAGAGAAGAGACAGAAGAGAGAGAGAGAGAGAGAGAGAGAGAGAGAGAGAGAGAGAGAGAGAGAGAGAAAAGAGAGAAAAGAAAGACGAGAGAGAGAAGAGAGATGAGAGAGACGAGACGAGAGAGATAGGAGAGCTTACAGGTCAGATCGAGAGATGAGAGACACAGAGATGGATCGCCGTCTTGACCTTTTCGTTTCTGCTTTGATCTTTTCGTTCTCCCTTTTCTCTACTGACGAGAAATTAGGTTGTATAGCCCTAATTACAGTCCAAACCCATATGTTTTAAGTAATAACAAATTTACCCCCGAATGTATCCGAAACGTATCCGAGCGTATCCAAAACGTACCGGAACACCAAAAAATAAATTTGAAATCCGGATACTTCAAAAAACGTATTGAATACGTATCCGGAGCGTATCCAAGCGTATTTGTATCCGATACGCGTACGGTACGTGATACGGAGGCCAAAATAGAGTATCCGTGCTTCATAGGCTAGTTGTAATTGTGAATACACTTTGTAGTCTATTGGTGTTTTAATGAGAGTTTCTACAATATATATATATATATATATATATATATATATATATATATATATATATATAGAGTAAGTTTCGGACCTCCGCATCCAAGCAAAGTGCGGACCTCCCCTTTCCTGATCGAATTTCGATGATTCGAGCCGCTCAATGTGTTCAGAACGTGATTTTAAGGGTACTCGCGAGAAATCAGCAAAAAAAAAAGACCGGAAGGATTTCATCCGAGCAGTTCTTGTTTATTTTTTATTGAACAGTTCAAATGAAAACTGCTCAAATCAAGCCCTTCCCGGTCATTTTTTTGGCCGATTTCTTGCGGGTTCCCTTAAAATCACGTTTTGAACACATTAAACGGCTCGGATCATACAAATTCAATCGGGAAAGGGGAGAAATGGGGTGGTCCGCACTTTGTTTGGATGCGGAGGTCCGCATTAGAATATTTATATATATATATATATATATACACACACACACACTCCCAAGGCCATAGCAGCAGAAAGGCCAAGGTCCCAACAAATCTCCTAGTGGTCGGCGGCTCTTGATTCTCATGCTCCTGAGATGCAGGAAAAAGTGAAGCTAATCCTGTCAACTGCCCATAAAGGTCTTCGTGCATGCATGCCATAGGATGAAAAGGTATATGTAAGGGCATTGCATACGTTACGAGCATATACATGCTTGTATACTTGTGAGTATATATAAACATATACGTATACAAGTATGTATGTCTATCTACTCTATGGAGACCTAGGCTGTGTTCGGTTGCAATTTCCGGCAATTTCCAGAAAACATTTCCGGAAAAAGTGTAATCATTACCCCGATTCACTTTTCTCTCATTCCATTCATTACTCTTTCATCCAATCATTACCCCTATTCTCTTCCAATAATTACCCCTATTTCTCTCTCTATCTCTCTCCAATCATTACCCTATTTCCAATCATTATCCCTATTTTTCTATCAAATCATTACTCCAACAACCATTTCTAAAAACCAAACCAATCACTAACTCAAATTTTTTTTTCTGGATCATTACCCAGAAATTGCAACCGAACTTAGCCCTAATGTTTGGACACGGATACGTCCCAAGTTTCTTGAAGGAAGAAGGCCACAGAGAGAAACTGTACAAGTCATCTCATCTCAAGGATTTTTTAGCCATCTTCATTTTTGTCCCAAAGCTGTTTAAATCATCTCATTGGAAAGGAGAAAAACAGGAAACAAACAACTAATGATGTGAGAGCGTTTACTGGAAATTGCTTTATGAAACAACTAATGATGTGAGAGCGTTTTCTGGAAATTGCTTTATGTCAAAACAATTGATTGTGAACTGTTGAATTTTTTAAGCATAGCGTATGCATGCTTTCTGAAGTCTCCTGTCTGCATCTTTTTTTGTGTGGTGATTTTCAGACTTGTTAGCTAAGTTTCCACCAAATTCTGTTGTGATGAAGCTACCTTTCTACATGCAACCCTGGGGTTCTTCACCAGAGCTTGTCAAGAAGTTATTTAAGGTACGTGAAGAAAAAACCTTTTTTTGTTCTTTTTTAGTGCTTCTGTTATGCATGAAACATCATACACGAGTTGTAACTCATGGTTGCACTATCTTTTCGACTGCATCTATCTTGAAGGCCCAGATCTTTAGCTGACATATATCTATTGAGTGTCAATAGAAGCTTCATGCATATCTTTTTCTAGATGTGGTGCCTAAGAACTCATTTGACAGTTCCAAGCCTTACTTTACAAAATGCTCATCATGGTAATTGAAGCGATGCTTGCTTCCTGTACATGTACCATTTGACTTTACTTATTTTTTGTCTTTCGATTTGATAAGGAATAGTGTATAATTATGGGGAAAACACCTTACGGGGGTGAGAACTGTAATGGGTCGCGACCTGTAAGAATTTTAAAAAAAACTAAGTACGTCAGTTCAAGCCTGTTATGCAGTTATTTTGTCATTTCTTTTGCATTTTGATTGTGTAGAGCAGGAGACTAGGTTGCCCTTGCACAATCTTGCGCATATTAGTGAGTTGCTATGTTCTCTGCCAAATCACTTATTATGGTTTTGCATTCATACTTCTCGTGGATTATCATAACCCTTGACTTCACTTGATAAGTACATACCATGGTTTCAGTTCTCTTTAGTTTGTGATGCTTATCTTTAAGATAATGTACAGCGTGATATGAAGTTGCCTTTCACGATTCCTGCACCTGTGAGTGAATTCGTATTTTTTCTGGATGCTCAATTTGCATTGTTCCTGCAACGTTTTCTTTTCAAAAGGTTTCTATTTTCTCTTGTTCTTTACCCGTGCTCACATTAACAATTGAGGACTTAATGTTAGAGTGACATAGATAAAACATGACAGAAGGAAGAGTTAGTCTAGTGACTAAGACAAACCTTGTTAGCCTTCAGATTGACCATCACTTTGATAGAGGTTTAAATAACTGGGTACTCCAACTGAAGGAGGTAATTAATCATCAGACTGCATATTAATTGTTGTGTCTTCATCATTTCTCTTGTAAAGTGACTTTTTCTGAAAATGGCTCATACATGACAAAAGGGAGTGTTAGGGTTCTGTCGCAATGGTTTTCTATCAACTTTCCAATTGAACAAAGCGTAGCCGACCCCAATTGATTTGGACATAAGGCTCGGTTTGGTTTGGTTATTTCAATTGAACAAAGCCAGCATTGACACAGCTCATATCTTTACATAAACCCTGTGAAAATGGTTCTGCAATCAGAGTTTTAAGGGAGGTGATGTGGATTTATGGCCATGTAAACTTCCTTTCAGTTCATGCTCAACATGATATCTGGAGTATAGGTGCGTCAGCATATTGACTTGAATAACTTGGAAAGGATGTTTTTTGAGAGCAATTTGGATTAGTTGAGAAGGATGTGTATATGCTTGGCTGGTCGCGTAACAATCAACACAAGATGTCTGGGCACTAATGTATATACACCAGAGTGAGCTTGCTGTTACTTCTTCCTGTTTTGTTCTTTTTTATAATTTTATTCTATGTCTGCTTCTGTTATCGTATTTCCTTTTTGAGAAACTAGTATTGTCATGGATGATTTAGTATTGCTAGCCATAACAATTTCGTGGATGAGAAAGTACATAGACTTTTTGTGCTTGTTGCTATTTCTGTACAGCTTTTTGTTTAGGACTTGACTGTGCTTGTGTTTTCTCTTTTCGGTGGGAAGTTTGGTTGTGATTTATGCTATTATATCTTTTGTCTTGGTGAGCTTAGGCTGGCTTGTCTGTTGCAGGTCTTCCATTTCATTTATTCATATGCAATGCTGTTGAACATTCGCTCCTTCACCCTAGACGAGTTTGCCCAAACATTTCATGACAAGGTAATCATTTTCGGGTCTGTAGTGAGATTTTCTACTTGGAGTGCTCAATTTGCAAGTTTGTTACCCATTCCTTAGTAGCCTTTAGGTTGTTCTTTGCTAGTGTACAACGTCCTTAGTAGTCTTTAGGTTGTGCTTTGCTGATTATTCAACTTTATTGTACATGGCTTAGGAATCGATGTTACTTGGACAAATTCATTTGTCACTTCTCAAACTTCTTGTCTCTGATGTTGAAACGGAGCTTGGCAGAGGAGTTTTTCCTCCTGTGAGCATTAATGGAAAGTTTATTGAGTTACTTCACTCGGTACGTATCATGTGGTTATTTGGCTAATTCTTGTAGTTGATCATAATTCATTTTCTTATACTGGTGTTCTCCTGATAGTATCAGATTATTTCAGTACTGTTAGCCCTCTTATAATCAATATTTCTTCCTTTGTAATCTCTTGTAGCGTATAATGGGACAATCACTTTTATTTAGAGAACATGGGCGGGCATTTGGTATTTGCTTGGGTAGTGCCTGTCGATGTGGAGCAGAGATATATTGGTCGCAGCATCTGCAAAAGTGTTTCTTGTGCATTATCTTGCTATTATTGCTCTGCAATTACCTTCATTTGATTACTTTATCTTATTTTGACCCTTGTAACTTCTCCGTAACCAGTTTAGATCGTTTATGGTTCTAAGAAACAACGATGATGTACAAAATAACCAGTCCCCCCTCTGTGATGTTAGGTTGAAAATCAGCATAATGTCGTGGAGTTTTGGAAGAAATCCCTAAACCCCTTGACCTGGACAGAAATTTTGCGTCAAGTATTTATTGCAGCTGGTTTTGGTTCAAAAAATGTTACAGCGCGCAAGGAATCTCTTAGCAAGGTATCAAAGATTTCTAGATATTTACTGCTACTAGCTAATTTGTGTGAACTGCACATTTTACTTATTTTTTCTTAGAATTATTGGTCCTCTCGTTAGTAGACAAGTATTTGATGCTTTCCCATTCCGTTCTTTATAAATATATTTCAGCTGCCATGAGAAATGATGCTTTGCTTTGTTTTATATTGTGTTTTATTACCTAATTCTTAAAGGGTTTTCTTGTATTCTAATAAGTCGTTTTTTCATTTCTTTCTCGTAGGAAGCCACCATCATGGTAAAGTATGGCTTGAGTCCTGCTACGTTGAAGGGTGAACTGTTTAGTATTTTGTCTGAGCAAGGAAACAAGGGGAAAAAAGTTTCTGATTTGGCTAATTCTCCTCAGGTAAGTTATTGATATGTGGAGTTGATTTCTAAAATGATGAGGATGTATACTAGATTACTTGTAAAAGGACATTGATTTGGCTGTGCTCATTAGTCATTTTCTTTTGGACTTCACTTCTTTAAGTTACCTTGAAACCATTTTAGTGACAAGGTATGGTTTTTTTTTTTTTCTTGGGTGTGCACTCGTTTGAAGATTGTGGACTTGAATCTAGCTGCCACTAGCGATGAACTAGAGCTTCTAATAAGCTCTGCACTTTCAAGTGATATTACCTTGTTTGAAAAGATTTCATGTGGTGCATATCGTCTACGCATTCATCCTGTCATGGAGGAAGCTGAAACTTTTGATTTAGATTCTGAGGACTTTGGGAGTGTTGATAATGACTCTAAGGACAATGACATTTACAGCAGTGATGACGATTCAGAGTGTAGTTCAGATCGCAGGATATTGGACCAGGGGAGCTGTCATGAAAAGGGAAATAAAACAAAAACAGTGTACACTGAAATTGATGAGAGCCATCCAGGTGAAGTATGGTTGTTAGGACTGGTCGAAGGAGAATATTCAGATTTAAGCATTGATGAAAAGCTGAATGCCTTAATTGCTTTGGTTGATCTCCTTAGCGCCGGATCAAGCATCAGAATGGAGGTAATTCTGCTTTGTCGTACGGCTACTGCCTAATTAACTGGTGGTTGCCTCATATTGTGCTTATTTTTGGAAGTTATGTGGTGCAGTCATTTCATGTCTTATTACCATATCACGTGCTAGATACGAATTTATATATGTATCCAAAAGTTACTGTAGAAGTTTCTCGTGTACACTTTATATCTAACTAGAACGTCCACAATGTTTCTGATGACCTTGGTTAAAATTTTCACAAATACTTGGTTACCCCTCGGCTCTAATTTTTGGGGTGCATACTACCTTGGTTCCACTATTTTAGTTTACGGTGAGTAGTATGCCAAGTTGAGTTTTATGCCAATTGCTTTGCAGGATCGAATATCACCCAGTGTGGAAAGTGTTCCCAGCATCAACAATTATGGTTCTGGAGCTAAGATAAAGAGATCATCAGGTAGACAACATAGTTGGCCCTCATCATTTGTAGGCTACATTGGACAAATGCTCGCTACAAAAGATACAACATCAGGGCTTCACCCTGTTGATTCTTCAGCATTTATGTTGAAGTTTGGTGGAAATGCAAAATCATGTAGTCGAAGGAAGTATGCGAACGAAACGGAAGCTGAAGATGATTTACATCCTATGCAATCTGTCTTTCTGGGTTCCGATCGTCGGTACAATAGGTACTGGCTTTTTCTGGGTCCCTGTAATGCACTAGATCCAGGCCACAAGAGGATATACTTCGAATCTTCTGATGATGGTCACTGGGAGGTGATTGATACTGAAGAGGTAATTATCGCTTATTCTCTCCGTCCCAGTTTGTTTGTTTGGACTAAAACATCAGATTGGCCTGTCTATCCAAGGGGGCCACATCCCACGTTTGGTTTGAACTTTTGCGACTAGGATTAAATCTGTCCAATCTGATGTCCCAAAAAACAGTGGATATTCTTCGGGGATGTAGTATTGTTAATCGCCTATTCACCTCACTAGCAATCCAGTAGGATTATTTATCCCATTGAGATCATGTGTCCTATACTATTAGTCCAGTCAAACAGACATGGCCTCTGGGTAGCTTGATGCGATTATCTTTATATGCTGTCAAAGTTTAACTGTTGAACTCTCCTTTTGGTTCTTAACTCCGATTGCAGGCTTTGTGCACCTTGTTATCAGCTTTGGATTGTAGGGGTGCACGGGAGGCTTACCTTCTTGCATCTCTGAAAGGATGTGAAACATTTATGCGCCAGTCGATCCAATCTGATCAATCTGATCTCAACATATCCAGAGATGACAGTTCTTCAGCGGTGTCTGAGTTAGACAACAATATTTCTCTAACTGAGATGAATAATGATTTTTCAGTTTCTTCTGGTTCCATACTGCTCAAAACTGGAAACAAAGAACAGAGAATGCAAAAATGGAGCTGTCTCCAAGCTTTTGATGCATGGATATGGAATTCTTTCTATTCTGATCTTAACGCTGTTAAATATAGCAAAAGGTCTTATCTTGATTCACTTACTAGATGTGAATGTTGTCATGATCTGTATTGGAGAGATGAGAAGCACTGTAAGACTTGCCATACCACATTTGAGCTTGATTTTGACTTGGAGGAACGATATGCAATTCACATTGCCACATGTAAGTTGGACGGAGAGGGTGATATGTTCCCAAACCATAAAGTTCTATCATCCCAGTTGCAAGTGCTTAAAGCTGCCATTTATGTAATTGAGGTGGGTTTTTTCATTTTGTTAAAGCTTTCAGTTCTCTACTTTGCTTCATGCACCCTCTGCCTCGTACACACACATACACAGAGTGACACGTCGGCTATATAATTTTCCAAACAGATTCTAGTGATCGAGGTGGTTTTTCATTTGTTAAAGCCTTAATTACCTTGTTTGGTTGACTAGATGAATACTGTAAAGGACATAAAACCCCAAAGTGTTTGTAATCTAGTCGAAGTAATAATGGGGGGATTAATAATATCACATCTCCCTAGGTTCCAATGTTTTGTTGGTTCTTATCTCTGAGATATTTTATCCTATCCGCAATAGTTTCAACTTTCAACCCAACATGGGATATGTGGTCCCTTGAGTATATAGAGTTCTATTCGATGCTTTAACCTGGGCAAAGTTACGTGCCTATGTTCACAGTTCTGTGCTCTATGCATCCCCTCCCTTAAGGACACATGTGACAGATAAGCTATATAGTATATTCGTTGCCAGATGGTTGACGTGTATCACATATTTTGGTTCTCCTACCATTTGAAATTAAAAAATGATCCTTGACTTTTTTCAGTCAGTCGAGAAATCAGTCTGAATAGAATTGCATTAATGTGATCCTTGCACTTCCAGGTCAGGGATAATATGTTCTTGCAACATAAACCTGTTGTTGAGAGTTACCTAGGCGATAACTAGGCAGCTTTGGTTGTATTTCCATACAACAGACTCGCGTTCGAGTGGCCATAGCTTTAACACTAAACAATTACGTCGATGAACTACCTAAATCTGGGGTTAGATAGCTTCTTCTTCGCTGATTTTAGGCATTGGAGCACCATGCATGGATGTTTGCTTCCATTTCCACTGGCTACCGGAAAGCAGGGAAAAATTGAAGCCCAAAAAATTGGATGAAAATTGAGGATATTTTGCAAAGACAGCTATTTTGTGGAATGAGATTTGTGTAACCACTCTCAAATAGCGAAGGCTAAGTGAGTTTGTAAATGTTGAATTAGCTCTTTTATAGGATTCCATATTTTTGTCAGTTGATCATAGGTCAAGTTTCTTTTTGCACTTAGTTCTTTTTCAACTCTGGAAATGACTTTTTCATTCTTTTCTCACTATTATTTCACGTGCAGTCAGTTATGCCTGAAGGTGCATTAGTCGGTGCTTGGATTAAATCTGCTCATAAACTATGGATCAAACGTCTAAGACGGACTTCTACTTTGGCAGAGTATATGCAGGTATCAAATTATATGTTAGTTTTGTTTAACTTTCTGTGTTATTTATTTTTCCAAAAGTAGTTGATGTATACTGAGTAATTTAGGTTTCGGGAGATGAGAACCAATCGAGCTGTAGTTGTTTGACTCTGATTCTCATGGGAACTTTGCCTATATACTTCAGGTTCTTGCTGATTTTGTTGGTGCCATAAATGAGGAGTGGTGTCAATCCGAGGAGGATCAGGGCCCTAATTCTGTTCTAGGAGAAATTATTGCAAGCTTTAAAACTATGCCACAAACATCATCGGCAGTGGCAGTGTGGTTGGTAAAAGTGGATGCCTTGATTTCTCCTTTTCTTAAAAGGGTTGGTACTGAAAAGAAACAGGAAACAGTTACGAGATCTAGAGGTAAGTCAGTTTTCCCAACTAAACAAATTTTGTTTTCGACACCTTTATTGTTCATGTGGATTGCTGTGAAAAAGTGAACAAATAAAAGGGCAATGTCATAAATTGGCATAAATAAAGACAAAAAAATGGACCACAGATATAATAAAGGTAGTGAGAAAATTCTCTTCCTTTTTTCAGGATCTTGACGTTTTTTTGTTTGCATTCAGGTAAGCATGCTTCTAACCTATAGCAAGCGATATGTTCTTCTGGGGACAAGAAACAAAGTTATCTGCACTTATGTGGGATGTAGTCTTGGGATTCATTATTCATGTTATGTTCCGAAAATGTGGTATAAAATCATCCATCCTTGGCAACCATCACGATGGGTATTGCTAAAGTGCAAAAACATCGCTGGTGTACGAAATGAACAGAGAGAAGAGGTCAAGTTATAGCGTCGGACAAGAAAGTTTTTGGCGATTCCTGTTACCCCAGGTGATTTAGAGCGATTAATTACTGTACAGCAATAGGCTTGGATTTTTCAAGAAATTCACAATTTTGTTACTAGACAGTATTTCACTCGTGAAAGGCACCACAATATCGTATTCCTTGTAGAAATGAATGCTAAAGCTTATTGCTTTTGATCACAGAGGAATAAATTTTGTCCCTTCTTGTAGCTGTGAACAGTACATGTATTTGACAGTATATAAATATATGTATATATTTTTTATGAACTAATTTTTCCCGTAGAATTTTTCCCTTCTCTCCCCCAAAGCTAGGAACCAAACTGAGGGAGGGAGAACTAATTTCCTGCCAATTCTCATTCTTTGCTTGGGTTCGAAATGCAACCTTAAATATTTTCAACGAAATTTTGTTCCAAATTTGTGCTGAATGGTACTGCAAAAATGACTCCAAAAAGGAAAAAGTACTCTAAAGCTTTCATTTATACTGAAGCAAGAGGGGGCTAGTTTTACAACTGTAGAGAGAAATATTATGGTTACATGTTTCTCAGGGAGCATAGGTACCCCCTTTCGAACCATAAAGTAAATTGTCTAGAGCAATATTTCACATAGACTTTGGCTTGTCTTTCTTTTTTCCAAGTCTACAACGAATTTGAAGAAACCACATTGGAGAGGCTTGAAGTTGAGCCCATCCAGTTACGGTTTAATCAGAGCGCGGCAACAAAAAGCTAAAACCGGAGTTCTCTCGAATAAGAGGCGGCGGTTCAATGTCGGAAATGTCTATTTGTTCCATTGACTTTGATATGTCATCGACTGAAAATGGAATGCTGCACCAGAAACCATTTTAAGACATCAGTAATCAAGAAAATGAAAAAGGGTTTTATCAGCAGTTGAAGAAAGCCTGTCATGTTGCAGTTTTGATGCTTATTTAAGATTCATGCCAAAATAAGGTTAGGTAACGCAAATATCTGAACCATCAGTATTATCAATCCAAAGGTGAACCCAAAAGCAGAAAAAATAGCAATAGCAGAGGCCGAAAAGATGGACAAAGTTCAAACAGCTGACCTCGAATCATCATCCAACAGAAAAGAATTGCTGACTGCATTGTTTGAATCTTCAGTCATCAACACCCTCATACTCGAAATAACCTGCATGAGACATTCATATGCCAAATTATTATGGTCAAACAACGGGTTTCACTTTTTCATCTATGCTTTTAAGTGACTTCTAACATCATCGAAGCTTAAAGCATTCAAGCGTCCAATCTGGGCATTTCGGATTGGACATTTCCAAGTTCCAGACACATTCCATATCCTCCTCACCATTCCTTTATATGGTAGACATGGATACACAGGGCTAAATCGAAGAGTTCACATAACACAAACCATTATATATTACCTAGCTCAAGTAACACAATTAATTAAAACTTACATCCGGGGACACACTATGCGTGCCATACTTGTCGTCCCAGTACATTGTGCTGATCCGATATAGCTGCTGTATACTAAGCACCTGTGGGAGGAGAGAAAAGGCTGGTTGAGATCTTAAAAGACACGAAGGAATAACTTTGTCCGCTGATCGGAAATAACTTTATTACTTACCGGGCATAAGTCATGGCTTATTTCATCCAGTGTTTTCTTCGGCTTTTGATGTATAACCTAACCCAGAAAACACAATATTTCAGGAGAGCTCTACCTTCTTTCCTTTTATCTCTACAAAAAATGAGAAATGGTGCAAGAGAGTAGAAGATGAACAAAGAACAGCAGAGTTTACCAAAAATCCAATAGCCTGTCTGATATGCTTGAGCTCATCCCAAGCTGACCCTGCATACTGTAATATGTTTGTTGTTTATTAAAATTCTAAGTGTAATGCTATAAGAATTGAACTTTTGTATGTAAATCTCATCCAGGATTATGTGGTATTTTTTACCCTTTGTATTGCAAATATGAATGCCTACTTCCAAAACGGGTTTTTGTTTAAAAATTCCGTTCCTAAATAATTTTCCTGTCAGAAAGGTTAATGCAATATAAACAAAATTTTGCACAGCATTGTCGGTCAAATAACATGGCCTTTTGTGCCCCTTTAATCTCTCAGACGAAAAGGCCCATCATTGTGGCTAATAATGAAGAAAACACCCTTCTCAATTCATGTTGATTTGCTTCTTTGTGCGAAAATTCTGTTAAAATCATCATCCAAATGGAAAGGGTAAAGCTATGCAAACAGAATTTTGTGCGAAATTGCCAAACAAAGAGAAGTGACATTAGCCAAGGCTACCTCATCTGTTGCCTTATAACACCAGTGTTCCAGTTCAGCCAGTCCAGCCTTGACATATTCACCATTGCTGAACGAACAACATTCTCGCCGTAATAGAAGGCTGCAGTCACAAAAACGTTGTCAAAGCCGTAAGGAACCACCTTTATCTGCAACAGAGCAGCTTAAAACGCATTTAAAGAGGACTCAGTTATACTACCTGTTGAATAGTTGAACATTGATGAATGAAAATATTTGTGTGAACACCTTACGAACTAAAAATGGAGGTACCTGACGATAGGTAACAGAAAAAGGAAAACATGTTAGCAAAAAGGTGCTCTGATGGAGAAAATCTACGCACCAAATAAATCAGAAGGATTACACAAAATTCAAGCTTGTCAACTATGGAAGGGCACATTTCAGTGTCGTATTTGGAGATCTGGAGTTGGTTTGAGTCAGACGGGTAAAAGTAATGTACATGCAAGACAATGACGGCAACCAATTTTTATGGAATGGATAATGGGGAAAGCAATAATGACAGAAATTAGGCATTAAAAGACATAAATATCACTAACATGGTTGGTTTTCAGAGTGTTCAAGAAGTTTCCTAGGCTCTTCACAATCCCTTGCCAGTGGGCAATTAAAGCTTGCTGGGCTGCTGTGTTTGCAACAGAACGCGAGGATCCCTTAACCAAGCTCGCCCGAGAAGTTCTTGGTGCCTAGTTTTCATATTTGAAAAGGAATTTATACTTCAGTATTTATCAAGGAAATAAACTAAAATACGAAGCACAAAACACATAATTACAATTTTCTACTTTCCATGAATTTTGCTTGCTAATTTAGTAATTGAACAGATTCAACTACCTGGATACACAACCCAAGCAACGGCGAAATCTCTTTCTTAAGATTATCTCGAATCATTCCGTAAATCTTTTCAACGTATGCTGTAAGTTGCTGCTTGAAAAGCAAAGCAGGGTATTTGGCTTCAACTTGGCGTAAAGATTCTGTTCCACCGGTCAGGCCACCATTTGCGAAGGAAAGATTAACTCCTTGAGGTGCTCCGCGAAAACTCTATAAGAAAACAATAGAAAACGCCTCAATTACCCAAAGAACTGATTTTTTTATTATTATTTGCAGAACCTTGACATAAAATGAAAATTTCAAGTTACCTGTGTCATCCTTCCAAACAGAGTAGCAGAGGATGA
Source organism: Rhododendron molle (assembly GCA_025413875.1). Taxonomy (NCBI): domain Eukaryota; kingdom Viridiplantae; phylum Streptophyta; class Magnoliopsida; order Ericales; family Ericaceae; genus Rhododendron; species Rhododendron molle. The sequence continues at coordinate 36,899,270 of CM046396.1, forward strand.
TCGACGGCGTTGAGGAGCCATTCCAGCTGCACCACTTGCTTTCAGCGTACGCTGGAGTAGCAGCAACAGAGTTGAGGCATTCGACAACCAATAGGCTAAGATGTCATTGTTATCCTGCGTCTTTAATCCAAATATTTTAGTTTTAATCACCAATTACGAAACTGTAATTGGAACAAGAGATAGAAGGTACAAGAAGTACAAGGGGGAAAAGAAGTCCACCAAAAACATGAACAAAAGATATTACCAAGTAAATATGGATTTCCAATCTCGAATGACAAAAAAGGACCTTAAATGAAGGGGCAACGGAAACCCAAAAAAGAAGCCATGGATCATATTGTGTCCTATAAACTCCCTAAATCTTTCAAAGCTATCTTGTTAACTCTAGCATCAAAACAATAAATGCTTTTATAGGAGCCTTCTTTCAAGAAGAACGTGAAAACAAGACATCAGCATATATTGAATTGTTCAAACCTCGATAGCATGACCTATGGTCTGAATGATTCGGTCAAACACACTGGTCCGCTCAACTTCGAAAGATCTCCACTGTAGAAGGCATTTGTATATCATACAGGCAGCAATCGGTCTGCTTCCGGAGAATCCCAGGTGTTGCACAATGCATCGAATAAGCAGCTCTTGATTCTCTTGCTGTTTCTCATTCAGTGATTTTTGTGGTTTGTCCTCGACTTCTGAAAGATCCCGTTGGATTGATGATGGGCTATGAAGATCCTAAGGCATTGTTTACAGGATTTGACAAGATTCAAGGTTAAGAAAGATTATTATCCCTTCGGAAACACATAAATTAAGTTTCAAATTGGTCAATTTACCAAAGTTGTCTTTGTATCCACAAACAAATGACCACTCTCAGAACCCCTCTGCAAATAGGAAAACCATGCAAATTTCATTAAAACTCCACAAAATTATTTTGTGACGTAAGGAAGATTAAACTCTGTGAGCACCTGAAGAATTGATCTTGAGCGTCCTGAGAGGATCTTATTAGGTGCCATGGACAGAGCCTGTTGCCGAAGGACCTTATTCTCTGACTCTATATTGGTGAGCTTCTCTTCTAATCTGATTGAAATTCCAATGATTATCTAACCACATTTGGTTACATGAATACAGCAGTGTGAATATTTTCAAGACCTAAAGATGTAGCTAATGGCTCTGTAACACGAAGGAAAACATATTTGCATGTTGCAAAAGCAATGCATTTGAGACCATCATAGCATGTGAACTTGTAACGAAGAGTGAATGTCATTTCACTAACATGTCGTGCAAAGTAAGCTCTTATGAGTACTTACACCCCACTTATTCCCCCTAAACAAGAAACCTTTATAAACTGTTGAGCTGTTGTGGGTTTTGAAAAGAACTTCAGAACGCCTTTTAACTATGACTTCGCTATAACCTGCGTCGTTGAAGTAGGATTTCTACGGTTCTAAAGTTGAATGAGTTGTATTATCGTAGTACTGTAAGTATGAACAAAGAACATGCGCCTCGGGAAACCTATTTCTTTCCCTCTCTCCTCAATCTATATGTTCCACGCCAATTAGGGAGAAGATTCTGCCTCAAACACCTTACTCCACTGAGACAATCCAAAACCCTTATAACTATCTCTACCTTACATGCATATAAAGGTTAGGAAATGCAGCCTGGTTGATGGCTTAGTCCCTGAGAAAAACTCATAATGCCTTTCTTTCTTCTATGCAGGGGCAATATTTCAAGTCTTGCCTGATCAAATTATCTGAATAAATATATAATGGCATGTCCCATGCATGCTAAATGAAATTTTTCCACGAAATGAAAAGTAAAAATCTACTCAAGGCGTGAACTGAGGAAAGTGGAAACCATATAAAACTGTATCAGAAGATGAGATTCATTGAGCATTTCAGCCAGATATGTTGATAGTTAATGGTACCTGCTCAAAGATTCCTGGAGCTGATGAACTCTTTTTTCTGTTTCCTCCAACTTTTTACCCCTTTCCTCACTAACTTCTTGGGATTCGGAATACTTACTCCCCAAATCATCAGATTTTTGCTTTTCTGACTGCAGTAAGGCCTGAAGATAAAGAAAAAGAGGTTATGCTGAAGCATAGCAATGATATGCTTCTTACTAGCTTCATGAACATGTGTCACTTGAAAATCCTTGCTACTGATTCTTTACAAATTAGGTGGCACTTCAAGCCATTTCAGATGAAATGCCAGAAGGAATCATTCCAAGTTCACCTATCTAATTTTGAATGTCCAATATCATTCACCTTACATGCAGTTTTCCTTTTTGGCATGAAGTGTTGAGCCTCTAAAAGAGAGAAACAAGACTCAAGACAGAAGACATACACCAAAATATGAATCTGTATAGCATAAGCATTAGAAGTTTAGAACATCCATAAGCAAGCAGTTTTGCTGTTTTCATCATATCGAGCTAATATCTATGCCCGAACCTGGACTTATTTTCCAGAAGAATCATATGAATTCCACCGATTGCATGTTGTCCTTGGTGTGATACCGATTGTGCGGAAACTCAAACTATTCACATCAGGAATCACTTACAACCATGCAGAAATTGGGAATAGGTTACTATTGTGTTGGAAACATTTTTCAGAATACAAAATTACATGAAATGCAAAATGTCTTGAAGAAACTGTGCTCAGTACTCTTTTTATCATGAAATTTTTTATCTGCTATTAAATGCCAGTAGTTGCAGAATGCATTTATATATCTGGCAAAAAAAATCGATTAGAAGACTCCTTACATGAGATATGATGCAATAAGGTTATGTATCAATCTACAAGTTAAGAACTCTTACCTTTAAACTATTGATCTCTTCCATTAGAAGTTCGACTTTTTTGGTATCTTCAACAAAAACTTGGGTTTCCTTGATGACTGGAGGTGCTTCTTCAATAACCTTCCTTGAAGCTTCTCGCTCTTTGACCAGCAATGCATTCGTCTCGTCAATTTTGCTTTGCATAGCTTGCAAAGAATTCTGAAGTTTCACAATCTCTTGTGCTTTTGCTTCTTCCAAGTCAGTCTGCAGGCATGAGTTCAAACATGGCATGATGAAGCGAACATCAAGCCAGAGAATTAGGAACTTCAAGTTATTTTCATGGAATCAAGATCATCTCATGTGTGATCCCTAATGTGATGCTAGATGGGACCCACCATAGTCGTCCCATTTGATGCTCAAAGCTGCTCATTTTTAGGCTTCGATAAGTAAATCATCCATGCAAAAAATCATGCCAATCGGATGTTGGTAAGGGGTTAGTCGAACCATATTCATCATGAGAGAAATGGATGGTCATAAGACTCATAACTCCTACCATCTATTTCTCTCATGTCAAATATGATTCCTTCACATTAACAACGGTGTCCGATCAGCCTGAATTTTTGGATGGATGATTTTCATATTGAGACGTACAAAATGAACAGCTTGGACCTTGTGGCTTCCATTTTGCTGAATCACATGAGGGATCATCACATGATACGTCCCCGATTCCTTTTCAATGTTTTCATGGTAATGACAAACTGTCAACTGTTTTTACAAGCTCAACTGAGAGACAATCACCCAACTACGTATTAAGCACAAGATCCATGAAGCTATGGGTCAATCTTATATATTACCCTTAAACGTTTTTCCAACTGCAAACGCCAAGTGAGTTCTTCTACATTTTTTTCAAGCTTATCCTTCGCTTCTTTAAGTGCACCTGTCTCCCTTGCAGCCTGCAGAGATTTTGATTTTGAGGTAAATATCCAGACTTGTAAAATAGAAAGACTGATACGAAGTAGGATTCAACAGGAAAGGCAAAAATACTATGACATGATTTAGATAATTAAACAAGACGCCAGTTGGGAGTCCTTAAAAAACACGGACATATGCAATGCAGAATGGTATACAAAATGGTGCAAGGAAAGCATCGGAACTCTAGTTGATTTTATCCATATCCACAAAAACATTCCATGAAACACAATTTAACCTTGCATAACAAAATAGAATCAAAACTGACCATTTTGAGCTTCCTTAGCTCTTTCCTGCCAATTCTTCCCCTCCATCTGCATTGTGTAACTATTGCTCCTCGTCTAAGCTTTTTATAGTATGAGGAAGCTCTATGACAGCGCCATTGGGTCTATCAACAGAAGCATTTATTTGAGAACTTCAAACAAACAAAAATGAATCCTCCAAGGCATAAGACATCAAAAAGGTACCAACCTGAACAATCATTGCAGCTTTGGTTTGCTTCCTGAATCTGAATTTTTTATGAGCATCCATTGCACGTAAACCTGTTTGTAGGACAAGTACTGAGACCTGCAGTCTTTGATAGGCCTTTCTCACCTGGTATCGGTGTACATTCTTCTGAATTTTCAAAGCAGCTGCCTCCCTTCTCATGCCCTTGTAAATTTTACAAGCTATTCTACCTGAAAGTCATACCAAAAAAAGAAATGAAGAAAAATAATGATAGACTAAAAAGCCAAGTACTCAATATACCCTATCCTGTTAGATCTACATATCCAACAAAAGAAAGAGATGAGAAGGAAAAAAAAGGAAACACTTAATGGAATAATCATTTTCTTTTTAGTACTAGAAGTAGTTTGGTATTATAAACGGGAATTCACAATACCATCTGAAAAATAGAAAGCAGCTGGTTACAAAGTCGACACAAGCTTTGGGATTTTCAGATGGCTCACCTCTTGACAGTGATTGAAGATCAATAGCAGCCATTCTCAAGGCTATAAACTGTCTGCGAGCAATATGAGTTCGTATGCGTCTTTGAATTGCTTTCGCTGCATTACTAAGTACCTCTGCTCTCCTTGCATCTAATTCAGCCATCTGGCCAGCTCTTAAGAAAACCTTTGTTTTACCTACCTGCAAAATCATTTGATGGCCCATTAAGTAGATGCCACCGACACAATGGTGGAGGAGGAATCCTTTACCAAAAGAAGTGAATTTCATCAAAGACACAAACTGTAGCGCGCTTAGCATACTTCATCTGAATTGCATGGAACCATTGATCTTTTAAGTATTTCAAAAAAAATAAAATAAAATTTAACCTGCACATTATCTGTTTAATAAACATTGAAACAATATGCATAAGCATTTAAACTCACTAATGAAGCTTATTTTTGTATTGTGATTATGAGGAGTTATCAGAAGCAGCAAATTACCTGGAACCCTTTAAGACCCTTCTTTTCAAGAATCTTTTGGCATGCCACTTTTTCATCATAGCTGCCCACAAACGAACTAGATTTAGAAAGAACATCCACCTCTTTCAAGTAGCAGAAAGATGGAAAGTCTGCCTAAATTGCAGTTATAGCTAAAAGAAGGGTACTTACTGCCCTTCCAAAACCTCTGTTGCAAGAAGGCCAAATCTGTTTATGAATTCAAAGAATGGTCGGCGAGTAGGGTAGCCAGCACAACTAATTCTGATTGCCTCTAGGACACCCTACAAGAAAAACATAGTTATATGGCTAATAGTGCAAAATTGCAGAAACCAGCAAAAAGTTGAGAACTAAAGTATACTTACACCACAACGTAATTGTTGCATTATGTTGAGATTCTCAAATACCGCGGGTTTGAGAAGGTTATTCGGCTTGACACATCTAATGTAGTGAGGTTCTGTAGCATTGAGTGTCTCCATCAACTGTTGTAGTTGTAGCTGCATCATTATGTCATTCAAAAATTAGATAACTTTTTCTGTTCATCATACAATATCTTAGTTGTCAATGTCTTTGGACTGAAAATGGCAGCTGTCTACATATTAAGAGTGGCATAAAGTGGTACATTACAATGGGTTACAACCCAACTGAAACAATAAAGGAAACAAAATGCATTAATCAGCTGACTTCCAGTTTCAACACAAATCACCAACATCATTGCAAAAGTAGAAGCAAAGATACCTTAAAACGGGAACCAATTGAAGAAAATTTAGAAGATTTGGAACTCTCTTCAGCGATTGGAGGGAAGAGACCTGCCACAAAAGAGCATTTGGAAGCACCCAACAAGTCTTGGTGTTCAGGAACCACATAGTCTTTGTTTTTGTCCAAAAACTGGTCAGATTGGTACTGAACCTGGAATTCGAAGGAATTATTGATATTATCCAAGTGCTATGAAGACCCGCAGTACACCAGAATGCTGCATAGGTTTACTGAACATACCTCTCCAGCATAATGTGAGATTGTGAAATCTGTACGAGACAGCTTTGGCTTGACAAAGCGCTTGTGAGTTTTAAAAGTCTGGTAAAGCTTGTTCGAAAATGTCTCATGTGTTGATTTTGGAAACATACTGAAAACAAAAGGGCCAGCGAACAAGTGTAAGAAATAGTCAATATGGAAATTAAATAGAAATTTAATGCATTTGCTAACATATTGTGAACCAAAGACGGGGGGGGGGGGGGGGAATTTGGAAAAGTACTGCAAGACTGCAGTTTTGAAGAACCATGGATACAGTTCCTGTTGGTTGGGCGACAAGTAAAGGAAAATTACCAGGCTTCATCAAGGAGGGCAACTATTCCTCCTGGTTTCTGCAAAAATAAAAATCAAATGAAGAAGCAATGAAAACAAGCCTGAATACGAATTCTAACGTCCATAATGCCATATTTCATGTGCGTGAACACATAAACAATAACTTTTCAAAAAAAAAAAACACAAAAACAATAAGCCCATGAGTATCGCATCAATAAGTCAAAGGTCACCAACTACAAAAGGCAAGAGAATATTGTTTTGCAGTATCATTTCAACAACTGTTTATTTGATTCCAGAAGGAGTAACTGATATTACTATACGTGGCATCATTCACTATGACATACTGTGTCCTCTGTACTTTGATTCAACGCATGTCAGAGTACAAATATCTAGGCCACACAGAGACATCTATTCAATCAAAATGAGAAGGAACTTCTACAAGTCACAGGACTTGCGCAAGTTCAAACTGACACCATAATCTTTAGGCAATGAATAATAAATTTGACGTTACACAGATAAAAGAACTGCCCAATGCTATGTTTTACTGAACATATAATTGTTCATATAAAAATCTCCTTAAGTACCTTAAATGCTAATTATGCAATCTACGTAAGCCCAGTTATCATACCAAAGTTTAAAGTATGGGGAGGTCGGAAAAGAAAAATAATATGCTTGCATGTTATTATTTTATATCTATGATGTGCTTAACGCAAGAAAAATATTTGCCTTTTCAATAAGATCCAAGACATCTTGATTATCCACGAACTCGATATAGCTCCAATCAATTGCCTCCTTTGTGTATTCCTCTTGTTCCATCTTGAAGACATGCTGAAATTCATAAATCGGTCTCTTCAGCATACAAGCTAAAATAACAATCACTGAAATATGGTCAATATGATCCAAATCTCACCTGATTAAAATGTTGCTGCAGTTTTTCATTTGTGAAATTAATGCAAAACTGCTCAAAACTGCGTGGCATTATAAGCTGAAATCAAGATTTAAGAATTTCCAAGTGCCTTAAGGGAGACATTGTGCGATATACCCCAACTATGCATGGTATTTATCTTTCATGGGTCAGCAGTGAGTTGTTACCTGTTATGCTTAAAGCTTTCAAAACCATAGATGTCAAGGACGCCAATCAGAGATTTTGAAGTTGGGTCTTGGCCAATTGATTTGTTAATTTTATCCACCAACCTGCATACGACAACAAATGCACTCATAGCATTTAACAGTTTCAAAAGCCAATTTTCCTGAAAACTGTGAAACTTTCCATCCGATTAAATAGATACAGACAAGGATTAGGGCCAAAACCAGATTCTTACCAGTCAAATAATCTGGAATATAGTGTCTTAGCCAAACCATCCCTGCTAACTAACGCACTTAGAGGATCAAGACACCGCTTTATAACTTCTTCAGGGGTGATCATCACACGTTTACACAATGCATCTTCCAAACCAACAGGATCGCACCTAAGTTAAAAGATAGGACCAACATTTATCATAATTTGGAAGTATCTATTTAACCTATAAGCCTGACCATGATATAAAAAAACTTTACATAAGGAGCTCTGCGGTTGTTTGAAGATGGAATTTGGACTTGTCATCTTTTGGAACTGATGAATCAATTTCCTTGCCCTTAGCAAAATCAATATTACCAATATGGAGAACTGCAGCAACAACTCTGAAAATCGCTTCCTGAGAGAGAGAGAGAGAGTGAATGGCACTTCTCAATTCCATGGGATAAAGCAGTTGACACACGATGGCCTCACAATTTTGAATCCGACAA